>CM052545.1:12412058-12581129 GCA_028533065.1 Trachops cirrhosus | reverse complement strand
GGGGAGGGATGGATGGGTGGGCTGGAATGGGAATAAATGATAGAAACTGTACTGAATAAACTAAAATTTAAAAAAAAAGGCAAAAAAATTGGTCTGATTTGTTAATGATAAATTGACTTTATATGGAGAAGCACACAGGTGGGAAAGAAATCCCTACTTGCTTTAGGTGCCTCTGGTGTTGTTAGTATTTTGGCACTCTTTGTGTAATGCCATCATGACTCATAGCTGCAACAAATAATTGTTTAATGTTTTACTGCAGCTGAAGAAGTCATACTTGGTTTAAATGCCCTACTAGACCTTTGCAGTATTTCAGCCAGATGTCCCTCTCACTGTCTAACTCACTTACTTCAGTATAATGTGACTCAATTCTGGCAGTTAACAAAGGAGTTAACGGCAGGACATTAACTCATTCACTACTTCTAACTGTCTGGCTATCAATAAAATGATATCACCAGTTTTCCTCTTGTGCTACCATAAGACAATAGAACAATCTACTGTGTGGCAAATGAATTAGAGTTAATGCATTATGAAGATCAAATGTGTGGTATTATTTTTGTAAACAATTTCTTAGCTGAAGGCATTTTTCAGATAGACCTTCATTGTTTTTACTATGAACTAGGCAACTATGGACATGTGTATCTTTGAGCATCATTTCTTTAATTTTGTGTCATTGTCAAACTGTGCATAAACTAGACATTTTGCTATACTCCTGTGTGGAGGGGTTGCTTGGAATATGGGTGTGGGTGTGTCATGGTCGGGGGAAGGATATAGATGCATACAAGATACACCTTGTATAGAGTAGAAAATCAGAATGAGGAGTACCTTAGTTATCTACTGCTATGTCGCAACTTTATGGAGTGTGACAGCAAACATTTATTATCTCATGCAGTTTCTGTGGATGCAGAATTTAGGAGTAGCTTAGCTGAGTGATTCTGGTTACAGAGGTTACAGTCAAGATGGCAGGTGGAGTTGCATTCGTTTGAAGGCTTAACTGGGGTGTAAAGATGTACTTCCAAAGCAGCTTAATCTTATGACTGGTGGTTGGTGCTGGCTTTCGGTAGGAGGCCTCTGTTCCTTATCATGTGGGCCATTCCATCGATCAACTGGCTTCTCCCAGATTGAGAGGTAGGAGAACAAGGCAGAAGCCAGATGGCTCCTTGGAATTAACCTTGAAAGTCACACACTATCATTTCTGTAATATCTTTTTGGATAACAGGTTAGCCTTAGTCAGTGTGGAAGAGAATTATGTGAGTGTGTGACTACCAGAAGGTCCTGTCATTGGAGGAGGCCATTACAGGCTCGCTACTCCAGGCAGGGAGGGAAAGAAATAGCATGGGTGATTTGAAAGAAACACTATATTTTGACTGTTTCAGTACAATGAGGATCTCAGTCACTTAAATTAATTTCTGACATTTCTGCAAGATGAAGTAGCACAAAGTTTTTTGAGATTATTGCTTTACACATACGTCACCTTAGTTCTTGCCAAGGACTGCGAACCAGCTTATACAGACCATTGTCATTTTATAGTCAGGTGGCTCAGTCGTCACACATCAACATGGCGGCAGAACTAGAGTTAGGGAAGTAAGATTCAGGATTCCTGTCCTCGGTCATGGTCATTGTTTCCTTCCAGTCCAGAAGTACCTCAAGAGATTCCCTAAATACTTATTGCTACGATGGGTCAACGTATTATGCATCCATCCCCAGCCATTGGTTGTCTTGTAAAATAAATTTGCAAAACAACTTGAGATGTTTTGAGAAGAGATGTTAAGGTCAGTTCAGATGCCTACCATCTTTGTCTGAGACATAGTCACAAGCATGCACTGATTCTGACAAATGCCTCATTGGATTGAGGGGAAAACAGGGATGCACCTGGTCTCTTTCTGCCCCATGGAGTCACATTTCCTGGATATATTTTACTACCTGGTTCCAGGAAGCCAGCTGTCTGGTATTATCAGCTGCATAGCATCAGATACCTTTGTATTTATTTAGGCTAAGTGTCTATTTATGACTCTGAAGTGAAGGCTTCATTGAGTTCATTCAACTCCAAAAGACTAACACCCAGTGAGGACAGGCATGTTACTGTCTTGCTGTTTGACACTCAGGATGCTTTCGTAGACCCTATGACTATTATTAGAATAAAAAAAAATGCTGTTCTAGTTGTAGAACTCAATTTTGGCTTTTTACAAAAAACTAAAAAAGAAAAAGAAAAATAATTTTCACACATGCTTCTAGTAAGTGTAATGGATTTCCTTTTGGACAGCCATAACATTCATTTCCTGTGCTTGTTGTGCAAAGGCTAGAAGGTGGGGATAGTGAGGGTTACAATGGATTTTTTTTTGGTCCTATGTAAACTAGAGGGAGAAATCAATTCTCTGCTCAGGGTCTTGGAAGGGTACTTTGAGGAAAGTATAATAAAAGTTTAATCAAAGATGTAGTTGGGGGTTATGGACAATAACGAAGATGGCTCAGTGCCCCAGCTTGAGACAGCAGAGAGCAGTTGTGACCTCTAGGTGGTTAGGGGCAGGGGAAGGGACAGGTAGAGAAGTGAGTCCTTTGACACGAGCTGTCAATTCAACAGAAGGGTGCAGCTGGCCAGACTGAGGGAACCGGGAAGTAAATATTCTGACCTTACTCTCCCTTTGACCTCTTGTCTCCAGCCATTGCCAAACCCAACTGGAAGCACATTGGGTGCCATCCAAATAGGGCAGACTCTGGTGCACAGAGCAAGGTAGAAAAGCATGGGGTGTGGAGCTGGAGGCGCAAAGGGAAGATATCAAACACAAAGGCATACGTATAATTGGCATAATTCAGATAAAAATATATAGTCTTTTCCCTAACTTCACTGAAAGTAAAAATTGAAACATTGTGTGGTATTGTCTAGAACCCGATTGCCTAGGTTTGCATCCTGGCTCCAACATTGACCTTGGGCAGGTGGCTTACCGTCTCTGGGCTTCATCTGTCAAAGAAGAAAATCATGGTGCTGAGCCCATGATGTTGTTGTGAGGGGTCAATAAACTGATGTAAGCCAAGCACTCAGGCCCGTCCCTGGTGCATAGCGAACACCGGCTGCTATGGGTTATTGTTTACTTAAGTCCCGTGCAGTACCCTGCGTTTGTGTTGCTCCTTGTAGGACAAATATTGGTCATTGAGTTAAGTTGGACTGCTATTATGATTTTTCAATATACCTTAATGTTTGGCTATAGCCGGGGATTAAATATCCAGGGTGTGATAATTGAATTGCGATCCATAGAGCCCTCACTTCCAACCACAGGAGGCCGGGCCATTTCCTGAACACTCCCCCTAACAACCAGGAAGGGTGGGGAGTTTCTTGACTGCAGAGGGTGACTGACTGGGTCGACCCTGTGTGGGAATTACATCGGCGACAGAAAAGTTTAGTCAGCTGCTCCTGCTTCCTCCACTGGCTGAATCCCTTTAGGAATTTTTTAAATGTGCTTATCACACAGAATGGTAGAGACGAAGTGAAGCTGACTTGGAACAGTGCCTTTGGTTGAGATTTATTACCTAATTAAGCAATTTCCCAATGAAACAGGCATTTACATTTTCACAGGAACCAAGAAACAGCAGCCGTGATCCTGTGCTAGTGTTTGTAAATCACAGTACTGTTTGCAAAGGGCCTTCCCCGTTCGCTGGCTCTGGTTTTGAAGCTTTTGCGCTATGGAACGCTTTGGACACCATGTCTTCATATACCCGGGTGTCACACAGAAGTGGACTTTCTGGGTCAAGGCCGCCGGGTCAGCCCTCTCTTCCCTCCTCTGAGGTGACTCCGATGGAGGGGTGCTGGGTTTCTGAGGAGGACAGCGTGAAAGCCACTTTGGGGTTCCCTCCCTTCCTTTGGGGCAGGACTGAATCATCTCACTGTCGTTTGGAGTTTTATTCCAAATGCAGAGTTCTGGGCCTCACCACAGCCTTCCCTGAAAATGTCTGTGTGTGTTTGGAGAAGGTCCCCTAATGAGGGCCGTGAGAACGAAAGGAAACAAGAAACTCGAGAGGACCCTCCGCATCACCTCTTCATGCCCCGTTATGATTGCATCTGAAACTTGACGTGCTGTCTGTGACCGAGAGTGAGTGGAGCGCGGGGTTTCAGGTTCCCCAGACCCGAGTAGGAGCTGGTGGCCAGCCCTTCCTACTCAGCACACCGCTGCAGTCTTCTCAGAAACAGTTTCAGGGTAATTCACAGAGTAATATGGCGTAACTAAGTCTTATTTTTGCTACTACTAAGGTCTTCATTCATACAGTATTGGAAATAATTTCAAGGTGTTTGTGCACGTACTTGCGTGTATGCTGTTTCTCTCTCTCTCTGTCTGCCTACCCTGCCTATTCTTTAAAGGCTTGTGTGTGTCAGTCTGTAAGCTGAGTTCTCTACCCCATATCTTTTAAAACTCATGTTATTATTATTGGGATGAGGAAACTGTGGCTGGCAAAGTGGCTTTGGTAAGGTCCTCCCGCTAATTAGAATCTGTCTATCATCCCTAATGTTGGCTGCAATACTAAGCCAAGTGTGCAAGCTGGACCCATTTCAGCTCCAACACTGACAACAATAAGAACAACACAAATCTGAAATATCAAGAAATGGTAAATTCATAGTAAAAATAAAGGACCACATACATTTTCATTAGATTATATTACAAATTTTACTTGCACCTTTAGCCAGAAGTTCAGGGATGAATTTTGTCATATCACTTCTCCAGGAACAAATTGATTTGTGCTGTAACTAAGGAACTGGCATCTAAGTGGCTTCTGAGGAAAGGAACAAAGGTTGAGATCTGACTCAAGAGGAAACATGAGGACAGGCAAGGAAGTGACATTTTCAAGGCTTGCCCATGCTTTGCCTGTACCTTCACGAAGATCTATTCCAGGTAACTAAGAATTTCCAGTGGATTAAGACCAGTCCACTCTGCTCGCATCTGCACACCCCTTAATAATTTCACAGGGCCGATTCCTGCTCGTCATTCCGGCCCCAGGCCCAACGCTGTCCATCTGGAGATGGACGTGGTCCTGAGCGCCTTTCCTCCCCAGCGAGCCCCTTCTCTGAACGAGGATCCCATGATTGTTATAACAAGAACCGCCCTCCGAAATGATCTGACTTGCTTATTTTTCATTGTCTGTTTCTCCCAACTAGACTATAAACTCCACAGAGAAAGAATCATGTCTTTTTATTTCCTCAGAATCTAGAAGAGAATGTATAAAGACTTGCTCATTAAACTAATATTCTGAAGCTCTTGAAGTGCATTGTATATATTAAGAATTTCAGCATTTACCATTTCAAATGAGTTTTACAGTATAAAAAAGGTCTTAATGAGATTTAAAATTCTTAAAACATAATATGAAGAAAGTGTAAAGGCTGCATACAGAATTTAAAATTTAGTGTGACTTTAACTGTGAAAACTTCATAGAGAAAATCATGTAAAGATGTCCAGTATTAGATATAATTGCTGTGGTGGTGGTGGAGTAATTTCTCTGTATTTACATATAGCATAATGAACACAAATTATTTTATAAGGAAAATATAAAATAATCAAGTGCTAAAAAAGTTCCAAATAGATCGACAATAATTTTCCAATGCCACAGTTTTGCTTTCAGACATTTTACAATTATATATTAGAGACTCTGCCTAGATAATTGTGACAATAATGATGATGATGATGATGATGATGATGAAGGAAAAGAAAGGGCAGTGAGAAAACAAGAAAGGAAGAGAAAACGGGGAAAGTGAAGATATGAGAACTGTATACCTTTTTTTGCATAAGCCTATACAGGTTCAACTGACAATGTTTACATTATGTGTTTTCTGGATGTTTTAGGAGGTGGGGCATAAAGAAAGAATATCAAACAGGATGATTTAAAAATGTTGTGTTGTGTGGACAAATGGCAATACATTTGGAACTTGATCTGCGCTGATGTTGAATGACATTTTGGGTGCATTGTGGGTGTGTAAATGGGGTCGAAGTCTTCGTCCTGACTTGCACGTCAGCCAGCTGGGCAGTAGTTGGCGAGGAAAAGGGCACTGCGTTTTCAGGTACCTTATATCCCTGTGCACCTAAAAGGCACGTGGTTATTTTTAAGTAAGTGAGTATACTCATCATGGTATTTTTAACAAGATTTTTAAAAAGTTATTTCTTCTGTTTTATTATGATAGTCTTATGCCAAATTTCATATTGCTGGTCTGCTTTTGAGGGAAAAAGTTGCCTAACCAGTGACTGAATCTTGTATTTTACCTAGAGTCAGTTGACTGGGTTGGCCATATGAACTTTCATATTTTAGAGTTTTATAAAGAGCAATGCAAGTCGAGTTGCATCAACTTAAATATACACATACAGAAATGATCTCAGTGTTTTCCTGGAGTATAATAAGAAAAAGCACAAAAATTTAGAAACCTATCTCAGTAGTGGCTTTAAACCTCACTATAAATGTTATATTGGGGGGTGGAGAGGTCATTCCTCTACTCTAACCAATTATATTTTCCATTATGAAAATACATTCAAATATTTCTTTTAACTCGATGCTATAGTGGCAATTGCAACAAAACCTTTCATTTCTTTAAAGCATTGATTCTCGGCGTGGGCTGCATATTGAGGTCACTGGGGAGCACATTGAAAAAGACTGGTGCCTCTTTTCCATCCTAGACACTCTGATCTCATTGATCTGGGGGCGGTCTGGCATCCCGGCTGTGTTTCAAAGCTCCAGAGAGTATTCGCGAGCGAGCGAAGTTGAGAGCCTCTGATTAAATTGTTAACTCACTTACCTACTCATACGGTGGTCTTGTTTTCCAAACACACTGGCATGCCGACTTCAGTAAGGTCAGGATCTGTAACTGGTACTAAGTGATTTACAAAGAAAAAAAGTCCTTCCAAAAAAATGTCCATAGAAGATTTCTAGATGAAAAAAATGTTCCTTTTCAGATGGAATGTCAAACAGGTCCTTTGTCTGCATGTTAGGGTCATTGTGAAGGGTAATTCTGTAGCTCGGCCACTCTAAATATTTACTTTTTAAAAGTTCTTGTTAGCATTATGTTCTGATCTGTACCTCACTGAAGTTACCCATAATGTTCCTCTTTTCAAAAGTACATTAGAAGGGACTAGCGCTTTTAAGGCTTTATTCTTTGAATCAACATTTTAGGATAAAATTGAAGAATGAGCTTATGAGAAAGTTAAAGTAGGAAAAGCAAATTGAACTCACCACAATATGCCCTCTGGAACTCATAAAGAGGGAAGAAATTTAAAAATTTTAATACAGCTCTGCTTTATATAGAATAGAAAATGAAGCAAGATAGTCTTCATTTCCCAGGACCTCAGACACCCAAGTCATGTTCAATTTGCAGCTGACAAGTCAATCTGAAGGGAAAATTGGTTTAGAAAATTTCAGGGAGGGGTACCCATTGTTTTTGAACTGTGTTTCCTTTAGTTTGGTGGTTTGAAAAACGTTCTTTATATATTGATTTAGTAATGAATTATTGAGTGGAGACAAAAGATTTTATGCTTTTACTTCTCACACACTAATGCATTTCTAAATTTAAAATACAGCTCTTGAGGAAACTCAGGTAATCTTTAGCATATTACCAAGTAGGCATAAGACAAATATAAATACTAGAAGTTCTTAGTATGGGACAAATAAAAATAAGAATTTCTAAAGTCTACTGCTCAGTGTGTAGTTGAGAATGCACTAGATCCTTACATTACAAGAAGCCAAGTTCATTTACATCTGAACTACACGGAAGGCTTTTAAGTCAGTTTGTCTTGATATGAATTTTCTAGCTGCATGCAAAAGGTGAAGAGGAAGAGTGTTTACTTTCTTTATTGTGTCCTTGCCAAATTCAATGAGATCAATGTGTCACAAGTGAATTAACTCTATGCTTGCTCTTTATTATTGCTACAATAACTGCTTTTTGAGAAAATAAAAAGGAAATCAGGTAACCTATGTTAACTTGCCAGCTACTAAGTGAACATCTGTAAACTTAGTAATTCTTCTAAGGGAGGTGTGGGCTACCTGAAGAGCCATTCTTTTGTCAGTGAGATAGTGATAGGTGGTGGCAATCCATCTATTAATCTATATTGGGTAAATCATAGTTACTATTGCATAGATAAATTGACTG
The DNA here is from genome assembly GCA_028533065.1 of Trachops cirrhosus. Lineage (NCBI taxonomy): Eukaryota > Metazoa > Chordata > Mammalia > Chiroptera > Phyllostomidae > Trachops > Trachops cirrhosus. Next base: position 12,573,019 of record CM052545.1, on the reverse strand, counting down.
AGATGAACCTCAAAGGAGATAATGGCAGAGTGACAGTTCATTAGCCTATGCAGACTAATTAAACATTTAATTAGATTCTTACTAAGAGATATCTTTAAGTGATTATGAATCCAAAGTGACTCAGTGAGCCCACAAATTACATTATCTAGATCTTAAATTCTCATAAAAATAATGGTGTTTGAAGAGTTAGCTTGATCTCAAAGTATATGACACGATGAGCTTAGGATTTAATTAGCTGCCACTTGTTTCCTCATTTATTAATTAAGTAGTCAAGTCTGGGATCTCTGTTTTTCTTCCTTATTTTGGCGTTACACTCATCACCGTACACTGAGAGCGTGCTGTAGGCCCGACACCAGGCTGAGCAGAGGACATGCGTCACGTAAGCTGAATGTTTGCAGTGGCACCGGAGGCTGACGCCGTTATTCCTCTTTCACACACATGAGAACACTGAGCCTGAGAGTGAAATGCCTGGCCCACGTCCCCCAGTGAGGACGCAAGGGACCATATTCTATTCTCATGCAAAATATGGACCCAGTTGGTGTTAACGTAATAATTTAATTTTCTCTCAATGTTATTGGTTCTACTCACTCTTTTTTCCCCAGTGATATGCTCTTTGAGAGCTATTTATAGTTATTTTTCAGTTGCCTGCTCTTGTTCTGGTAGGAACTGTAATCTAACTTCTTATGGTACAGGCTTTCGGTACAACCTGATGTCCTTGGTCAGGTGAGGCCTGGGGAAGTATGCTCCGAGGATCCTAACTGTTCATAGCAGGGTTTCTCAAGCGTGCATTACTAAACATTTGCACCACATTGTTTTTATGTTTGTTTGTTTCAAGGGGCAGCCCTGTGCATTATAGATGTTGAGCAGCACCTCTGACCTCTGCGCCCTGAATGCCAAGAACGAACCAAATTCTGACAACCGAGAATGTGTCTAGACCTGACCAAATGCCCCCTGTTATGCAAAATTGCCTTTGGTTGAGAGTCACAGGTTTATAGGGTCAAGAAATTTTATCGACTATTGTATTCATCACAACTGTTACCACCACTACATGATGGTTGAAGTGCTCTGCAGTGGCTGTCAGAGGAACATTGCACTGGGCAACGTTAAACAGGCAAGGCAGCCTTTACTCAGGACTATGGCAGTGGGGAGAGAGAGTGAACTCAACTCCACTGAAACAAAAGGCAGAAGCATTGTTAAGCACCATGATGAGCTAGTGGAAAAGTACTGGAGGCGTTAGTGGGGGTGTGGGTCCATAGGCAATGTGTTTAGCCATCTGAGTTTGCTAATGAGTGCTTTTGGTAGCTAGGCACTATCTGTTCTTTTCTTTTTTAAAACTTTTTTATTGTATTTATTGGGGTGACATTGGTTAATAAAATTATATAGGTTTCAGATGTACATTCTATAATAGATCATCTGTAATAGTCATCTGCATATTGTATTGATTGTTCACCACCCCAAGTTAAGTCTCCTTCCATCACCTTTTATCCCCACTTATAGCTTCTTCTACCTCCTCCCGACCTGCTGTCTGATAATCACCATACAGTTGTCCTTGCCTACGAGTTTTTTGTTTGTTTGTTTTAGGTTTCTTTTTGCTTAATTCTTTACCTTTTTCACCCAGCTCTGCAACTCCCCTCTTAATGATTTTATTTCAAAGAGACAGCTCCCAGGTTCTTGAGAAGGACATTCCTGGGTTGTAAAATTGGCCAGAGACTGGGGGAAGATTTATATATTAAAGAGGTAGAGAATGAATTTGCAACTTCAAGAATTTATTGTTTCAATCGCTTCTTGAAATCCAACTCAGTTCTCAAGTCCCTCTGTAACCTGCTGACCTCAAGAGCAGGGAGACCCAACACCCCGGATGGACTTTCTCTGCCCGGCAGTGTCCAGTAGAAACCAGAGTTCATTCAGTTACCCTTATAAGGAGTGCATAAGTTTTTGAGTACCAAGTTTGTTTGCAAAAGTATAGTATATTGCATTTTGCCCACGGGCTTCATTGAGTTTCCTTTCAATCTTGCCAAGCCCAACCCTTTAAGGAAGAAAGCTCATGCATTATTCCCCCACATTTGGCCTCCCCAGCTTCCAGAGTGTTAGCTATAGGTTTGACTCAGAACTGGCAGAAATCTTAGAGCTTGTTGTGGAAGAAAATGTTGCTCCTGAGTTTATTTTGCTGTTTCTGAATCCAGTCCACTTCTCGAAGCGAATTACGTTTTCTAAGGCTACAGAGAGGCATGGTGTGGAAGCCTGGGACCAGGCAAGGGGTTGGACCTTCAGACTCTCATTACTGATCTCAATGAAAGTCATACCATGAAGTGCTAGGGTTTTGGTCAGGTTGCAGGGTTGGGAAAAAAAGTAAAGGTAGGGAGTGTATCGACTACTCATTAAACATAAATAATTTCTTAGCAGCCTGCAGGTTTGGTCTTTTTTAGAGGGATGGATACTCAGAGGATTGTTGAATCGGTAATTGGAATCTTTCGGCAACAGTGACCCCTGTGGGGTGGTGGTAACAACCTTCTCAGGATAACTAATTCCAGGAGAAACCTGAACAGGCGTGTATTCAGTTTCCAGGTAAAAGCAATTCTAAACTTATGCAATACGTCTGAAGTAAAACATAGCCTGTAGATAAAATCACTAGGAAAAAAAAGCAAAATTATCTCATAACCCAAGTTAGCATAGTCAAACCTTAGTTGTCCTCCTTGATTCTTTCAACAGAACACACTATAGGTTATATATGCATTTAGAACAACAAAATTAAAACTTATTTTAAAATTTATTTTGCATTACTTTAACTCACTGTGTTTCTTGATCAAACCCCTCTTTAAATCAAGTGGGGTATGCTAAAAATCACTCCCTGTTCTCCAGTATTTGTTTCTTATGATTTTGTGGGATTGAAGTTTCTCTTAAATATTTTTTCCCCTCAGAATGCTGGCTTGTTTGCTTCTGGATAAGTCAAGGCAAGGACCAGGGCTTTTCTGAGTGGTAGCAAACCCCAGGACCAGCTCTCTAGATAGGGTGAATGGTTTTATGGAGTAGTTATTTTTTATGGTCCTTGAAGAGTCAAGGCAGGTCACATCACTGCAAGTAGTCATCTACTTAAGCTTATGTTGAAGTGTTTTTTAAATTTTCTCTGCATGTTCCAGGTGGGTAGGGGCGGGCACATATTAGATATGTCTTTGCATCCTTCTCTTTGGCAATGTGCGCAGGTATCTAGTAGGTTTAGCCAGCTGAAGGGAAGTGGTACCAGACAAGGACTTGTATCAACAGGAAAAAGTGAAGAGCACTTAAGATCGTAAGTGTAAATATATTGGTAAATATGGAAGCCCGTATTTTATATTTTTATTATCTTTAACTGAAAGCTGACTAGAACAACAGTAATATTCCCAGTGGGTTAATATGATATGACAATAATAGCACAGAGAAAAGTGGGAAAATGGGGTTATGCTATTGTTTTAAGGTTCTTACATTTTACCTGAGGTGATGCAATAATAATTAGAAGCAGAGTGTGATAAATTAAGGATATAAATTGGAATATTTAGAACTGTCATTGAAAATTATACAAAGAAGGATAAAATTTAAAGAACAACAGAAGAAATAGAATAGAATATGTGCTATCTGTAAGAGCTGAACTCAATATAAAGACACCTATAGATGAGGTATTTTGAAGAGGAAGGGAAAATAATGGAACATGCAAATAGCAATCAGAAATTAGAAGGCCGAAGTAGCTATAATAAATCTGACAAACTTCAAGACTAGGATTATCACTTGAAAAGGAGAAATATTTCATAATGATATGAAATATTTAGAGGACAACCAATATATTAGAGGACAACTATTCTGCGTATGTGTGCCCCTGAATAACCGAGGTTAAAACACACAAAGCTGAAGTTGGCAGAATTAAGGGGAGAATACACAAATAATCATATCATTTTAACACCCACTCTCGGCAATTGACAGTAAAAAAAAAAAACAGCAATCATATTAAAAACTTGAAAACATCATCCATCAAATTGATGCACTTTACATTTGTGGAATGCCATTCTCAACATCTGTGGCACACACACATATGATACTTCTGGAGCGTTCGCCACAATGGACCATATGCTGGGCCATGAAAGAAGTTGTAACAGGTTGCAAACAAATGACATGTTATAGAGTAGTTTCTCTGAACACAATAATACGTACAGCAGAATTAAACATAAGTACATATATCTGTGTAGCTGGAAACTCACCAAAAATTTGGGAATTAAGTAATTTGGGAATACATATCTAAGTAACTCATGAGTCAAGGAAGAAGTCCCAGGGAAAATTAGAAAGTACTTTGATTTAAATGATAATAAAAATCCAACATAATGAAACTGGCGGGATGCAGTTGGAGCAGTGTTTGGGAACACGTGAACACTTTTAAATGTGTATGTGAGAAAAGAAGAAATACTTAAAATTAGTGACCTGAGTTTTCACATTAAGAACCTAGAAAGGAAAGAGCAAATTAAAAGCAAAATAAGTTGAAGAAAGGAAATAAACACAAAACAAAATCAACGCAATAGAAAAACACAAAAGGTAAAAAGAATAGAAATTATTTTAAAAGATTAATGAAGTGGATAAACTCTTGGAACAGCTGACCAAGAAAAGAGAAAGTATAAGTTACCAATATTGGACTTGAAAGAGAGGATAATGGTATATATCCCAAAGTTATTAAGAGAAATATAAGTGAATATCATAAAAAAATAACCACTTTTAGATCAATAACTTCTACAATTTAGATGAAGTGGAGAATTTCCTTTAAAATCACAATTAATCAAAACTGACACATAAAAAAAGATGTGAGCAGTCATCAATCCAGTAAACAAATTAAATTTGTAATTTAAAATATTCCCATAGAAAAAGCTCCAGCCCAGTGAAACTTCACTGATTAATACTATCATAAATTTAAGGAGCAAAATATTCCAATCTCATAGAAACTTTTGTAAAATATAAGGGCCCTGAGCACTTCCAATCAGCTTAATAAAGACATCATGATTCCCAAACTAAAGACATTAGAAGAAAATACATTCCATTATCCCCCATGAACAGAGATGAGAAGCCATAACAAAATATTGGCAAAACGATTCCATTAAATATAAAAAGGATAATTTATTATGAGCATTTGGAGTTTATCCCAGGAAGGCAAGATTGGTTTCACATTCAAGAATTAATCATATATTGTGCCACATTATAGAAGAAAGAAAGAAATTATATGATCAACTCAAATGCTTATTCTGATGAATAAGCATTTGAAAAATTCAACACTCATTCATAATAAAAACTCTATAGCAAACATCATTCCTAATGGCGAAATTCTGAATATTTTCCAGCTAAGATAGGAGACAAAATACCAGTACTGTTCAACATTGCACTGGAGGTCCTAGTCAATCCAAAAAGGCAAGAAAAAGATTTAAAAGTCCCAAGAAGTCAAAGGAATAATTAAAACTGTGATTGTTCATGGAAGATATACGTATGTAGGAAATCTTGACAAATCTAAAATACAAATACTACAATTAAGTGAATACGGACAGACCACAGTACACAAGAGTGTACTAGAATTAAGTGAATATGGACACAGTACCAATTTTACATAAATCTATTTTATATACATGCAGAAACAATTAGAGAATTCATTTTAGATGCATTATATTTGCATCATTATATATGCAAATATAAAATACTCCAGGAGATTAATAAATTACATGTAAGACTTCTACAAAGAAAATTATAAGATTTTGTTCAGAGTTTCTAAAGAAGATCTTTAATCCATACTTATGGCTTCAGTAACTCAATTTTATTAAGATATTAATCTTCCAACATTGATTTATAAATTTAATGTAGTACAAATCAGAATCCCAGCAGAGTTCTGGCTAGTGTGGTTCAGTGGATTGAGTGCATGCCTGCGAACCAAAGGGTCACAGGTTCGATTTCCAGTCAGGACACATGCCTGGGTTGTGGGCCAGGTGCCTGGTTTGGGGCATGCAAGAGGCAACCACACATTCATGTTTCTCTCCCCCTCTGTTTTCCTCCCTTCCCCTATATTTGGAAGTGAAAAAATAAAATCTTAAAAAAAAAAATCCCAGCAGAGTGTGTTTGGGGAGAGGATAGAAATTGACAAGCTAATACTGAAATTACATGCAAATGCACAGAAGTTACTGTAATGCTATTCTAATCCAGACAGTGACGTAGTGGCATAAATAAAGACAAATTGGTCAATGGATCAAAACACTGTCCAGAAATAGACCTACACGTAATGGTCAATTGATTTTTGATATAGCACCAAGGCAATCATTGAGGACATTCTTTGCAAATGTTGCTGGAACCGGATGAATCTATGTCAGTCACCAAATGAACATCAGCTCTTACTCTCATTCGATGAACTATATCCCAAATTGCAAGTGCTAAGATATAAACCTTTTAAAAGCCAAAAAATAGACCACTCTCATGACCTTGTGCAGAAAAGGATTTCTAACATACAGTAATAAAGCACAAGCCACAAGAAGAAAGACCGATCACTGGAGTGTATAAATGTGTAAAACTTCTATGTGAAAGATACCATTGGAAAAGCAAAATGGCAAGTGACAGATAGGAAGAAAATATTCCCTACAAAGATGTGTTCCAACAAAAACGTAGTTGACAAAATATTGTATCCGGAGTATAGACACTGCTATCACACAATAAGGAAAAGATAAACTTCCCATTTAAAAGGGAGAAAAGATTAGATAGTCTCAAAGGCACATGTAAAAAATGAGTGATAGACATATGGAAAATGCTCAAAATGATGTCATCAGGAAAGAGCAAATTAAAGCCACACTTGCCACTCCAGGGGGGCTGAATGTGTAATAGTGGTAAGACTAACAACACCGCTTGCTGGTGAGAAGGTGAAGCAGCTGGAATTCTTGTACTTGGCTCGCAGGAGTATGAAATGACCTCTGTGTGGTCGCTTAGGGACCCAGGATCCCTCCTCTTGGCTCTTCACTTCTTTAGAATTAGATGGACTCATTCAAATCATAATTTCTCCACCTAGTCGAACTTCTAATTAAACCAGTTCACACAGTAGACATAAACTAGGCAGCTGTTGATACATTTCCTTGTTTTTAGAGATTGATTTTACTTTTGTAAAATAGAAATCATGATGCTTGCTCTTATATACTCTAGTATTGTCCTAAAGATCAAATGAGATAGTGTCCCTGAACTGTGCTATGAAAAATAAATTATTTTATTTCTTAGCTGGCAAAGGAGTATTGATTTATATGATGTGTACATAAAACATAGAACAGCTCTGTTTGAATATCATTATCTGCTGTTGTTTTATTTGTTTTTTTGTAGCTCAGAGATAGACTGCTAATCTGAAACTTAAACACATAAGGTTTTTTTTCATTTTTCTTTTAAATGAGACAATTTCCACTCCCATGAGGTGGTCCTAAAAACATTTAAATGAAGATTGAGACTAGGCCTGGATTCTGATTGCTTTGTTCTCTTCTCTCAGCTTTTGGCCCAAGATCAAAGTCTCCTTTATCAAAGTAACTTTATATCTCCCTTTGTGCCAGGATAGAAAATCATATCTGTGCTTGTCTTCTCTGAAATCTGCTTCCATTCCCAGAAAGGAGCAGACTTAATCTCCTGCAATCCCGTACAGCGCGAGGATTCTGTGATGAGTAGCCTGGTGTCTCTGTTTGAGAGCCCCAAGTGACAAATTAACATTCTGATAATATTCAGCTCCCTCTTGATTGCATAGATATTTTAAAAGTAGAAATCATCATTAATCAACAATTACAGACCCCGATTGTTTTCATAATATTGAAATAAAGACATTTTTCTGAGGAATTCCTTATTTTACAGACGTTTTCTTTGAAAAATTATATATTAGCTCTTGTTTAAATTGCTTTTTGCATTGCTCTAAATATTCTGGAATTTAATTGGTGATACATTCAGACCCTTCTAATTCTAGTGTTTGATTGCCATTGGATTCCTTAAGGTCTGGTTATTGGAATTTGTGGGCTTTAACCCTAAAGATAGGCCATATCCGAGGTTTCTTTTAATAACTGCTTATGGCTTAGTTTTCAATAAACTTCACAGATTCTTGCCAGATGTATGTGTATTTCCAGAGTGTATTTCTGACTGGTGTTATAAAGGCTGATGATCTTATTTCCTTAAAGCATATTCCTTTGCCTTATTACACTGAAATTTGTTGAACAAATCTGTATTAAATTTGTAAGTTGTATTGATTTTTAAGCTGCCCATTTTTATGTGGATTCTATCCTTCAGCTTCTGTTTTCAAGTTAGCAAAGTTTTTCATTTTAATCTGACTGCATACGGCAGCCTCATACTTCATATTCTGCTGATGGTTTTAGGTGCTGTTTTCTGGATCTCCTTAAGTTACAGTGATAATAACTATACATGGTGTCCTTAGGGCAGGAAGCCTTTTCTGATGTTTGTGCTGTAACCCTCTCACCATGCCCAGCATGCTCTAGTTCTTAACAACTGTCTGGATTCCCAAGCAGTTGTTCGTTTGCAGCCCTTTCAGCCCATTCGGGCCCTTTCTAGTTAATTTAGGGCCCCAGATTCTTGGGATAGGTCCCCTTTTCAGTGTCACATATTTGTTTAATATCCAAGCAGCAATAATCTTGAAGCCTCATTCTATACAATGGTAAGAAACCCAAGAATTTTTTGACTCTCTGGTGAGTGTTCTTGAATTCCACAGACCTGGTCTGGTCTGCTCACCCATCACTGTAGGCCAGGTGTCGTTCCTACTGTCTCTAATCATAGTTGCACTCACCCTGTCTTAGCTTCTAGCTTTCCAGTTTGATGCAAAATATATCCATGGGCTCTCCATTAGTCCATCAAACACAAGATCTCATGTTTGCAAACCTAAGGCCTTGGGAAACTATGATGCAAAAGTGGAACTCTAAAACTGAGTATCAGATATCGCTGTTTAAGTCCATTAGTAATCTCCACTCACAGAGATGTCTCATTGGCTTCTGCCCTATGAGTGAACCTAAAGAATGCCATGACAAGGAGGTATTCTGGCCAGCTGTTGAAGAGAAAAAACTGGCCCACAAAACTGTTCCTATCCTGACTCTGTCAGGTTTTCTGGAGTGCTCAACACAGTGTCTAAATATAATGACACTCAACAAATGGAGGCTGTTTTTCTGGCCCGAGCACCGTGATTATGTACTTTGAATAATCAGCTAACTGTACTGTGGGACCCTTGACATTGACTTGCGGAATGGGAGCAAAAGCATAACATGAGTTCGGTCATCATTATTAGTTCCTATCATTAGGATCGTTATTAGTTTTCTATTCCTGGAGACTATTATGTTCCTCCAAACAGGAGTTCTCCTTTTATAGGACCCTTATTTCTGGGGACGATGCATAGAAGGAGCCAAAAATTCAATTTACATCATAATCTCTGCTGATACTAAAGATAATCTTCTAGGTCATCAAATAAATTAGTGCATGATTCAGTCATTGAGCACATCATTTCTGTGCCAGTCATTTTTCCAAGAGCTGGAAATAAAATGATGATCAAAAGATGCACGTAGTCTTTTCTCTTAGGAAGCTTGAGTTTAAAATCCAGTGTGAATTATACACTATTCATTACTGAATAGCACAAATTAAGATATGATGTATCACAAAGAGAAGAAATAGAGGCTATGAACGCAAATAATGCAGGACTGGACCACTACAAGAGGGTCAGGAAAGGCTTTCATCTCAGCACAAAGCGCTTTTATATGATTTACTCCTCCGGCCTTGATATAGCAAATACATACATAGCTTGCATATGTGCCTAAAAATGTCATTCAGGTAGTCGTTCTTAGAATAAATAGAGTTCACCTTTTTCTACCCTTTACTTTTGAAGCCATTAAATGATCAGAATTCTGCCTTTTACTTTTGGAGCCATTAAATGATCAGAATTCTACCTTTTACTTTTGAAGCCATTAAATGATCAGAAATACTGAGTGTTGAAATTCTGAGGAAGAGGGTGTGGTCAGTCAATCCTTTTTCGTTTCCCTCCATATTTTGGAAGGAACTGATTAGTAGGCAGAGAAATCAGACAGATGGAACTCTCGGTAACATCTTTATTACCCACAAAACCTTGATTGGATGATACGACACACTCGATGGAAGGTTGAGTGTTCAGTATTTCACGATGGAATTAAACGTGACCACCGAATCAGACAGAGATGGACAAATGCAGGCTTCCTGTATGGCACAGGGTCCACTATTACAGATTTACCACAAGGTGGGAAGCAGAACAGAATGCAGTTTCTTCTAATTTACAACAGACTGAGAAGCTCAGGTGAGTGGGGAGGGAGGAAAAAGGCAGGTGTGCTATTCTAGCGTGATTCTATTAGAAATAAGAGCTCTGCAGGGTGGAAGTCCTCCACCCCACCCCAACCATTTCTTTTTGTAGCCTTAATCTCCTGTGGTTCACCGGAGTTGAGTCCGGCTGCCATGGAGGAAGAAGACATCGTTGGCTCCTTGGAAGTCCTGCCCTTTACTTACAAAGTTAAGAATGACACTGCTCCTTTGTGTACCTGGTGGGGAGTGCAATTTTTACTTCTAAAGCTGCATTGTCCAATACTGTAGCCATTAGCCACATGTGGCTATTTAAGTTCAAAATAACTAAGATCAAATGAATAAAAATTCAGTTTCTCAGTAACTCTCGGCGCATTTCAAGGCCTCCTAGCTAGATGTGGCTACATCTGAGAATCTTCTTCCTTTTTGATTTTGGTCTAGGCATGTGATTTTCTAACATCCTCTTCTGAATTTTTTACTATAGTGAGAGATATAAAGTCATTCATTTCTGAATATAACAAAAGCATCTAGTAGTATACGAATTTTATGTATCTTCCCCTCTTTTATGGGATAACATTTCACGGAGGTATTCTGTCGTCTGATTAGACACATCTAACCCAGGCCCAGATGAGCTCTGTCACTACCCTCCTTGGGTTTTCTGTATGTCCTCTCTAAATTGTTCCTTTTGGAGTCGTAGTTCATGAAGGTCTTGACATGTACCTTTACGGCCCTGGTGGGCTGGCAAGCTGGCTCCTCCGAAAACAAACAGAACAAAGCAAAACCAAACCAAACCCCAGGAAGTCCTGATTTTTTGTGTTTGCCCATTTCCCAGGTTTAAACACTCCCACTGTGGCCGATCTCATACTGCTAACAATGTCCCCGAGTGTGGCTTTGGGGGAGATGGGGCCCCCATGGGCTGGGCGAGCTGCTCCAGCACAGCACTGCTTCAGGGGGCCATCGCAGTGGCCTGAGTTTTTGACACTGATTTTTGAGTCATTGTCGCTCAACTCGAACCCCAGTTTCTGAAATCTCTTTCTAGGGCCACCTAGACTTTCAAGGCCTGGTTTCCCTGTTACGCACACGATGAAGGCGGCGTGAACACTTGTCTCGATATGTACCTAGATCCTATCTCCCTTGGGGGAAGTCACTCGGGTCTGCTACGTTCTTGACCTTCTTCTTCTTCTTTTTTTTTCTGGGGGCCTGGGGACCCTAAGCCCCAAGTGCTCTCTTTGGACCATAGTCCTCAGTTCACTGAGTCTCCAACTGCCCCCTTTCCTTTGATATGTTGAAAAACATTCACTTTTATTTGCTTTGACATTCCTTGAAAGGTAATCTTGTAAGTTGTTTTGATAAAAAAAAAATCTTATTCCTAGATAACGGTTGATCTGGAGGCTATTTTGAAGGTTTCTCTGTCATCTGATTTTTCCCGTCTTTCCATGTTTGGAAAGATGATTTGTACACGTGACAGTTTATGGCATTTGACTGGTACTATTTACTGCTTGTGCATGAAATTGCTCAAAAGGGCAATAATTTCAAAGCTGTGTTAGCTCAAAATTGATAGAGCTGGGGTTGAACTTTAAACAAGTGAAGCTATGTTCTTTTCCCATACGCTAACATTGGTGTTTCTCTTTATGACCCGTGCCTGTGGTTCTCATCCACAGCAAGCCTTTTTCCTGGGCTCATATTGAGGGATTTGGTAAACAGTCACCAGAATTCTTGTAGGCTATTGACTTTCTCTATTTTAGTTTAGCAAGATTTCCCAACTAGTATCCACATATTGCTGCCATATGCCTTTTTCTATAATATTTAACTATTTCTTTTGTTTCCTCGCTCTCGTGAGGGTACTGAAAGTAATGCAATTGTGATGATTTTGACTTTGGGGCTCACTCACAGTCATTTCCTTGACTACTTCCTATGCAGTGGACCACACCAAATGGAATAGATGTTCCCTCCCGGAGCAATTTTAACTACTTGATCTAAGAAATGGATCCCAGTTCTCTCTCAACTTCGCGGTGCTGCATCGTATGCCTATCAGTTTATGTGTGGGTAATTAAACCACGGAGCTCCTTGTGTTTTTGTCTGAAATGTGGTTTAACAGTTTTACCCGAGACTCAGCAGAATCAGTCTTCTATTTTTCCCAAAGCTAGTGATATCGATCCATCAGGAGCTTTTCGAAAATGGACACCGGGGTGACCAGGATACCCTGGCTACGCTCACTGAGGCTCCCTAGTCCCCAAGGAATTCTGCTCTGCAGAATGTTCAAACAACACAAGTTTAACGTATAAATCTGGTTACTTTTTCAGTCATTCGCTCGATAACGCCTTATCTTTTACTATGTAAAAGAAGATATGGTAGTATAAAAAATGTTTAAAAAGTGTGATTGTCAGGGGGGGCAGTGGTTGGAAGTGGAAGAGGGTATAAGGGGGATAAATGATAATGGAAAAAATACAATAAAAATAAACTATTAAAAAAGTAGATTCATATAACAACATACAATAAATAACCATGTAACAAGCTGCCATAACATAAATAATATGGGAATAGCAAGGGGGAAAATATTCTTCCTGGTGGAAAGAGGAAATTTGCAGAAGCTCTAAACAAGAATAATTTTGGAAATGGCTGAGACAGATCCATGTGGAGAGCCAGTAAAGAAGGGGACAGGAAAGGAGCAGATCATAAAATGTCCTGGAGGTCAGCCTGAGGAGTGTTTTCACCTTTTATTATATGATATGAGAATAGCACCCCTAGAAGTTCCCTTTTCTTACATGACTTTGGCCCTGAAGATATTTCTGATGCTTCTCATCCAGAACTATACTTTTCCGGGACCCCTGTTCCATCTGTCGTCCCAGAAGTGCTTGCAGCTTACAATCACTACATTCTTCTGATTATCCTTTTGTCTTCACCTGTTTCTGATGCTGCTTTTACCAAAACCCTGTTACCAAATCGTTTTACCTACTTCGTCATTTAGGCATCCAGTGTTGAGACAAATGTGTACAACCTGCCTTGGAGTCACTGAGTCTCACAAACTAAAAGGGACTGTGAAGGAGGTGGCTAAGATCAGAGATCTTAGCCCCCATCCAAGGTGCAGAGTTATGGCTGTTCAGAACCCCTTGTCCACAAGAGGGTCATGGGACATTTCCAGGCCTATCCCATCATCCTCCTTCTCCCTTCCCCCGGTCTCCTTGCTGGATGATATTCAGGGTGACTAAGCCACTAGCTGGCAAGATGGTGGCGTCTCTCTCAGCCCAGGTTCCTAAACGACTTCATAAAACAGAACTCCTTCCCTGCCCTCTCAGCCAAAAGTTGGATCGATGAGTTAATCATTTGAGTGAGTGGCTGAAGCTTCATGGTTAACTATTTCAAAAACTAGTATTGCCGTAACTCATACAAGAACCCAGTATGATCTGAACAAGTGAATCAGGGGAACGGACTCCCAGGTAATGTAGACACGGGTTTTGTCAGGGGGTGAGGGAAACTCTTATCTGTGAGCATGAAACATACAGATCTGTTGGTTTCCATGTACGGAAAAAGATGTAGGCCTCGTGAATCAGGGATAACTAATGGTGGTGTGCTTGTGATTGAAGTCCCACTAATACTTCTCTTGTTCATTTGTTAAAGGAAAATCTTAAACACTAATTAAATGACATTGTCCGACAGTTTTATTTTAATTTTACTTCTTCATATAGCTGTTGGCTTAGGGATCTGATACTTCATTAGAAATCAAGTCTTTATGTATTGAGTCTACATTATCTGTAATGGGTCAGAGGAATCTGGATTTTATCAGTTACATAAGATTTAGTAGCAGAATCGACTTAGGATACTTCGAATCTGTATTTCCAGATTCCTAGTTTTGCATAGTTTTCACTGCTCCATTTTGGCTAGCCACCTCAAGAAAAGCAAAGAAGTAGAAGAGTTTTCCTTCCAAAACGCTAATGTCTACCTTCTGTATTAGGATCCAAATTTTGTTCAACACTGTGGCCCAGGGCAATTAAGTTTGTCACTTAATGCTATAAACTGCTGATGATACCTCAATCAGTCAGATTTTCTTCTCTTTTTTCTTAATACCTCATCTTCCCTTTAGTAAGTAATGCATGTTTTTTTAAAGAATTTGAAAACTTCTGAAAAGTTGAAAAAAGTAACATGTCACTGTAGTTTTGCCACCTGTACACTCAGGGTTCATAGCTGCAAACACAGAAGAGACTGAAGCTAGTTTACAGAGGAAGGGAATTCATCTGAAAACATTAGGCAGGGCCAATTTTCCTATCAGGCCCAGTAGACATGATGCCAATGACCTACAATGCTTTTGGGGGTATATAAAAATGTTTTAATTTTTTTTAAGATCTGAAGAAAAAAATCAGTTGAGAAAATTTTATTATGTATCATTATTGTATCTATCTTTATGGCTGTGCAGTCATAAAGTCTAATTACATACACATGCACATATATCGTTGCATGTGTGTGTGTGTGTGTGTGTGTGTGTGTGTGTTATGGGAAAAAGGTCTGCTGAAAGCAAAAGTGCATAGGATCCCTTAAGGTCTTAAAGAAACAGAGGCTCAGGCTCAGAGGCTGCCCGCTCAGGAGCCCCAAGCTTAAGCACAACCACATGAGTACCACTCCAGGACAAACCCTGGGTTACTGATGCTGCCGCAGGCTCCACCACCCACGCATGGGCCCAAGGTACCTACTGTGCTCAGAATGCCTCTGGGAGCTAGTGAAGATGTCAGCTTTCAGAGTGGATTGTTAGATGGATTCTGCAAAGCATGTACTGCTGAATCAAAGACTTGTACAGCGTTATCTTATCAGAAAAGTCTAGGTCATACACTTCTACCCTAACATTCTCAACATATGAGAGGTCTGTCCCAGAAAAAGTCCAACCATTGTTAATAAAACAAGAATGGCTTGCATAACATTGATGTAACCTGGCAGCTAAGGAGAGTGGACTGGAAGGTGCATGTGTGAATAATGACGACTTCACTGTACTAGTCAGTGGGGGTGGTAGACACCATTGAGTGAGCGTGTGTACTGTGTGGCTGTAACATTCAAAATGACAGAACCAGTAAAGCAACAAGTCCACATCAAATTTTGTGTCAAGCTTGAACATTCCGGCACAGAAACCATTCAGATGATTCACAAGGCTTTTGGGGATGATATAATGAATGCAGCACAAATAAAAGTGTGGCACAAAGGCTTCAAAGATGGTCAAGAATCTGTTGAAAGTGACCCACATTCTGGAAGGCCTGCAACAAGCCGAACACCTGAGAGTGTTGAACGTGTACAGGCTGCAATCAGCAAAGATCAGCGACTGACAGTGCGAGAATTGGAAGCTGATCTGGGGATTCCAAAGCTACTGTGTCTGAGATTTTGGTAGAGGATCTTGGCATGAAATATGTCCTGGTAAAATTCATTCTGCAGCTTCTGCTACCAGAGCAGAAGGAACATTGTGCTGCAGTTACTAATGACTTAATTCAAACCACTACCAATGAACCAGATTTCCTCAAGAAGGTCGTAGCAGGAGATGAATGGTGGGTCTAAGACTACGATCCAGAAGGCACTGCAGAGTTGTAGCTACATCAAGACCATGTTAACTATGTTTTTCAATTGGGAAGGCGTTGTCCATCATGAGTACGCTCCTCCAGGCCAAACAATGAACAAGGAGTACTACCTCAGTGTTCTTCGTTGGTTGAGAGATGCAATACAATGAAAATGGCCGCAGCTATGGGCAACTGGTGATTGGCAGCTTTATCACGACGACGCACTGCTCATGCATCCCTCTCGTACAGAGTGTTTTGGGTAAACATCCAATCACCCAGGTGACTCAGCCCCCCTACAGCCCAGATTTGGTGCTCTGTGACTTCTGGCTTTTCCCAAAAGTAAAATCTCCTTTGAAAGGGAAGTGGTTTCAGACTTTTGATGAGATTCAGGAAAATAAGACTGGGTAGCTGATGGTGACTGGGAGAACTGTGTGAGGTCCCAAGAGGCCTACTTTGAAGGGGACTGAGGCATCATTGTCCTATGTACAATGTTTCTTGTATCCTGTATCTTCTTCAATAAATGTCTCTATTTTCCCTATTACATGGCTGGATACTTTCTGAACAGACCTCATTGTATATCCCTTTAGGGATAATTTAGACTCAACGTGTAATGAAGTCAGAGAAGTAGATTTCTGGCATCCATCCTGGTGATGTGTAAACTTGAAAGGTGGGATTTTTCCAAATGGGGGGGATGTTCCCAAAGTATTGAACAGCTGAAAATCCACCACACAAAACTACTGCCCACACATTGATATATTGATATTTAGGCTATCTGGAATGCATGGGTTTTGTTTCTATTTAATGGTTCTAAAATGTAAGCTATGTAAATTGCAATTGCTGAATACTTATTATGTGATAGGTACTTTAATACTATTTGAATCATATAATTTTATTTTTAATTAAAATGGCATTTTGAGATAGGTAATATTGTTACTATTTTCCAGGTTATAAATGAGGAAACTGAGGGTTAAGGAGACGGGGAGATATAGTTAAGTATCGGTGAAGGTGGGGTTTTATGCTGAGCCTTACCTGTTCTCCTACACCTGTTACATGTGAGATACACAACTTTAAATCCTGCTTTTTACCTTTAATATTTTGGGATAAGCCTTTTTAAATCTGAACTTTCAACTCTTCTTTTTAACATGATATCATTTTCCATCAGATTATTATAACAATGTTTTCAAACATTTCTCTACTGTATTTAGTCTGTTGCTACATTTTTCCTATTTTAAGTAGTATTGTAGTAATTCCTTACATACAAATTTTTTAAAAATAGTTAGCATTACTTCCCTCAGAATTGACATTACTAGATCAAAGGGTATGCAAACATATTTTTGAGAAGCCAGCACCACACTTGATTTACTTTGAAGGTGAAGAAATGAGCTCGCTAATGCACTGGTACACTCAACACACTTATCGCCTTCCTCCTGTGTCCTGGGTGTGGGATCTGTGATGCCACCATGAATGTCTGACAGTCGCTTACCGAAAAGGCATCATGGTTTAGGAAGTGTTGGAACAGGGTGTGCCTGAGAAGAGCATCTTGTGTAAATTATGTACGGTGAAAATGCTTCCTAGCTTTTCTGGGACAGGGTGGAAATACGTTTAGAGCCCTTAGGAGTTGGAAAAGTGGCACTTGGAGCAAAATCAAAATGGCATCAAGCACAAATGTTTTTTCTTCTTTGCCAACTGTTTATGAAATATTGTTGATCATTGTTTTAATGGTTACTTCCTTGAGTACTAATGAAGTTGGACATTTTTCCATATGTTCGTTAGTAAGTCATTTCTTCACCGTGAAATATCTTTCCATATTTTGGTACTCAGTGTTTATATAAAGTAGATTTTGGGGGGTGAAGAGGCAGAAGAAAATTTCCATTATTAGTGCATGCACAGACTCATAACACAAGTTACCTCAAAGTGGCCTCTCCTCGCCCTGGCTGGTGTAGTTCAGTGGATTGAGAGCCAGCCTGTTAACCAAAGGCTTGCCGGTTCAATTCCCAGTCAGGGCACATGCCTGGATTTAGGGCCAGGTCCCCAGTAGGGGTTGCATGAGAGGTAACCACATACTGATGTTTCTCTACCTCTCTTTCTCCTTCCCTTCCCCTCCCTCTAAAAATAAATAAATAAAATCTTTTTTAAAAAGTCTTCTCAATCATACCCTTATAATAAGTCAGTGTTGTGGTTTTCACCCCTCCTTTTGGGAAACCTAAAGAATGCTGGGTAGAATCCAAGTGGCAGGACACGGTTTAAAGGAAATCAGAGGGTAGGATCGGGTAGTTCAAAATAAACCTGCTGTTTGCCCAGCCGGAGAGAGAAAAGGAGCGTTACCCCGGGGACTGGCACCGTGACTCTTCGCACCTCCCTGCTCGCTCTCTCCCGGAGTGCACTTTGCCTTTAAGAAATCTTGCCATTGCTGTTTGGCCTCCTCTTGTGTGTCCCTGAATTCTTTCCTTTGACACCTCAAAGACCCTTCTCTCTCCAGTGATACCCCCAAGAACGCCTTTAGCTGCATGAGTTGCTGGAAGCGTTTCCAAGACTCATAAAAGCTGTTACACGTACACTCATGGTTTATTGGAGTGAAAGGATACGGGCTGAAACCAGCAGAGGGACATGGCGCATAAAGTAGAAACCCAGCTGCCAGCTCTCAGGTGTTCCCTACCAGTGGAGTTCCATGGCGTGCGCTCAGTTCTTCCAGCAGCCGTGTCTGAGATGTGTGGTCCACTGGGGAAGCTCAACTGAGCTTCGGCCTCTAGGCTTTTGCTGCGGGTCAGTCACGTAGTTTCATTGGGGTCAGCCACATAAGCTTGCAGCACTGGGTAGTTGACCTCAGCTACTCCAACTTCAGACTCCACTGCCCCCAAGCCAAAACAGGTGTTCACCGTACATATAGCTGGTCCGAGGGGAGCAGCCTAGGGCTGCAGCCGCAGGCAGGCAAACACTCCGGCAGGCAGACGATTCCAGAGGCTGTCTTCTAGGAGCTGAAGACAGGCCTTTCTTTGGAATGTGCAGGGTTTGCCTAACTCAGAACCGCTGAGCTAACCCTGGCCTTCCCAGTGGTTATGAGGACTCAATGAGTAAATCCACGTAACTTAGAATAGTGCCTGACTCACAGAGGCAGACAAATAAGGGTCAGCTCTCGATCCTTCGAGTGGAGCTCTGTGAGCTGAATAAAGCAGATTAATTTGGAATACAAAGAAGAAATTGCTCTGTTCCGTAGATCTGATGTTGATGACATATGTCCTCAAGTTTGGAATGACACGCGTTATAAAGCATATTAAGTATTTTGGCTGGGCTCGCTTTAGTAAGAGAAGACCGCGGTGGAACACCAGTCCTGACACGTTGTCCTTTGTCCTTCACAGGGCTCTGAAGTCAGCAACGCAATATCGAAGAGCAGAGCTGTTTGAGGAATACAGCAAAGAAGCAGGTACACGAGAGATTCTCGGTAACTGACGTGCAATACTCATTTATATCGATGATTAATGCAACATTATAGCCCCTGTTACTTAAAAACCATCTTACAGAACTACTTCGTCATCTTAGGATTTGTGTGACTGCATGTTATAGCTGGCTGACCATATCTTAAAGAGGGATTGATTTATTTATTCATCCTCACCCGAGGACTTGCTGATTGATTTGTAGAGAGACGGGAAGGGAGGGAAACAGAGAGAGATGGACACATTGATTTCTGTGAATACAATTGATCAATTTTAGTTAGGCAAAGCCTAGACGTAACTGTGAGGTAATTAAGTCACCATTGTTATTTACTATTAAATCAACACATATTTATTAAAGGCCTGTTATATGGCAAACGGTCCTCTGTGAGGCGGTTGGTAATTTTACAGAATTGACCCAAACTCACTGGCACTGTCCTCTCCTGTCTTGACGGTGCTCACGGTGCAGTGGAGGTGGCACAAAATAAATAAGCATCTGGATGTGAATAAAAACTGGGATTAATGCCATGGGGAGAAATAGCAGAGTTCCGTGGGAGAAAATATTGGGCAACAAGAGAGGAAACTGCTGTGGAGTGGCCAGACAGAGAGCGTTTCTCTGGAGGATGACATTGAACTGAGTGTGGAGTGTGAGGAACAGAGTCCCAGGCAGACGGAACAGCAGGGAATGGAGAAACAATTGAAGAAATCGATAAAGCAGCTGTAGCAGAGTCACTGGTGCCTTTGAACCAGCTGTGCCTGGCCATGTCCTGCTCTTGGCATTTCTGTGTAATGTCCTTTGGGCTTCTCACCTGGTCTCCAGAATATAGGTGCTTTCAAATCTACCGTCCAAGCCTACCTTCCCTCATCTCCTGCCCAAGTCCAGCGCACCGGTCTTATGAGAGCAAAGAGGCTCTCAAACACCTTCGGTGCCCTGAACGCTGGGTCCGTAAGTGTGGCAGAAAGTGGTTTGGGGTCGAGAGAGTTTGAAAATTTCTGGATACTGCAACGCTCTCAGAAGCTTTAAATGCACATTAACGTATTATAGGTTCATATGTATTCATATGTGTACGTGTAGGTGTGTGCGAACCATGAATTAGCTGGATAGTTCCCAAAGTTATTTCCAGGTTAACCTTAGGAAGTATTTCAAGTTTCTTTCTCAGACATATGCATTTTGAGGTTTCTTATACTCCTGAGGCTGGCCTGCTTTTAAGTAACTGACTTATTTTATGGCTCTGCCCATTAAATTACAATAGATAATTTTCTCCAGTCTAGATAAGTCAAGCCAGAAAAAAAATGTTTGCTTCAGTGGTTTCGTTTTGTTAGGCAGAAGAGTTTTCTTGACCAGAATTATATGGCTAATTGCTTCAAAATCTGATTATACTTTACGTGTGAAAATACAGCCTTTAGTACCA
This sequence comes from Trachops cirrhosus, assembly GCA_028533065.1. Taxonomy (NCBI): domain Eukaryota; kingdom Metazoa; phylum Chordata; class Mammalia; order Chiroptera; family Phyllostomidae; genus Trachops; species Trachops cirrhosus. The sequence continues at coordinate 12,552,328 of CM052545.1, read as the reverse complement.
ATAAGGAGCACTGGAGTAAGAGCTTACTAAGTAATTTTCAATATCAATATTAGCAATGTTTGTTCTCTTAAGTCAAACAAAGGAAAACACAAAATACGGTTTGCATCTCAGCTGCCCCGCATCCTTTCTTTCCACTGAAAATGCTTATTCCTCTTGGTTTGTAAAATTCTCATAATTTAAAAAAGCATTAAAGTGAGAAAAATGACTTGGGGTAGTGCCTACTGTAACACCTAAGAATGATTTGATTTAATATAAATTTGGAGATTTTGTATTTGCAGCAATAAAAGTTTCAAGGCCCAGAGTATGACAGTTAACCTATGCTTATTTCAGAAGAAAGATTCTTAGCATCTATGATGGAAAGGCTATTGACTTTTTAAGATCAATTCAGTACCTTTCAATTCGGGCAACTATTATTAAAAAAGGAAAAGAAACAAATCATGAAAAATTCCCGAGGATTTCATAACTTAGAAACAAAAAGCCTTATTCCATCCTCAGAAAGACAAGAGATAGCTGTCCCTTAATTACTGTTTCTGCCATTTGCTTTTCTTTAAAGATGTGTCTCAAATTTGGAATCTAATGAGAAATCTTAACTGAAAATGGATTTTTAAAAAGGAGAAGAAAGAAAGAAGATCAACATGGAAACATAGAAGTGGGGAGAAAAATAGAAATGGTAAATTGCAGCCAAATTGGATAGTCCCCTATGTTAAAGTGAGCGGCCTCTCGGGAACATGCTCTTTCACAGGCGTGAAGTTGAACTTTACTGTTTCCTCTTGCAGGAGGAATTTTCTCGGCCAAATGACATCATTTGTAAGCATTGTTATTTTCAGGGGTTGTGCTTTGCTCAGTGTAAAAACAATGGTTTAAAAAGTTTTGAGGCCTGAGCTGAATCCCAGCCCCCTAACTTTTCCCTATCCGACCCTGGACAGATTTTCTAATGATTCTCAAATTCAGTTTACCCATCTCTAAAATGGAATTTCTAAATCCCGTTTTGCAACATGGTTTATTTCTTTTTTATCTCTTGACTTAACACACTGACTGGTATGTGGTAGCAGATCTAGATCTATTAAGTTGTAGAAAGGAAGAAAACAAAGTAAAGAGAAAACAAAGGTAAATCTGAGGATATATAGTAATTGCTAGCATAGACTATCTCGAATACTAAACATTCAGAGAACGCTTACTGATTCTGTACCCTGGAGGCAAAAACTCAAATCCTTTTCCTCAAGCAATTCTTTTTTCTTGTAGATGTTTTGGATTCTCTCTCCAGATTGTCAACTCCACTTAAGGGCATCGTGACATATTATTTCCGAATTACAGCACTTTATAAGCTGTTAGGCATGATAGTTGCACAGTTAATATTAGTTTAATTGAGTGAAGCTGTGAGCTAATAGCGCCAGGAAGTTGGACCACCCAGCTTGTTCTAATCCCTGGTTTACAAATCCCTGTCTAACATCAGAGGCAGAAATGCTTTCACTCAGTGACAGTGCACCCCCTTCCTGCTGCTTCTCCAGCACTGGACTCCCATCAGATTAGTTAATTTCCTGTTATTTATGCCTGTTCCCCGTGGTGGCTTTGTCTTTGCCTGCACCGCCTCCATTTTCAGTATTTTTCCGTTGTTCCTCATTCTTCCTTCTTTGTCTCTCTTCTTCCCCTTCCCTTAATCTATCCCCACATTTTTGATGTACAGATCTCTCAAAGTCCAATCAGATATTTTCTCCTCCATGAAGCAATCTCAGGTCTCTCCTGAGATTATCTGACCCCATTTGATTTTTTTTTGGCTTTTGTTTTGTTTTGTTTTGTTTTGATGTGCTATTCCTGTTCCCCATCTGTGAGCCTGACAGCGAGCCAGCGAAAGCCCAGCCCCGTATGTTCACGGCTCCGTCCTTGCATCCGCGATGCTCCACTCCATCCTCTCACCTTTTACCAAAGAACCCACCAAGGGTGTGGACATCTGGCACCCTTTGCTGACTTTGGGGGCTGGGTCACTGGGGGCGTGGATTTGGGCCACGAGCTGCGGACTGCAGTACCACCATTGTCTGAGACCGGTCGGCTTTCCGAACGCATCCTTAGTTTCAGCCGCTCTGTTCCTCGGAGTCAGGAGCCTGGCCCTGTCCCAGGGGTCTGGGTGCCCTGATTCCCAGGACACCTGCCTGCCTCCCTTTCCCCGCGGCCCTCCCTCACCGTGGGTTCCTTCCCTGCGTGACTATGTGGGTAGACAGTGTAATGCTGGGCACGGCCCCTCCACAGGGGCCTTCCCACAGCTTCCCTACCTGCAACCCCAAGCTCAAGGCAGCCCCTATGTATGGATGCCCGTTCAGGTCAAACTTGAGCTTGCCAATTAAATCTTAGTAATTTGGACTCTTAGCCCCTTCCACTTAATATTTCTTTCCCAATTTATTTCTCTTAGTCTTTTGTGAAGCAGATTTCTTTTTGTTTCCTTCTGTGTCTGCATTCTTCTTGATTGATGCATAGTAGTTATTATCGAAGCAGTCCAACTGTACCTCTCTTAGGCCCTTTTTCCACTTGCTTACCCATGTCTAATAATCGTCAATATTATTAATATTTATAATGCTAGTTATATTTATTGACAACTTGCTGTATTTTCTAACCTTTTTTGTTTTGTGTTTACTGTTTAAAATATACACTGTAAAATTTCTGCATTTTCATGTACAGTTCTAGAATTTTTGAGAAATATAAACCGCCCTATACTATCACAATCAAGACTCTGAACACTTACATCGAAACCCTCCCTTTCTGCCCCTTTATGCTCAGCCTGTCTGCCCAGCGCTCACTGTTAGAAACCACTGGCCTATTTTCTGTTTCCATGATGCCATGTGGATTGAATCATACCGCATGTAGCCCTTTGAGTATGGCTTCTTTCACTGACTATAATATACCTAAGATTTACCATTATGTTCTGAAAACATACTTACATGACTTTAATCCTTTTGAATTTATCATAGTTTTATGGCCCATGTCAAACAAACAAACAAACAAATTAGGAACTGCTTTCAAGGTCAAAACCCCAAGAAAAAAACCAGAGGGGAAAAATGGAAAATTCGCCCTCATGTGGTTTACAATTTCTCCAAGTTTCAGCCGCTTGTCACGATTTTCCTCCTTTTGTTTATTTTTGAAAGGCCTCAGGTCGCTTGCTTTTTGTGTGGACTTGTAGTCAGTGGGAGATGCAGTGTGTAGTTGCCGTGGTCTGCTTCTGCGGAAAATGGAAAGACTACAGACTTTTCGTATATGAATCAATTTCTCTCCACAACTAATTAGGCAGGTGTTAGCATATTCTCCACTCATGATGAGGAAACTGAGGGACAGTAAGGCTAAGTAAATTGCCCAGGTCCTGGAGCCTGGGCAGTCTGGATTCATAATAGGTCTCTGCACCGCTTTGCCACGCAGCCTCTGTCGTGCCGAGTCCCTGCGGTAGCAAGTGCATGTGAGAGGGACTCAGACGTGCCTGCTAGACCAACACAGAGGCCAGTCACGAAAGACGGACCCAGAGCAACAACAAGAAATCGTCAAACAAATCGCATTTAGTGGCTAGCCCGATAAGGGAACAAAAACTGGCGAGGAAACTCTCGAAGTAAGTTCACTAAAGGGAAAAGAGCTGGGGAGCGTTAAGCTGAAACTGGTGGGGGTGGGGACGGGGGTTAGGTGTGGAGGAAGGAGGGAGAGAAGGTGCAGAGCTGGGTGTTACCTTGCTTTTGCTCTCTGAGAATTGAAAACTAGTATTTTGGCAATGGCAGAATATACAAGGAAACCTTTTCATTTACAACAGTACGTTCCATGTGATAGAAGCTCCATAACTGTCTGTCCCATGAATTGATGATTATGGTATTTCATTTTCTTCTCCTTCCACGTGAGATCAAAGCCATTCTAAAGGTGGGAGAGCCACAGTCTGAGACCGAGAAAATGAAAAACAAAGAAGGGAAGTCCACATGTGTTGTTTTATTCAGTATTTAGGCGTAAATTACGGACAGCCTTTTCGTGTGAAACCTGAGCTTGAACACCACACTGCCTCAGCGGCAACCCTTCTCGTACTCCACACGATCACGGAAGATGAGCCCGGATTACAGAGACTTGTTAAACCCATCCCTGTTCTCTAGCTCCGTGAGGGCACCTAGATGCATTTGCAGGTGGAATAGCGGCTTGGAATTTCACTGCTCATTTTGTAGAAATTGTGCCCATTTCACATTTAGGAAGTGGATTTTCCTTTCTTATTGTACATTATTTGTATAATTTGCATTGTAGTGCAAGGTTATTGAATAATATTTTCAGATACAATGTGTAATTGTGTACATATTGGAGTGTAAGGAAACTGCTTGTAATGAAAGAATTAGAATTCATTATCTGTATGTAATAGGCAATAGGAATGAGAAAACTTAGTTGTGCCATGATATATTCCTTGTAGATAACCTCAGGCGCTCCGTGAACTTCTCTGGAGAGCTGAAGTGAAATCTGAATAATCACATATATACGTTTATGCTTGCCTGTCATAATAAAAAGCAGAAGATAAAATTTTAATTAAATTCATTATGTCTTACTTTGAAATTTCAAATTTCAACAGAAAATGAGCCATTAATCATCAGAAACTATGGATATTTTAGTTCATGCTAATTTCAACCTGAAATGTATCATCATAAGGAATTCAATCAGTCTGGGAATTAACAACTCCTGATGTCTGTATTAGACATGCCCTAAGGATGTAATCACAGCTTCAGTTTTAGTTTTGCTGGAGCACGTGGTATTTAATGGGCCTGGGTATGCGTGTATGTCAGAGTTCTTAAGGATTTTGAAACATTCGACATGCTGAGGTGGTACTTCTCTGAGTCCTCTTATTTAGTAAAAATGAAAAAAAATAAGCAACCACCAGCCAAATTGAAGTTATCTCTATACATCTCTGCTTTTTGACGTGGGCCTGAGATGGGCTGCTAGGCATCGGAATATGCTGTTGTTGAATAAAAGTGTTAGAAGAAATCAACTCCGTTATCTTAAGTGTGGACAATAAACTGTCCTTAGCTTTGTTTTCCGATGACAGTAAAGGCCATTAAAGAAATACCCGAGCATCTAGTGAAGTGCTCTGTAACTCTTTTGTGCTATTTTTTAATGCCTTTGCTGTGTAATAGCAATTTTTCTTTTTTAAAGTAGATTTGGGGCTCCAGATCAGGTTTTACAAGTTTTTGTTAAGTAAGCAAAGCCCAAGGTATCTCATGAAGTATTTATAAAAGAAAATGTTTCTGTGAGATACCGGTCTTATCTGAAAGATCCAGTTCTCATTATCCTTTGGATGACCAGTGAGAAGCAACCAGAGGGTCTCACTCTGAAGAGAAAGGAAAAGGCCCACCTCCGAACACAAGACCTTCTCTTAATCCCCACGTGGCCATCAGCCAGCTGGGCACATGGGGCTCTTTGTCGCGTCTCTGGGCCTCTGTCTTCTCACGCCCTACGTGGGGGTGACCCCTTCTTCCTTCAAGTCTCTTCAATTTTGTGTTCTTTCAAAATACCGTAGCTCAGTGTTCTAAAGCGGGATGATAGATACACACATGTAACCAAGCTGTCGCAAAGCGATCATTGGGATTCAATCAAGCGTGTTTCAGGCCCTCACTTTGTAATTCTCCGGGTGTACCCATCTTTGTGACTAACTCAGAATACTCTCGAACACATAGATGGCTGACTAACTATATTCCCAAAAGTGGTCCAAGTGTCCCCCTCAGGACATCAGGTCACTGTTGGAAACTTTAAATTCTGGTTCTGACTTGCTGCGGTGCTGAGGCAAAGCCCTGGGCATTCTCAGGATTAGGGGTGCCTTGTTACAGAGATCCATCAATACAGACTCCCTTTTACTTTGTGTGCAGTGGAGACCAACATTGTCCCTAGCCTGATTCCAAACAGTAGAGCGACAGACTGTCCTCTGGTTGATAACAAACCGAAGGCATAGTCCCTCTGCTCGATGCACAGAGTTCTCTGCATCGCTGCTTTGGGTTCTTTCCTTCTGCACATCAAGATTTTGCTGGGTCATTTAATGCTCGTTGTGATTTGAGATCATTTCTGTACTGGGTTGTGCTCTCCAAAAGGTAGCCCTTGGATTCAAAGAAGCAAAGGAAGAAAATAGTTATCCTCTGTTAAGCAACCAGAATGCTGGACCTGGAGAATTGGATATAGTCAATCATTAGTTTCTATCTTCAAACTTTAATTATTTAGAATTTTTTTCTTGATTTTTTAAATGCTGACTTGTCCATTGAACATATATTCCCACCAGGACCAAGGAAAAGAATGGGAGATGAGCATGTCTCAATCAGAAATAGTATTACAAATAGAATCATAAAAATATCTATCATGACCTGCTTTTCTCTTTCCTGCGGGTTTTGGTACTTAGGTGTTAAATGCTACATTGAAAGACTATAAGTTTTCCAGAGGTTTTTATTTTTAAGAAAGAAAAAATATAAATGAAAGCATAAATCAATGTTTTTTAGACCTCCATTCTTTCTCTCTTTCCATTGCCCTGATTTCTTTCTTAAGGGATAACAAAAGTTTGTAAATTTTTGTAGGGTAAAATTAAAGGACACAGTAAGTAGAGTAGAGAGAATGCTCTGAAATGAGACTCAAGCTCCCATCCTGGATTCTGTAATTACTAAGTGGGTCCCAGGACAAATTACTTTTTAACCTTCAGTTCTTCACCTGTAAAGCTGATGAAGCTTATCTTAAACACTCATATCGTAAATTTGTTATGAGTATTAATTTAATGCATTTGAAGTGACGACATGGAGCATGACACATAATATATACCCAGAATAGGTACATAAATCCTTAGACGATTTGGCTAAAAATGTACTTCAGAAGCAGCAGTGAAGACAGAGCTCCGTGAAGACTGGATGGGTATCCGCAGAGCCCCTTTGATCTGGTATTTATAAGAAAGAAAGGGAAATGTGGCATGCTGGTCAGCTGTATTTTTTTAATTGGTTCTCTTGTCACCACCCCTTGCCCCTCTGTCTCAGTGTGTCACAATACTTTGAACCACTGTGTGCCCTAAACCCACAGTCCAAACGTTTTCAGTGAACCATTGGACAATGGTTCTACGTTGATGACTAGCTCTTATTGTGAGCCGCCAAGCTCCAACAGTTTTCAGAGTGTGGCATGCCGTGACCTGGCTCTGTTTAGCCTCAGAGGCACTGGTCTGACTGCCAAGAGCTGGATGCTCTGCCAAGAGTCAGGCAGCAGGGCTGAGGCTAGAGAGAGCCAAGATAAAGGAAGTTGGGACAGAATCTAGGCTGGGGTAAGACTGGCCCCTGGCAAGAGTCTATCACAAAGAGGCCAAGTAATAGCTGGGTGGAGGATAGGTGGGAGTCAGGAGCCCCAGGCAGGTAACCAAGATCCTGGGAAGAAAGGAGCCCTGGAGGTAGGATGTGAGTCAGTGGCTGGAGAGAACGAAGTCCAGGCCAGGAGCCCTGACAGCTCCTGGCATCAGTCTAGGAAGTAAGCTTCAGTGACATGGACCTTGAGCCCATATTGACTTTTTATCTGCTGGAACTCCCTTTTCACCGCTCCCAGTTTATGAGCCTGGAACCTGGGTGTTCTGAGCCTCAGAGGGCTGCTTCTCAAGCTCGAATGCACACAGGAATCCCTATGCTACAATGTCTGTGCTCACGTAGTAGATCTGGGTCTGGCTCAACAGTCTGCATTTCTAACGAGCTTCCCGGAAATGTGGATGCCGCTGGTACTGGGACCGTGTTTTAAGTGGCAAAGGCTTAAAAGGCTGTTGCTGTTTGCTCTTGCTAAATCCATGGGTCTACTGTTCTGGCTCCCATCAGGGCTGCTCCCTCGGGGTAAAGATGAGAAGAGCATTGCTGGCTAGTTCAGTTCTGAGCCCCAGCAGCTGGACTTTTGATCAAACTGGAGCCCTGACAACTCTCATCTTTTTTCTCCTGTGACAAAGCAGATCCTCACTGAATTTAATATTGGCAGCAAAGCCATACTGAAGGCCTGGGGAATTCAGCGGCCTCTGATGCAGTTGTGTTTCCCGGGCAGAGACATTGCTCCTGAATGCTAGTCCATCACGCTGCCTAGTCAGGGGCCTCAAGAGAAGCCAGGAGGACCTTGACCTTAAAAAAAATGCCTGATTTTTTTTTTCAGGTAAAATATCACATTTGTCAATTTGTGGCATTTTTATCAAAGGGAACCTTTTCCTGAAACCTTTGTTTTTATTCTGCTATTATTTTTGAATGATATAAAATAAAGATACATTCTTGTTACTGAGAATAGGGGCCTGGTTGAAAGAATGTGAAGGGTTTAGTCAAAGGACATACATATAAGTTTCCTTTTCAATTTTTAAAGTCACTCATTAGGTGTGAAGGTTGAGCCGTGGATCCAGAAATAGAGTGAAGTTACCCAAATCCTGTATCTAAGTCCTACATGCATTTTGCAATTTGTCATGGGTTCTTGAGAGAATGTGGTACAGTTAATGCATGTCTGTCCTCATCAGAAAGACTTGTAAACTTAAACAGTGGAAAATCAATGGGAAAGAATTATCTTAATTCAAAATATAATTTTCAAATCGACAGAACATGGTGTAATGGCCCTTAACCCCGGCCAGTATTCCCGGTTGTATCTTTAGAAGCCAATGTGTATTTATCTGCAAATTCATTGTGTTATTTTCTAAAGATTCAAGATGCTTTCTGGATTTAATTTTTGCCAGATTATCTTCAAAACTAAGGATGAATTATAAATGAAGCCGCTTTGTTCAGAACAACAAAGAGTAAGGCTGTGGATCTGTGTAGCTGGAGACCAAATTGGTATTCCAAACCCAAGCGCTTTTGCTGCTATCTCATTAAAAAGCATCGGGTAGACATTTAAAGATTTTTATACATTTTAATTCAGCTGGTCAGTTGATTTAAAACTACATTGATTTTTTTTCTAATTCGTTGTTGGTCATGCATATCATGTTAAATATCAAAATGAATTTGAAACCCTTTGAGGCTGTCTGCATCACAGGGTATTACATTCTTGGAGGGGCTTTCTTTCCCTCACGCTAATTTTCATCATTTTGCTGTCCCTTTCATTTCCCCTCGAGCTTTAGCTGTTAGGGATTATTATTCATGGTTTCCAGCATCTACCTCAATCACTAAACAATTAAACTTTTATCAGGCAGAGCAGTAAGAGACTCTGTGGCTAATGATGAGGTTGGAAACTCCCCTGTACAACCTGCTGGCTCGTCTTGGAAGAAGAGTGTCCTGCCAAATTATCTTTATGTGCCCATGAATAATGTCCTAACAAGGATGGTTGGAGAGATGAGCGTAGAGGGCAGTTCTAATGGAAAGAGAGAGAGTAATATTCACCTTGGCAAAACATTATAACGCCTTGACAAGATGCTGGCTGTCCGTGCTGCTAAATTGGGTGCATTTAAATTAGCAGCCCCTGTAGCTATCTGCTTTTTAACAGAATGAACTAGGAGAGAAAGAATATACCTTTCAGGATTTAGAATTTCTCATATGACCATAAAATAATTGCAGAGAAAAGACCCGTTTAACTCAGAGTTCCATTAACTGGGTGGGTTGATGTTGAATGTAGAAGCAGTGTAAGCAGGCAGGAAGTGATCATCTCTACCCACCTTTTCAATTCTTAGCTTTAAACTGAACTTTGAAGTAACTGACATTTTTGCTCTTGCTGTTTCCAAAATGCAGAATTTCAGAGTGGGATATCAGGTCTTTAGTGTGAAGATACGTCGATATTAGACCAGGAATCATTGGCAGTGACATCTGGGGAGAAAACATTGAAAAATTATACAACTGTGAAGGTTAATCATGGAAATCAAAGAGGAAGGAGCATCAGAGGAAGGCCAGCACTTTCTTCCCACACCCCAGGCAAATGACACTGGGGACTTTCAGTTGACAAGTAAGTATGTGCATGCCCTTCCTTGGGACTCTCTGACAATGCACACTGGGTAGACCAAACACACACACATGTGTACTCACAGAAACTGGGGTTCTAACAAATGGTGTGAGATTGACTAGCTCTTTTTCCCTCACACTACTTATTTTGGTGTTGTGAGTCTATGAAGTGTTTCTTTTTTATTTTAGAGAGAGAGGGGAAGGAAGAGGGAGGGGGGAAGAGACATCAACTTGTTCTACTTATTCATGCATTCATTGGTTGCTTCTTGTATGTGCTCTGACCAGGGATCAAACCCACAAGCTTGGCGCATCTTAGGGATGATGCTCTAACCCACTGAGCTACCTAGCCAGGACTGCTTCTTTATCTTTTCCCATCTTCTGTGAGTTAGATGATAGTCCAGGAAACCAATAGATATCAAATGGTGGAATCACAGTTCTTGAATATGTATTAAGACTCTAACAAATACTTTTTAAGCACACCTGCTATTTAGCTTTGGTATAATGTCATGTGAGATTGTTTTGGGAGCATAGACATTTTTTCTCTAAAACCAAAGATATATCACCGGAAAGCATTAGGGCGAAATGGTTGCATTGCTGTCACTGCCCTACCTGCGAGCACCAAGTCCCAACAGCAGAGCGAGCTTGGAGATTTGGGGCCAGCTCACACCTGAACACTGCAATTGGGATTTGTGCTATGTACAAAATTAAAATTACTGGAAGAATTGTATGTTTCTCGTGTTTAAAATTCCAGAGTTTGGGTTTATTGTTTAGCATGAATTGTGTCTTTTTCTTTTCATTTCAGAAGATTCCTTTTGCCCAGTTATTAACACTGGCAAATATATGCCTAACCTCTCATTTAATTTACATTATAAAAATAATCTTTAGAAAAAGGCATTGGATGCATTTTTCTGAGAAATTTGGTTGTCAGAGTTTACAGCAGAGTTAATTGTTAATAACCTTTTAAAAAATCCACATTGTGCAGAACGCACAAAGGCCAGCCTGGTGATTGTCATTCTAACCTCTCTTGGAAAGAGTAAAATTGTTAGCCACAGCATTGTTAAATGTCAGCAGGAGAAAAAAATAGAACGGTTACCATGCAAACACTGTGAACTCTTCAAATAAAAAAATGAATGATTTTTACACTAGGAGGTGGCTCTAACAATATATTAGTGACCAGATGCTATTAAATTTAAATTGTATCTGGTGAATCCACCGGTAAAAATACACAAGGAAAGGATTTGTATAAAATTCTTACACTTACTGCCAAAGGGTTTGTTTTCCCATAAATTTAGTTTTGTTTCTTTGGCCACCCGTGGGGGGTACAACGGCATCCCAGTCCTCCCCCACTCTTGTTTAGGAAGCCCGTGTACTGCGTGTGGTCCCCGGGCGCCCACCTGCCCCACTGTCACTCACCTCAGCATGGCCTTTCCACCTTTACCCATCAGCTGCTCCCCTTTCCTTCCCTTTGTCCTCAGGCTGCCTTTTCCTTCCACTTCATCCTAAGTCATTGACCATGTGATTAGATTTCTAAAAAAATCTCCAGCAAAAGAAGTAGAGGCTTTTAATAGAATGTTGATTTGAACTCTCAGTAAGTTGATGGTAGTATAACCACCAGCATGATTCTTTATAACCTAACTAGAGATATCCCTTTAATTAATAATTTACTATGTGTAGCAGATTGGAGTGGTTTGAAAAAAAATACTCTGTATGGAAGAGTACTTTGGAGAGGGCATTCCTCTTTGAAGGTTCCATCCTGCCTACATGCATCCAAAAGAAACACACAGTTAGAAATGTTTTGTATTTGTCACAGCTTACAAAAACAGTATTTCTGAGATTCCTTATGGCCATGGAATGAGACAGATCAGTCAAATCTTTAGTCATACCTTGTTCTGCTACACAAGTGTCCTTCCATGAGAACCTTCTGTGTACGAGGCTGATCAACCAAGTTTATTCCTCTGCCCAATAATGTGTTAATATATTCTGGGCAGGGTGAAGCATATTAATATTCAGTGGCATATTTTTGATAATGAGTTAAATATCTTTAACCTGAATTCTTACCATTTACTTATAGGTATTCAGAAGTCGCCCAGTGAACCACAGTTGGAATTCATCCTTGGTAAGAAATCCCATCTTTTTTAATATCAATAAATACAATAATTCATATATGAAGTTTTGCAAGTTTTGAAAGTACATTATTTATATCACTATATATTTTACAATCTTTTATGAGCATTGTTTCATAAAACATCTTTTTCTATAAGGTAAGTGCTGTTTTCTGAATTTTTACGTACAGCATCTGAGCCGAGGCCTAGGTCAGTTCCATGCCCCAAGGACACAGGGTTCAGTGGGGACAAAGGTGGGCTAGTCAACCAGGTCTGGGGACCAAGGTGCGGTGCCCAGAACTCATTCTCATACAGTGACTGGGGTTTGTTGACAATCGACCTTTCCGGAAACCCGAGTGTCTGCTTATTCACTGCTTGGGCTGGAGGTGGACCCAATGTGGAGTCTTTCTTTGTTTTCCTTTATGGGGCTTACAACGTTCTCACTCCTACCGGTCTCCGTTGATCAAAAATATCCTTTTACTCTTCCATCTTGAATATTGAATTATGCTTTCATTTTGAGGCATAATTTATTGAGAAAAATAACTGTAATTTTTTGTTTTAGTAGTTTGTTTTCTGTTTATAAAAGACTTTGTGTTAAGAGCAGTTTTAGGTTCACTGCAAAATTAGGAGAAGGTGTGGAGACTTCCCACACACCCGCTACCTCCACACGAGCACAGCCTCCCTCGTTGTCAGCGTCCCTTGCCGGAGTGGTGCGTGGGTTAGAGTTGATGAGTGGGTGCACGTGTGGGTGCATGGGTTAGAGTCGATGAGCCTACATTGACACGTTGCCATCACCCAAAGTCTGTAGGTTACACTGGATTCTCTTTTGGTATTGCACATTCTATGGGTTTCCATCATTATCGCATCATACAGAGTGTAGCACCACACAGAGTATTTCTACTGCCTTCAAAATCCTCTGTGCTCCGCCTAGTCATCCTTCCTTCTCCCGTAATCCCTGGCGCCCACTGGTCCTTTTACTGTCTCCGCAGTGTTACCTTCTTCAGAAGGTCAGATAGTTAGAATCATGAAGTATGCAGCCCTTTCAGATTGGCTTCTTTTTTTTTTACTTAATTTTATTGCATTTAAGTTTTCTCTATCTATTTTCATGCCTTGGTAGCTCATTTCTTATTAGTGCTGAATAATATTCCATTTTCTGGATGTACCACAGGTTATTTACCCATTAGCCGACTGAAGGACATCTTGGTTTCTTTCAAGTCTTGGCAAATATGAATAAAGCTGCTATATACATCTTGCACAAGTTTCTGTGTAGACATAACTTTTCAACACCTTTGGGTACATGTCAAGGGATTCAATTAGTAGATCATATGGTAAGGGTGTATTTAGTTTTGTAAGAATTGTCACACTGTCATCCAAAGTGGCTGTATACCATTCCATATTCCCAGCAATGTATGGGCTCCTATGTCTCCACAGCCTCACAAGCAGTTAGCATGGTTGGTATTCCTGATTTTGGTATAATTTATTTTTAATATTTAATTTTTATTATGTATGTAGCTAAAAGGTGTTGTAAGTTAAGGATTCCAGATTTTTTTCTTTTTATTTTCTTAAGTATTGAGAAACAAATATGTGGAAACTCAAGAAACTTCTGTGGTAATACCAATAAAGTTATACTTTTTTCCCTAGAGTTCTCAGACATAGAAAGAACTCACTCTCAGAAAGGGAGCTAAGGAGAGAAAGAGGCCTACGCATCTCTTGACCCACTGACTGTAACTCTTACTCCTTGAGTCTTCATCTAGCCACCTTTTATTTTGAATGAAAAAAATCATTTTTTAACATTTTTGACAGGACATCTGAGAAGTGAAGATTGGTATGAGTGGTTGGAGTGTACCTCAAAGCACAGGTAAAGCCTGCTTAGTTGTGCCCTGGAGAACAGGCGTAGCCTGAAGGAGGCAGAAGCAGTTGGAGGAGTGGAGGCTGCTAGGTAAACCTGGTGGTCAGCTTCCAAGAAACAGCGTATCTGGACCAAATGCTGGTTTCAATTACAGTGTCCTGTCTTGTTCAAGGACCTGGCTCTGCTGTTTGTTTTGAAAGCCAGTCAGGTCAGTAGCAATGCTGTTGTGGCTTCTATCTGTGGCTTTGGATCATAGATCTAAGAGATTAGCAGCTGCAAGAACTAATTCAGAATAATCATCTTCCCATTAAAAAAAAAACTTCAAATATCTGCTTTTCTATTTATTCAAAAAATACACTAGTTCTTTTTTAGCTTATTTTTTATTGTTGTTCAATTACAGTTGTCCTCATTTCTCCCCCATTACTCTTAACAGTAGATAATTTTATCTTATCACAGGGCAAGAATGCCTATTGATTAAACAGAAGAAAGTTATTTATAGGCCTCAGGGAATTGAATTGTTGATCTTGAAAGATACATTCCCCAAACTCTTTGTTACGTTTCTTAGCACTCTGATACTATCACTTGAAAAAGAGAAAACTTCAAAACTACTCTTTCAAGGACATTATAGGTTTTACTGTATATTTTTGTCAGTTTTTTTCTTTAAGTTTTTTAATCCCACAAATTCTTTAACACTTCACCCGTTACATAGTTAACTTCATTTTGTGAGGAATAATGAGGGAATAATAGTTACTTAAATCTTTCTGTTATTGTTGAAGAATTTGCATATTTATTTTATTAGAAAAATGCTTAATGTCTTAAAACAAAAATAAAAGTGTTGGCAAAAATAGAATAAACAAAATAGGGAGCTTTTTCTACTTATTTTTCCAACTAAATTTTTGATAGTTGATTCTTAAGTCTTTACTTGAGTATTTGAACACTCTTTACTTGAGTATTCACTTGAGTATTCAAATAAATTGAGAAATCCAATGGCTTTGATTTTCACATTTAGAAAATGACCCCTAATTTTTCTAGGTGTCATATTGCTCTGGGTAAGTTATTTTCATTGAGGATTTGTTTTTGCCTTGTCTGTATGCCACTGTAAAATCACACTTGCTGAAGTTCCCCTGCGAAATCCTTATTTGACTAAATGAGGTAGGAGACGCTTAGTCAATTGAGCAAGCTAATTGGCTAAAAATATCTTACTATCCCAAGATAAGCATGTACTAAAAAAGTGAGTATCTTATGTCCACGTTCAACTATATTTCTCATGGTTGGCTGCATTTAAATTACATAATTCACCCTACAACTGCACTTGGCTTCCTCGTATCTTTCATTGTTTCATTTGAGTGTATTGAAACCCGATTATTTTCACCAAGGGAGAAATCCTGAAACCCCCCAGAGAATGCTTATTTTCATTTTAACAAAGCTGGCATTTAAGAAAAGAAATCATTTCTTAAAATCTGGGTGCATTTCTTTCTTGAAACCATTATTGAAAATGTTTGAGAAGACTAATATTGACAGTGATATAAAAGAAATTGCTATGAACTGTTTCTCAAGTTTGTCTGATTATGTTTATAATGTTTATGGTCATGTGCCTCTATTTACTATCTTCAGAGTCAATAGAACATTTATAAGAATGTATTTTCATATCTTTGTGGACACCACATATATCATAAATTCAAAACTGTAGGCTCTAATGTGATGTGTACCATCCCAGAGTTCAATGATTAAAATTCAGTTTTATCACAGTATGTTGTGGTATAATGACAAGATGTCCTTAGGTACGTTATTTCAAATATTAGAGTGGTATTAAATAAGGAGGGGTGGTCCTCTTCGCTTGTTAAGGCTCCGTCCAGGAAAGTGCTGATTCTAAGCACTCTACTCTTATCTTGGATCTCATATTAGATTATGTGTACTGATTTTGGATTTTGAACAGACGACCTCTTTACTTCTAATGGCTTGGTTAGAAAAAAAAGTCATGTAAATCATGTGACCAGTTTTCTGTCTTCAGAATTTGAAAATGGGTATTAAAATGTGCCCAAAGTGGTAAATTGTAAAGAGGTGGTCTCATCTCTTTGCAGTCACACGTTGTAGGGCTTGCTGGAGCCTTCGTTAGCCTGTCTGTCAGGTCCATTTGTACTTCATGGACTGCTGTAAATCAGCTGTTGTTTTATGTTTCTCTGAAAGAGAAAACTCTTCGGAGGCCAACCTCACCAATTCTCCCATGTTCACACTTTTACGTCTGCCGATCTGTGTTCTATAAATGATTATAAAGCGCTGGCTTGTTTAAAGCCCCAGCGGGAGAGTGGATTTCAGGATAACGTCTTTAGTATTTTCCCCTCTGCATGGGGCGCAGGGCCAGCGTCAGGGAATACCAAGCGCAGAGGTATATTTTCATGTCTAATCTATTGATGAAAACATGACTTCTTTATACAAGATAATCTTCAAGCAACCAGAGAAGCAACTGCTAAGAGTGAGACAAGGGCCTGTGCTGGCCCTATTTTGTGGGCTTGTTATAAATTTATTGCTGTTTTCTTGATTCTTAGAGGGTGATACTTTCCTTACAAAATATTTCATTCCGCTTCACAGTAGTTTGGGGACAACTTATTATGATAACGCGCTGTGTCAAGCACTGGGAGGGTGCAGGAATTGCATGGTAAGAGCTCCATTTTTGGAGCGTCTTACTGCATGTGCTTACCTCCTGACCAACAGGAGAATATGTGTTCCTCACCACACTCTACAAGATAATAACATTAACAACAACTGAGACTTATTGAGAGCTTATTTACCCACCATACAATATTCTATGTAATTTTTACAGAAATTAATTACTTTAATTTTCATTATGAGATACTTGCTCTATTACCATCGTTGCTTTACAGGAAAAGAAACTTAGATGTGAATAGGTAAAGCGATGACCCCCAATTTGAACCAGGAGATCTGAAAACAAAGCATGCTCCCCCATATTATCTGCACTCGAGAGAGGAAAAATCTAAGATTCCTCATGGTTAACTTTCCAGAGATCTGATGGAAGTGGAGTGACAGCGAGGGTCCAAGCTGCGCTGTGTCCAATTCTGAGACTCCTGCTTTTAACCCTTGGGCAGTGCCCTCTCCTTATTGACCTTTGCTTCCCAAGGGTTTGCAGGAGGGGGTGAGACAAGCTGCAAAACCAGGCAGAAAAAAGACATATGCCCAGAACTATGGAAGGATGGGTTAAGCAGTGATTAAATATAACTGTGGCGTCAGACACAACATCTCCGAGGCGGTGGCCTTTGGACCAGGCTTGGAAGGATGAGCAGGGTTTCAGATGATTTTAGAAGGAGTCGAGGGACAATTCAAGCAAAGGGTGTAACTAAATCCGTGAAACAAAATCCTAGAGCTCATTTTCTAAATTGATGCGTTTCATGCTCATTTACATTTCCCTCTTTATTACTGCTAATCCCACTCTAAAAATAAATTAAGTCTCTGGAAATCCTCTTGCAATATCTTATAATTGTTGCACACAAATTAGGAATTTGTTTTAAAATTCTAAATGAGCACACTTTTTAAGCATTGTCTTGTGGCTAACAAATCGTATGTAGGTGAGGAAGAATTAATTGAGTTTTGCTGACACTGGGGCTGTGCTAGATGAAGCTCAGAGGAGGCTCAGGCCTCGCTGAGCCGGACACTGCAGATGCTGTATCATGCTGTGCCCCCGACAGTCACCTACCTATGCACAGTTTGCCCATGCAAGAATCATCCCAATGTATCTGTCTTTGAGCTATCTCAGTTTTGACAGCATCAGGTAAGTGGCAGGTAATACAGGTGTCTCTCGGTATCCATGGGCTATTGGTTCCAGGACCCCCTTGGATGCCAAAATCCATGGATGCTCCAGTTCCTTATGTGAAATGGGGTAGAGCAATGCATATAATTGGCCCTCCACAGATTCCCAGCCCCAGATGGAAAATCCTGTTTTCGGTCTGAGGTTGGTTACATCCACAGATACAAAACCTGCTGATACTGGACTGCGGGCTGTACTTTTGAGAAGTTAGTTTTCAAAACAACCATTTATCCACAACACAGCAATAAAAATAACAGGCAACTAATAGAAATGTATTTGCATTCACACTCAGATTTCGGTTTACAAACTGAAATTACAATCTGGGGAGGCAACGTAGCTCACGAGCTAAAGACGGGAGTGCAAAGGCGACCACTAGGTTTTGAATGCTGTCTTTGTTGCCACCTAGCTGCATGGCCTTAGAAAAGTGACACAATGTCTCTGAATTTCTGTTTTCCTATCTGTAAAAGGGGAAGGATATCCGTATCTAACTTAACAAAGTTCTTTTTAAGACAAATGAGTTCATATGCGTAAAGCACTTAAACTGCTCTCTGACATGCTGTGAATGATTGGTCAACCTTTATTGTTTTGAATAAAACGTGGGTCGAATCACTTCATCACCCTCTGTGAGTACTTCCTGGAGTGGAAGGGCTTGGCACCGTGTTTTTGAGCATAGTGATTGCCATCACTTAAGAACAGGTATTAGGCTGTACCCCTTTCCCACTTTCTCTCTCTCTGCTCCTACAACGGACTTCCCACCACGCAGGATTCACAGATGGATTCAGTCACTTGCCCGAGGGCCTATGGGGAGGAAGTAGAAGAATACAGATATTAACTCCAAAGGCCCTGTTCTTGGTGTTTGGTTTTTAAAAGTACGGGAACGGCAAAGGGAAGGCAATCAAAAGTTATCTAAGTCCTGCATACTGTTTTTGTACCGCTGAAAGAATTAGAGATTTAATTGAAAGAAGAGAAAATAAACCAATTAGAGCTTCTTAACAGATCTGCCATGTGGGTTGTGGTTTGTGGGGACTCAGGATTTAATGTGTGCAGCAGATTGGAATATAGTCTGTTCTCCTTCACCCTGGTCTACTTTTTAGCCCGGGAATGCTTCGGGAGGCTGAGAACCCAGACATCAGTTCATAAATGAGAAGCGTATGAGCGACCAAATTTCTCTTCTTACTTCCTTTTTGCCCCTACTGTATCATTTAACGGAATTCTTCCTTGATAAATTATGTCTATTCTTCTAGTCAAAATTTTTTTGAGTAACATATCACAGAAGCCTGTAATTGAAGGAGGTCTTTGACCAGGCTTACCTTCATAGGGCTAAATTGATTGCTCCACATAGGTTTAACAAATTATTTGTTAGAATTTATTTTTTAAGGTTCATTTTCTAACTTCATGTATCTCTCGCCCGTGACCACCACGCCCCACCCAGTTTCCATGGGATTTGCCTACTCACATTCTTCCCTCCACTAATTGCTGACCGTGGTGGGTCACTGGATCAGGCCTACCTCTGCAGCATCGGTTGCTACGGGCGGGTAATTGAGGAATCAGGACTGCCCAGGGGCTTTGTTCATTAGGTGGCTTTGCTTTGTGGAAAGTCAAAAGTCGCCGAGGTTATGGCATTGCTAGCCGTGTGGCTGAAATTTGTCAGTCTGCCTTCTTGCCAAGCAGATGGCATCTGAGTGGACCCTGGGCCACCGGGGAACCATGCTGTGGGGGAAGAGATGAGACCTAAGGTTGGGGAGCACAGGATTTCAGAGAAGCCCTTCTCGTTTCTGTTGTACCAGACAGTCTGTTCCCAAAGACGTCTTCCTCGGGCTTTGGCTTTTGCAGCAGGCAAAGGTGGCGCTGTCTCCGTTTCACAACAAAGACTGGCTCTCAGGTGGGTGAAGTGACTTCCCTGTGGTTGAAGTGACTGGCTTAGGAGGAGAAAGCCCCAAACTTTCAAGTGCTCTGCCCCTTACTCCTGCGTGACCTCTGCTTTACCAATGACAGCGGTGGCAGAAGTCAGTTTGAGCAAAAAGGCCATCCCAGGTCAAAACTTGTCCAATTCGGAGCATAAGTTTTATCTCAATACTCGAAAAACTCCAACAGGCTCTTGCTCTAAGCGATTTTAAACTTAAATGTTAAGTAACATTTATGGGCCTTCGTTTCCCAGATTTGTAACTCTTGTTCCCCTTTGTCCATGGAGCTCCCTACTCCCATTTCCAGCTGACGAGTAGATATCTCCACTGGCTCGTCTAGGAAGTATTTTAAACTTAAAGTTAAGTTAAAGCCTGATTTTTTGATTTCCATTTCTGTCCTTCAAAACATTTTATTACCCCTCGATGCCCATCTCTGTAAAATATATCACCGTTCAGTCAGGCAAATCCCCGAACTGTAAATCTTTCTCGGTTCTTCTTTTTCCCAAACTTCACATCGAATCCATCATGTCCTGTAATTTCTATGTTGAAGCTGTTCTGAACTGGAACACCTCTCCCCACTGCCACTGCTCTCGTTCAGTGCTAAGCTGCTCTCAGCGCTCACCCAGTTAGGCCAATTAGGGCAAGTTAGGGGCGTCCTTTTGGGTCTCCTGGCATCTATCTGCTCTTGCCCCTGCGTAGTCCTTTCTGCCAAAAGAGCCAGAACAATCTTTCAAAAATATAAATGTGTGCTCTGGCTGGTGTAGCTCAGTGGATTTGAGCTCTGGCTTGCAAACCAAAGGATCGAGGTTCGATTCCCAGTCAGGGCGCAAGCATGGGTTGCAGGCCAGTTCCCAGCAGGGGATGCATGAGAAGCAACCACACACTGATATTTCTTTCCTTCTCTCCTTCCCTTTGCCTCTAAAGATAAATAAAAAAATATATAAATGTGATTACTTCACTTCCCTAGTTAAAATTCTCCAGTGGCTTGCTTCCTTTCCTCTTAGAATAACACTGAAGTACCTTTCCACATTCCGCAAGGATCTCGAGCACGCCACTGTCACCTCGCCTGTGCCAGTCCTCTGGCTCGCCGTGCGGCCACCCCACTGGTCTTTCCGCTTCTCACACAGGCCGCACCTCTGAGGCTCTGCTTCTGTTACCTCCCTCCAACCCCCAGGCCGGCTCCCTGGCGTGTTTAGCTCACAGCTCCAAGTCTCCTCATCAGAGAAGCTTTTCCCGATCCACGCTCCCCTCAAGTTCTCAAGTGAGCCGCCCCATTTAAAATGCTCACTAAATCACTGTCTTAAACATCATGTCCCATGAGATTATAAGCTCCAGAAAATAGGGGACTTGTGCTCCTGTTCACTGCTGTGGACCTGTCACCTAGCGTCACGTTGGGCACATTTAGACCGTCGGTGAACATTCATGAACTGTGTACGTGTGTGGGTGTCTTTGCTTCGTTCTCACCTTTCTTCCTAAAGTAAATGCATATATGTAGATATACCTTTGGAATGTTTTGTGATTATTACTAATGCTGTTACTTGTACAAAGCAATTATTTTAAATTTCTCAAGGAATTCAATTATTTAACCGATACTTTGTTGTGAGTAAGTTACATTAGGAAGGATAGAACCCTGCAGCCCTTGGGGTTCTTCCAGAGAGAACGGACAGGAAGAACCAGGCATAGGCTGAGCTGAATAAGGAGTTCTGGAGCTAGAATGCACAGCTGATGATTGCTCAGCCGTGTAGAATTTTACACCCACAATTCTTTACAAAGGAACTTTAACAGGTCTGTATTAGATAGAACAGCATCAGGACACAAGCAATCTTGTTATGGAGATGCTCTTAAGAACATAACTTTTTTTGCAGTGTGCAATGCATACTTTTTGCCCAAATTTTTGAGGGAAAAATAAGTACGTACATTATACATGGGTAGTACTAATTCTGTATCTATATAAATGTTTTAACTTTTATTTATGCCTATGCATTAAAAGTGTAACTCTAGAAACCAGTAATGATATCCATATGCAAAATAATAGCCTGGAATTCTGTATGTAGATATAAAATTGAATTAAAAAATTAAAATGAAATATATTTTGCCCTGATAGTTTGGGTCAAAAATGTGGGTGCACATTATACAAAGCAAAATATGGTACGTGTACAGAGAGTAAGAAGCACAGCATGTAACTAAAACAGCAGCAGTGAACTGGGGGCCAGAGATTTGAGGTCACATTTCAGCCCAGGGCGTGTCACCCTGAGAAAAGGCAGTACAAGGGCGTGTTTGAGAGCGTGCCCTGAGCTGCCGTCCTGAGAGCGTTTGAATCCTGATTCTGCTACTGGCTACTTGTGCAGCTCTGAACAATTTCTCTCTACGGGGTGGTTTCGTGGATTGAGTGAGGTCGTGTACTTAAAGCACAAAGAATGGTGCTAGGTACATACATGACCTCTTAATGGTATTATTCCAATTATTATCTTGGGTTAATCCCGTGCCCTCTCAAACTCTGATTCCTTATCTGTAAGTTGTGGATAATAATTGCTATTTCATAGCAATATGTATGATAGTGAGATGTACTTTATTAATGCATTATTGGGAGTTGAATACATCCTTTTTTCACGTATTTAATTGGATCTTCAAAAGCACTCAGTGGGAATAACTATAATTATGGTTCCCATTTCCAGATCACAGATGGGAATACTGAGACACCATCACAAATTTGCAGTCACACAGTCAGGAGTGTAGTCTCTGACCCTGATCCTTTCTTTGGCCGTTTACTACACAGAGCAAGCAAGAACTGCCATGGAGACCTCCAGGTGGAAGGTGCCTTGTGTTTCTGTCTCACCCACTCTCCCACACGTCCTGGACGAGCTGAGAGGTGTTTCTTCTTTAATTTAATATGGGTAGTAGAATCTACTTTCCCTTTGTTCTGAAACTTCCTGTGTAGCTGGGGTTCTGAAGCATTCTCCATTCACCTAGCAGGCACTGTGCTGAGCTTTGGGTTTGAACTGCTCTCCTTGGAGATCCCGAATATTCTGAGACTTGCTCTTCATTCCCTTCAAACTCAGATTCTCGTAGAACAACTCTCTCCCACTTTCAAGTTATCTGATCCACGTTGTTTCGACATAGTGTTACACTCGTGGCTTTTGCTCTGAATGTCAGACCCTGTGTGCCCTACAGCTACTCCACATTTGTTTTCTCATCTGCAGACTCACTCGTCTTCTTCCTCCTGTCTCACGTCTCCTGGATCACTAGTCATTTCTAGCTTCAGCTTATCTGTACCAGCCTTGTTTCATTTCCTGTGAGTCAACCGTCTTACGATGGAAGAAATGACACCCCTAAAGCCCTATGTCAAACATGAATATTGAGAGTTTTCTCTTTTCTACAGGAAAATCACACACATGATTGACTCAAGAGACTTGAGAAAAACAGGAGTTATCTTTTTCAGGCTCTTTAAAATCTGTCCTCCCTCAACGATGTTCTAGATGGAGACAATAAAATGGGAGGGTAATTATCCTCTTAGAACCATCTATTGCTCCCATTCTTCCATCCGTTGCCCTTTATTTTCCACTCTATGTAGGGCTTTGATGTAATACTTTCAGTTGACTTGTAAAATATTGGGCATTAGAAGGAAAGCAATTTCATAAAAAGCAACTAATAATTCCACATATAATTCCTGAGCCCAAAACGTTTACAGGAAAAAATTACTGAAAATTTTAAAATAACCTTAATTTAAGAACCATCTTCTCAAATTTAAGCTCTTAGGTTCCATATACATGTTGCAATTCTTCTAAAGTGTCTTGGTTTGGGAAAGCATGCCTAAAAACTGCATCGGCCGGGACTGGGGGAAACCCGGGCCTTGAACCAATGTGTCGTGCAGGAACTCATCCAGATCGAATAACTGCTTTCTGGGTTGCTTACTATTGATACTTCTTGTCCAGACAAATGGACCTCAGATTCCCTCCACAGTCTGTCAAGCCCTGAAGGCAACATTCCAGGCTCCTTTATTTCCTTTATTCTTTTTCACACCCTCAACGCTCCCAAGACATCATCCTCAGTTGGAGTTCAACAGATCTGAGTGTGTGTCTCTTAGCCATCCACCTTTGGTGACTGGGGCCCTAACTTTCTGCCATGCCTCCTGTAACTGTCTCCACCAGCCACGCCGGCCTCACCTTTATGTCTGGAAGTAAATCGGGGAAGCAGCCCCTTTCCACTAACCCACGTGCGCTGCTGGGTCCCCTGGTGGGTTCTTTGCTCGTCCAGAACGGGAGTCCTATCGCCTCTTGTGTCAAACTGGTTGTTCTGGAAAAAGAGATTGTTTCTTCCTCTCCCTTCTGCAGTCCTGCTTCTGACACTACAGATTTCCCATTTACTGACTCACGAGGTATTTCTTTTAGTATTCAGAGGGACCATTCTTGGAATAACATTCATTCTGTCTTAAGCAGCCCATATGTTCCTATTGAAAAGAACAGCAGAGAGCTGCAAGCACTTGTTTCTGAAGCGGAGTGTGCACTCGGCACACACACACCCAGAGCTAAGTGTGTACACAGCACGAGGCGATGGTGCCAGACCACTTTGGGGGTTACCGCATTTAGTGTGGGATATCCAAACCGGAAGAGACACAAGCACAGACTTGGGTTTCATTCATTGGCTTCAAGATGGAGTCTCAGCCACGTAGGGAATATTCATGAAAATAAGACAAAATAGGATTTTCTGAGGCTTGACATGAGAGAAGCTGAGGGAGGCCTGACAAGCTGGAGAATGGGAGTCTTCTGGTACTAACAATAGTGATTTAGACCAAATTTGTTCTTTTCGTAAGCAAACGCATTGCCTTCTCCAAAGCTGACATCTTCATTGCTCCGGAACAGGAGAAACCGTAGAGTGTTTCCCGAGAGCACCATTGTTCCAGGCAGGGCCTCCCTTTCTCTCTCTCTCTCTCGATTCTTCATTGATACTTCAATTAACCTATGCTACTCGGTGGGTAGTTTATTTTAGTATGTAAAATGTTCCCAACTAAAGAAGCAAATGTCATTTTCTTAGCCACTTTTTTAAAAAAAGGCCAACATGTTTTTATTCAACACACGGATACATATGAAATATGGTGGCATGCTTTTATATTGTTATGGGGAGGGAAAGTAACATTTTATTTCCGGACCCTCTTCCCTTTTTCTGAATCTAGCTTTTTATGTCAAAGAGATCCGTTTAATTTATATGTGAATCCATTGAAAAGAAATTTAAGAGCGGTGGTGCTCAAATCTCAATGAAGCAAGAATTCTGGAGCAGCAGTATTTCTCTAATAAAATCTCTTCAAGTCCCTCTTGCCAATTATTGCCTGTCTTCCTCCATAACTCTGTCATCTGCTTTCTCCCTATGGCATTAGTCTCGTCCTTTCCTCGAAGTTTTATTTGAATTCTATTATAGTGTTGAGAGTCGTAAAGTTTTTGTTGCAAACTGAAATCACTACTGAGCAGAATGATGTTATTGACGAAACATTAACTCGAGCTGCCTAATACTGAGCTATCGGTAAAATAAATAAATAAATAGATAAATAAATGGAGCCATACGTTGTGATCTACGAGTTTGACCGATTAGTTAAAAACGTGGATACGGAGCTCGCGGAAGAATGAGGTGGCAATTGGCGCTCCGTTGCCCTGCACCGGAGCTCACGCGCGGGAAGTGGGAGCCTGCCGCCACCCAGCACATAGCAGGCGTGCAGCAAACTGGGTTCCTGCCCCCACCCCCATATTCTTTGTGAGCTTCGCTTGTCATTTTAAATTTGTGTGATGTTAGCACTTCACTGTGGTAGCAGAGGAGCAAAAAGTCTAGCAGTATTTTAGTATGTGTAAGGGATTCTTTTGTTGGTATGGCTTTCTTTCTTTAGTCGTTTTCTGCGTGTGAGAGTGTCTGTGTGTGTAGATTTTTAAAAATTATTTATTTATTTATTTATTTATTTATTTATTTATTTATTTATAGAGAGAGGAAAAGGGAGGGAGAAACAGAGGGAAAGCAACATCAATGTGTGAGAGATACATCACTAGGTTGCCTCTCACACACCCCTACTGGGGACCTGGCCCAAAACCCAGGCATGTGCCCTGACGGGGAATCGAATCAGAGACCCTTTGCTCTGGTGCTCATTCCAGTGAGCCACACCAGCCAGGGCCTTTGGGTTGATTTCTTATCTTTGAACATTAAATACTGAATTACTTTTTACCCTCTGACTTTCTGGAAACCTAAAATTAATGCTGTTTGTTCAAGTGATATAAGTATATTTATTTTCCTTGAAAGAACCTACTTCTGCATTTGAAATATTAATATTTTGAATTCAGTGCCTAAAAAAAAGAAAAAAATTCCAAATTTTAAAATCACTTTTTCCATACCAACTTTTACATATTTTTCTTTTTCCAAAAGAAAATATTGCTTGTGTGGGCAGCTATGCATGGTTCACTTATTATTTCAGGAAGCATGTCTTAATTAAAATCTTCCACTCAACAGTGAAGGGGAAAAATAACGCATTTTGTTTTATTTCTATAAAGACTTAACAAATGGTTACTTGACTGAAGGGGGAAGCTGTGGTTTGTTAAGAAAGATGTACTCCTGACTCTAATAGTCCCAAGTCTTATGAATATTCAACAGATGACTTCAACAGCTTCACCTTTCGGGCTGATGCGAGAAACCTGTTAGAGAAGAAGTGTGCAATAGCAGAGGACACAGGGGGATGATGCCAAATCAGAAAAATTATAGAAAATAGGCCGGGTCGGTAGAAAATAAGCTAAAATGAACATGGAGAGCAAGATGTGACAGCTCAATCAATGAGAGACTCTTATTAGAGATTCTAGCGAGAATACAGAATGAAGTGGAAGGATATATATAAATGAGTATAAATCAGCTCAGCATGATATACAGCCACATTTTTCTAAGAAATAGCCTGAAGGAAATATTCAAGAGTGAGTAGTGTTTCTGACCACTTGGGATATTTTCATTGTGTGGATGTTGGTATGAGGCAGTGTAATCGGTCATGAACTATACACAACCGAATACCTATGGAATGCAATGCTCTGGGATGGACGCGGTATTGTCTTCTGAATCCATCAGGAGCTCTGAACCATAGAGGTGGAGACCCTACTCTTCAAAAGACTGTGGTCTTACAATTTCTGAGAAGAAAAAAGAATTAAAAAAAAAACAGGAAGGCAGAGGAAATTTTTAAAAAGGAAAGCATTGTATAATGGCAAAGTAAGTGGAAAGAGAGGCTATTAGGCTTTTTAAGTGCTACTTGTACCTTTCACTGTGTGGTACAACTTGGTTTAATGTAGCTGTGATCACTGGTTCAGAATGGAAACTGGGGAACCGTGTAATGAAGTCCAGTGACTTACTGGACTGGAAACGTAACCCAATTGGCATGTCAGTTGATCAGTGGCATCTAATTTTCTGAAGTACAAGAAACAGGATATATATGTGACATTTTTTAAGAAACCTGATCAACTATTAAGAATTTGAAAAGTATATAGAAAACTGTGTTCTAAGCTGGAAGAGCCGTAGCCACACCACAGCCTTAGGGAAGTGGCTGACCTAGCGGTGGTAAGGTGAGAATGGTAATGTTGAGGAAGCTGGAAGCCAGACGGTTGTTTCCCTACGGTCCTGTTTGTATAAGGCTACTTCCTGTTCCAACTGTCTCCTGTCCTCTGTACCTTGGCCCTGTCTGTCCTTGAGGGAGTTTTCTCTGTTCCTTATGAGTATTCTTTAAAGAGAATAGAAGGTATGCTTTCATCAGGATATATTGGGATCTACCTGTAACATCTCCTTTTGATTG
Organism: Trachops cirrhosus; assembly: GCA_028533065.1. Classification (NCBI taxonomy): domain Eukaryota; kingdom Metazoa; phylum Chordata; class Mammalia; order Chiroptera; family Phyllostomidae; genus Trachops; species Trachops cirrhosus. Next base: position 12,524,968 of record CM052545.1, on the reverse strand, counting down.
TAAGAAAAAGAAGCTTTATTACAATGAACAGTCTTCCTTTTTGATGAAGGAAGTATACAGAGCGAAAGGGCAAGTCTTTCTATGACCCATGGGACACTTCAGTTGTTAACGTGATGCCTCCCTACGGGCCATTATCTTCAGAGGAAAGTAACCTCTTCCTAGCTAACCCCTGCTTAGAAGGCGAACTCACCCCTCGTGCAGTACATCTGAGAGCAGACAGGAAAGAAGGCCTTCTGCCATGTTTGGTGTCTCATTTGGTGAGATTAACCCGTGTGAGGGTGCCCACTTGGTGGCACAGAAGGCAATACACGAATGACACCTGTGATTTCTGAATTTAACAAATAATCCAGTGTAGGGTTTTTCTATTTCTTTTCCTTACTGATATGAAAACAAGAAGGTACAAAAAGGTCCCAGATACGGATATATGCTTTTGTTGGAAAAGAATAAAGTGATGCAAAATCAGGACCAATCTGGAATATCTCGTGCACATAATTGTTACAAGAATATCGGATAGATAAAATACACTTGTGTCCCAATGCACAGCTATGTTCGTATTCATGTTAATAATAACTTCAAGGGCATATTATATGTCTACATTATACATACTTCATGTGATATTTACAACAAATTTATGAAATTTGTTTTTTTACTTCATTTTACAGATAAGAAAACAGAGGCTCAAAGAAATAAAGTCATTTATCCAAAGGTATATAGCTCCTTAGCCTAGATTCAGGCTTCAAATACAATTTTATCTCAAGTAAAAATAAAATATTCCTTTATCCTGTATCGCTGTCCTGTGTGGCTTCCCCTCTGAGCCTCATTTTCCTTTGGCTAATTAAAGAATGGAATGGTAGAGATGTGGAGATAAAAGTGCTCCACCCTCATCTCTGCTGTGGGCATTGCTCTGTCCTGGAGGAAAGAGGATAAACTTGGTTAGATGCCACTAACACCGAATGGCAAGAAGGCAGATGAAATGACTGGAGGCAAGAAAAATAACCTGACTTCACAGAGGACAGAGCTCTTAAGGGGAAAGACCCCATTGCTTGGAGTGAACAGGGACCTCACACTGCCCTGGGGAGGGGGGTCACAGCACTGCTTGTGAAAGACGGAGGCAGGCACCTTTGCCTATTTGTGTACTGCACATCCAGGGGTGTGTGTGTGTGTGGGTGGGGGGCCTTGGCCTGCTCAGATTTGGCCGGTGCTGCTGTGTTCAAAGGCTCCTGAAGAAAAAAGTTATGTTCCACTTCAAAACAGTTGTTGCTGGGACCGAGCTCTCTGATAGAGGAGTCAAGAGACAGTTGTAGGCTTCCTGCCAAGGTTGACCTCGAAAGAGAGAGTGGCTGTATGGATTCAACAGCCTTGGCGTGATTTAGACATGATGGCTGAATGAAACAAAGCCTCATCTTTCGTAAAAGCAGAATTTTTATGTAGACGGAATATTAACTCCGTCAGAAGCTGGAAGACCCTGACCTTTAACTTCTGGATTCCCAGCTCTTTGAAAAACTGCTGGGTGCAAGATGGCCCGTGTTCTCTTTCTAAGAATCCACGTAGTAGCTTTGCTTCTGGAGCGGATGCTGGCAACCTCTGGTTCTTTGACAGAGGCTAGTCACAGATGTATTCCGGGAGACTCCTACCACGTCAGCCTACACAGTGACTGGGATTTCAAGCTTTGGATGATGAATCCTCAAATCAAGCCACACTGGGCTTTCATTTTTTCAGGCAATGAATTTGAATAGAGGTCTGCCCTTTGGACGCAGCCTTTTCTTTCTGGTTGGCTCAATGCCTAGACCTCCCACGAGATACTGAAGCCCTATTTGTTCTCATTGTTGCACTTCTACGGAGGAGTCCCTCCTCGCAGAGTGAGAACCTCCTGGCTCCTGCTTGCATCTGGGCTGGAGACGCCCGTCGGCATCTCACCGTCAGCCACTAACGATAGCAAGTGGACCTTCACACTGCTGGTCGTTATAGCAGAGTTAACAGGAAAATAGTCTCTTACAGCTCCTTTCGTTTTCCTAAAGAAATGTTTCAAATTTTTGAAAAAAATTACTTATTGCACCTGCATTGTTATTTTTCCCCCTTTCAGTAAAACAACTACAACAAAACAACAACCGGTCCGTGTAGTGGACACGAGCTCATTTGAATTCCAACCTATCAGCTTCTTGTGTGTTTTCACTCTTCTGCGTTCTGTGAACACCTTTAAATAGCTCAGTCCAAAACAAAGCCAGTGGAAAGGCAGAAGTAAACCTAGAAATAAAAATCCACGGATGAATGAATGATTGCAGAGAGACATTTATTTGTCACTACCCATTTGATTCAAGGACTGTTGAAACAAAACAAAAAGCAAAACAGAACAGAACAGAGAAGTGGGCCATTTACAAGGGTCACTTCTGGAGCAGAGCTTTGCTTGGGGGATGAGCAGGGGTAACTATGGCTGGCAGACTTGATAGGACAGTTTTTGACTTCTGGAAACAAACGTTTCCGGCTTCTTATTGGCTACTGAAGTAATTCCTGTGCAGATTAGACTTTATGTGACCGAATGAGTAATCTCTCCACGATCACTCATCATTTATCACCCCTCCAGTGAGGTGGTTTCTGTCTGTGTCGATCCGTGGTGTGTATGGGTTTCACTTTATGAAATGCAGTGACTCGTATTGGGTTTGGTATTTCCAAAGAAATATTGGGCCTGGTGAGAGCTTTTAAGGGACTGTCTGAATATGACCAAGTCAATAAAAATTATTTTACAGAATAACAATACTAAATACAGCTAAATGTTGGTATTAATATTGGCAGACATTAGTAAAATGATAGTAATAAACTTTATTTTGCATAGAAAAGAAAGTCTATTCGTAAGAAGGCCGTACTTCCTTCCTCGCCTGCACCCTGAGAAACAGGCAGGCAGATGCGGACACTGAATGTCTAAGAGTTTTGGACTTAATGTCGCATAGCTAGGAAGCAGGGAATCGGTGGTACTCAGGAGTTCTGACTGATCTTGCTGCACGAGCACGAGGCAACAGTAAATTCTCTGGGCTGTTGAGAAGAAAAGAAATATGTGTACCCCAAGCTATGACTTGAGTTGCTATTGTTTTCTGTTTTTAGTTATAGAATATCAAGGCACTCAGAGCGCCATTATTATTGTTTTTACTTCATCAGTAGCAGGGGACCTGCACGTCGGTTTGGGCAGAATATTTCAGTCGCATGGAACTTGTCTCTGTTTTTGACTAGGGGGGAGTCTGGGAGTTTCTCTGCTAAAATGGAGGGCAGCTGCTCACTTCTGGGAAATAACCACAGCCCACCACCAAACCTGATAGGGAATCTGAAAAGGAGTAACTTATTTTCAGCAAAAGTGTCATGAGTAGCAATGAGGTGATGAGGCTGTGAGCAGACGGTGGGCGAGATGCGTGCGTTGGAAACAAATGGGCTCCAGCTCTAACACCCCAGAACAGAGGCAGCTCAACCCCAGTGCATGCGAGCGGAGCTGCACACTGAGCAGAAAACCAGCAGTGCGATCACACTGAACACATTCATCAGGCAAGTAGAGGAAATGATCAAAATAACCACCAAAGAACAGTCAAGTCGAAGTCTAACTTTTTTCCCCCTTCCGGTGATATGTTGACATGGTTGAAACCTCACATCGGTACTTTATAAAAACTGCAGATGTCTTGGGTTAGGCAGTAAACAGTCCTGGCAGTGGGTCTTCCAAAGAGCGGCACCGCTGTGCGGGAGAGGAATTCGGATGCCAGGGGAAGCCGCGGGGTGACCGGTGTGTGATGTACGCCACTGGCCGGAGAGGCCTTGTGATGGAGACCTGAGCCACTCGCCCCTAATAGGCCACCCTGAAATAGTTCAAAGCACCATTTTGAGGAATAAAGAGGTAAATACCCAAATGCTTCAAAAACAGTGAGGGTTAAATAAACTGTAGCTATCGTTTTTTCCCACATGCTTGCCTTAACTAGAGCATGTGGTTTAAATCAGGAAAAATGATGAGAAAATACCATACAGGAGCGAAGTCTGGCCAGAAGGAGTTACTGCTTAGCTGGTACAACTGGAGGAAAACCAGGCATGTTGTGTTCCAAAGCTCCGGCTATCCCATTCTGTGCCTGCAAAATGAGATGCTCTGGAAGCCATCGAAAGGTGATAATGACCTTTGCTTTCAAGTTTCAGAGTTAAGCCTTCGTTCTTCTGTCCCAGTCAGTAGCTTAAACACACCCACTCTGCACTGGGCAGGGGCATGGGCTAGGGCAGGCATGCTTGGGAGCCTCGGGCACTCTCCCTGTGAGCCCAGGACCAGGGCTAGTTTTCTGTGTCCCCGTCACAGCTCCAGCCCGCATCCAGCTGTCCCCAAGCTTGACCTGACCCCCTCTGGCGAGGAAACTCTGCAGCATACTTAAAGGTGCAGCCTTGGGCAGTAAAATCCGTGTTTCAAAGCCAAGGGAGGAAACACAGTGAGAGGAGGTGTTGGGCTTGCTGCAGAGGAATATGTTTTTAGATTTTTCTTGGCCCAATTGTGAGAATGATATGTGGGAGGAGAAAATATTCAAGTAAATATGGTAAGGTGATGAGAGGCTGTAATATGAGCCTGGTGTCTCAAGGGAAAGTTCCTACAGTTGTGGCCCCTGGGCAAGCGTTTAACCCGTCTTTATTCCACATTTTCCCTTCCAGACTTGGCTGGAATCCCAGACAGAGGGCTTTTTTTTTTTTAACCCCTCCTCTCCTTCCTCCACCTTTCCGCCTTCCTCTGTGGCTTGTGCGCGCTGCTTCGGTAGGCTGGCCTCTCTGCCCAGCCCAGTTTCTGTCCGTGTGAGTGACTCAGTGTAGGAGGCTGGCTGGCTGGCTGGCTGGCTAGGTAAGGAGCGGTGTGCATTCCAACCTTTGAACGAATCCAGCCAGTGTCAATACTGGACAGCTGGGTTTCCTGGCTGTGGCCTGACTCAGTTTACTTAGTCTAAGAGGGTGAATTAAAGGCTAGGGTTTAATGACTATTTCAAGTCACTCCAGTCCCAGAGCTGTGCGTGCATAGTCACAGATTAGAGCCGGGATCCCGGGACAGCAGAGACTTGCAGGAGCTCCAAATGTGGTCAGTGGAAATGAACTCTCAATTCAGCTCCACAGCACGTGACTTCCTATTTCTGTAAGGTACTTCCAAGGGACTTCCTCTGTAAAATCAGCCTGAGTCCCCGGAGAGTTCATTCAGCGCCGTAGTGAGGTTCACTTCCAACTCGGGACAGAAGTTTTTCCCTGAGATACGGTGTCAGTTTCTTTTCTTTCTCTTTCCTTTGCGGCTGCCAGCGTGCAAGGATCTGGTGGCTCCCGTCCGGGATCGGAAGCTGAACACCCTGGTGCAGATCTCGGTAATCCACCCCGCAGAGCAGGGGCTGACAAGATACTCCAGCACGGAGATTGTGGAGGTGAGCACGCTGTGCGCACGGGCATTTCTCTCTCTCTCTCTCTCTCTCTCTCTCTCTCTCTCTTCCCCTCTCTCCCCCTCTCCCTTCCCCTGGATTTGAGCAACAGCTGAAGTAAGTTAGCTCATGGCCTGTAGCTTTGCTGTGTTACTGTCCTTTGTCATTTAGGAAAACATACCTGAGGTTATTAAGCATGCATTGGTAACTTCCCCGAATAAACAAACAAGGCAACAGCTTGCCTTTTTCAAAAAAGACCTTATTTTTATTTAGTAAACATAAAGAAAAATTCCTACTTTGAATCCTCCAGTAGAGCAGCAAATGGAGGAAAAAATATATATACAAATTTTAAATTAAATGAATGTTTATTGGGGCGGGAGGTGGGGAGAAAGTCGTAAAGTACCCAGAGAAGTTTTAAACTTGTGAAATGCATTTTTGCGCTTTTCATTTTTTCCTGTATTCTTCAGTCTGCCTGTGGAAACCCTAGGCTCAGCTGTTTGGGTCTGTCTTGTTAAAGGACAGTGTTTTTCAAAGGAAGGTACATGATGACTTTGAGAAAGTATAATGTTTCTAGGCAAAAGGTGTGAATATTACTCACCAGATGAGAGATTTCCTATTTACATGTATTGTTATTAATGTAACATTCAATATGTGTCGAGAGGAAACTTTTTATTATGTTGGATCCGATTCAAAAGAGGAAGCGTTTCCCTTTTGATTATTTAGTCCCCATCAGTCACATTTCGCAAATGAGTGGATGAGAGAGAACTTATCTGAGCGTCTGGGACTAAAGAAAGTCCGATCGCAACCCCCTGAGCCTTGCCTGCTTTTCTCAGACCTGACAGCCCTGTCTGTTTTGAACGAGGGGTTTCTCTGTGAGAGCCCGCCTCAGCCCCGGCTGGCTCAGTGCTGACCTGCGTCTTCATGCAGTTGCTGGGATAAATGATTCAGACTGAACGCCTCTCATCTCTCTAGTGGGAACGGCCCAGGTCCTGCAGGGCCCTGAATGTGCCCTGTGGAACGCTGGGTTCCCAGCTGGTATAATTTGTAACGAATGCTGTAGGTGAGCAAACACGGATAGTCTTATTCGTGCAAAGAGAACTTGACTGAAATTGTACAATGGTTCATTTAGATGAAACAATTGTCAAGCGTTATTCCAAGTTAATTAGTTTTAAGATATTGTCAACATTTAAGAGATGATTTATTTTGACACACTTCAAATTTTTCTATTTGAATATGTATGCAGTTGTTTTTGGCTTTTTTATTCACTTTCTGTTCTAAAGTGTGTAACACAGTGAGGAATAGAAATAGTACTTACTGAATAAAGGGAAGAAAAAGGTGAATGAGTCAGTGAATTACTTGGGCTTTCAGAAACTTCCATAGACAACTGGTTTATAAAACTCTAGCAAACACCTCAGTGCTATTCAGCAATGCGTGGTGTGGCAAAAGTAGGTTTACAGTTATGAATGCACAAAACAGAGTTTATCCTTGTATTATTACTTGGTAATTGTTGTATTTTCCATACAAACACCTGCAAAGCTACAATTGCCCCACCCTGCATAGATGTCTAAATATATGTATAAAGTTTAATGTTGGATACCAGCTCTCTAAAAGTGAATTCTGAGACATTGAAAGATCCCAGGCACTGTGTCCTGAGCTAGTAATTTCATAGTCCCTGATCCATCATAATTAGTTTCTTTCATTAGCTTTCTAATCAGTCTGAGAAAAACACAGAGCTGAACATCTGAAAACAAATGGGCATCATTGGGGCATGGCTTTCCATGGAATCACTACAGAAAGGAAATAAATGGGCAGCATAAGCTTCCCAAATGGTTCTTTATGAGAAAATGGCTTCATTTTAATTTGATCAGTCAGTATCTTAGTTTATATGCATGAGTGACAGGTTCTGTCCAGTAGATGTATTCTAAATGGACTGACAGCTGACCCCCAAGTGGGGCTCTGCATATAATGAAAAGAAGAAATTGGTTTTCAAGACTGTTAGCAGCTCTGACAAGGAAGCAGGGCATTTACTATCAGTATCCATCAGTACTGGGGGCCTTGGGCCATGTTGTAGCTGGTGAGCATCACTTGGTAAATCAGATCTTTCTTCATGGAACTATTTCCTAGAAAAATAAACAGACCCAGACACCCTTTCTGCATTCTCGTGTGTCACTGCCTGCCGCCGACTGCAGTTGCTGCCTCATTGAATCCTCGTTGTCTGCCTGTGCCATTACAGGGAACAAGGGACCCGCTGTTCCTGACCGGTGTCACCTTCCCGTCTGAGTATCCCATCTATGAGGAGACCAAAATAAAGCTCACGGTCTATGATGTCAAGGATAAGTCCCATGACACCGTAAGTGCTGGTGCTTCTTTCTTTCTTTGGGAAAAGAAGTTATGGTTTTCCAAACTCTTGGATTTTTTTTTAAGTGTAATGGCCATTTTTTTTTTGTATTTCAAAGAAGGCATTTATACTGTGTTGATGCTTGTCTTATGTTTATAACTTGCTTGGATTTTTCCCCCAAAATTCATTTGGCTTAGCGCCAAAATGGCAATTGGGTAAGAGCAAAAGCTTCCAGAACTGATTTTTCTCTTTTTCAGGAAGGCTGGCTTAATCTTTCGGTTTATATTTTTGTTGTTGTTTTTAAGAAGCTGAAGGAGTAATACTGTGGTTAGAATGTAAATAGAAGAAATTAAATAACAGTTCAAAACTGTCTGAATATTATAATTACTCTACAATGGGATTGACAAAATGCCCTACTTCTGCAATTTATTCTTCTATGAAAGTGTGGAGAGAGATTCCCTCTACAGTTCCTGATATTTTTCCTGGCACCAAAGCAAACATAATGGAAAGCACTAGGCAGAAGTTTTAATTGTCCTCTTTCCATGGAAGTCGTATAAAAGTTCCAATGGCTTTTTTTTTTTTTTTTGGTAATAGATTCTTCAGTCTTCTACCCGGTCTGACACTTCCTCCACGTGAACCAGGCCTCCTGGGCAGGCAGTTAGGCACCCAGGCAATATCTCGAGAGGCCTTTCTTAAAATCTCTGGGCAGGAGAGAATGCTATTGGGTAGGCACTGACAAGGAGGACATTTAAAATTGTCCTTCTCCTTTGAGTCTCTCCCTTTAGCATGAATTTTAGTCTGTGTCCTAGCAGGGAGTCTTGGTGGTCAACAGTGAAGCACAAACCAGGGGACACTTGGAAGGCAGATGGGCCAGCAGGTTCCAGGAGAGTTCTGGATGAAGCTCAGGGATTCTGCGAGGACACAGAATTCTCCTCGTCCAGAGGAACCCTCACGTTAAACCATGCCTTCACTTGGGCATTTCTGTCTTGCTTCTTACTCTTTCTTTCCTCTCCGTGCTTTGCCACAACATATGTAACATAGATGGAGGGTGGGAGGGTTTAATGGAGAAAAGTGTTCTATGCTGAAGGAATCTCAACTCATCTTGGTCCCACAAAAGTCCATCTCTTTAAAAGTGTGGCAGGAATGCGCAATTACATGCACAGCACGCGTGTGAAATATTGATAGAAATAGTTACGTGGTCTGGTCCATCTATGATGCAGGCTGACTGCCTGGTTCCTGTTATATTTACTTGCTTTGTGACCCTGGGGGACTTCATTCTCAGTGCCTCTGTTTCTGTATTCATGATACTTCCTGCTTGGGGTTGTTGTGAGGGTTAAATATGGTAATGTAGGTAAAATATTTAGAGGACTGTTACCGATTAATTAGTAAGTGTGAGTTGCTGCTTCCCTTGTTCTGGCTGCTGCCCCATGGTTCCTCCTAAGTAGAAAAACCCAAGTAAGAGAAGATGAACCGAAGTCTTTTCTTTATTTACTTTGTTTTTTTCTTAAGTGGCATATATTTATTATTTCTAACTTCCTGGAGGAAGAGGGGAAAGTAAAAACTATTTTGCAACCCAAAATTAGGGTTACAATTGGCAGCTATAAAAGATATTTGCTTGGGAGTTTTGCTTCTTTCTTTCCATTTGCCTTGATTTTTGAAGCGGCAAGTGGAAAAGGAGAGGACTGATTTGGACCAGGTTTGATAGATTATGCACAAGGCCACGTGCAGATTGATGGCTGTCCTGGAGAAGAGAGAGAAATGAAGAGAACGGGGAACAATCATAAAGTTGGGAAGGAGACAGAGGTGGTCCAAATGGATGGGGGAGGAGGTGATACAACTGTGCAGGGATTAATAAGCAGAGAAACACTCAGGATGACAGGGAAAGCAAAGCAGTAACTATGGGGTTTTATGTTCTTCCAAGCACACGATCCAATTCGATCTTTTCCCTACAGGCCCCAGGCACAGACAGGACAGAGAATATGGAAGGGACAGAGTTAGAGAAGTGTCTGCTACAGGAATGACAATGTGGCCCCTAAACTCTTGGGACTGGTCAGTTTTCAGACACATCAGTGTTAGAGATATGAAATACCAATGGTGTTTCTATCCCCTTCAACCTTCTTCCTTTACAAAGTGCATGTACTTTATTGCTTTAGGGTTAATTAGCTTACTCATTCATTATGTTTTTTTTATTGGTTTCTATTTCTGGAAACTAATTATTTAAGGTCTTTTAGAGACTTACTTCCTCTGATGGTGTTATCACACAAAAGTATTGGATGAACTGGAATTCCTGCTGTGAAATAGGACTTGTGAAATTTGAACATACTTGAGAATTGCAACCCGCTTTCATTAACCAAGTGCTGTTAATTAAAGCACAACCTCTGCTTTACAATAACTAACAGTTAGCTCTGGTGATGGAAGTGTAAATAGGAACACCATTCGTTAATATGCTAACAGTCCCCATGGACTTGGACTTTTCATCCGGCGCTTTTTCTCTCATTCCTGAAGTTTTTCTTTGGGGTGGAGGTGGGGGCGGTGGGGGCAGGCAGGCAGTGGGTTTAAAGTACACTTTATAAGCACCAACACTTAATAACCTAAGTATTTTAAGATCATAATACTTTTAAGGCTTGAGGAATGAGATTATGTATATTTGTGTGTTTTGGAAAATTAATGAATTGTATGCATGTATTTAAAAGTAGCTTTGATGTGAGATCCTAGTCACCGGTGATCCTGTTAGGCTGATCCAGGACAGTGAGGTCTTATTTAATGGTTGAATTCTAGTTGGTTGAGTCAGATGACTAAGTTGCCTGTCTTTTCCTACTGGGTTTATGGTTACTTGGAGTTAACCAGTCAAATAAATTTGTTACTTTGCTATTTCATATTCATTTACACACTTTTAAAAGAGAAATGATAAACTGTCATTAGTGCCTCTGATCCTGCCATTATCGAAGTTATTCTTATATTCCTCTATACAACTGGACCTAAGATTGATTATTTTACTGAGGTTAGGAGAATGCAATTAATCATTGTAACGAATGAGAAGAGTCTAAGTGTTGGTTCAGAAGGACTATTGCTTCCTCGTACTTCATCTGTCATCCGTCCCACTCATCGTGGTATGGGGAAGTGGGGTATGGGGGTGATAGGGTCATTATGAGAATCAGAGTGACTTTTTTATTGTTTTCCTCACCGTGAGGAAATTATTTATTTTCCAAAAGTGCACTGCTGTAACATTCCACTCTTGGGTGGGGACTTTAAAGCTTGAACTTAGAGCCCAATTTTAGGATACGAGGACCCCAGTTCTAACAGTGAGGTCGATGTCTTCTGGCTGTATGTGGTTGTATCCTCTATTTTAAATCTCCTGGAAATGGAAACAGCATAGACAGAAGTGTTTTTAGCACATTATTTGCAGTGGAATCAAGCCCCATGGAATCAAGCTCAGTCTCCAATAGGTTACAGAAAAAAACTCAGAGGAAGGAGAAATTTATGGAGGAAAACATCCATAACATCACCATCAACATTTGTCTCTCTTTGCCCTTCTTCCCACGCAAGGGAGTGAACTAGGCTCTTACAATGCCCAGCTTGAGACCGCCATCAATCTGCAAAACACGATCAGGGCCCAGATTGTTTTTGCCCGTGGCGGAAATTTGAATTTGTAATGTGTTTTGCAGGAGTTCACGTTGGTCCATTTCTTTTGCTCTTGGGGGAAATATATCCCCAACTTCCAGACGTTCAGCTTACAGGTCAGAGTCCCATGAGAAATGATAAACTGAACATTTCTCAGGTGAAAATACATGTTCTAAGACATTCTTTACTACCATTTACAGCGACCTCCCATTTGTGGGAAACGTGACCTCATCAAGATTGGGTGTAAATTTATTGCATTGTGTGTTATATGCCCAAGGCACTTTAGTTCTAGTACAATTCCCTACACAGGAGTGTCTGGTTCACTTTTATGATTTTCTGTGGGAAAGAAAATCATTTACATTTAGTACACTTGAACTTGGCTTGAGTTTCTCGGTTGACTTCTTACAAGTTTAAGCCTGTTGAGATACAGATTCTATGAGCTGACCTTCTCCAGCTAGAAGATGTGGCGCCATGGGAAAGAGAAAAGAAGCTGAGACTGCTGATCACTCAGTACGTACAGACCACCATGTCTAATGTTAGCTGTAGTTTTCTCTTTAATCTCCACAAAAATTCTCTGAGGGAAGTATTATGATGTCCAATTTAAAGATGAAGAAATAGGGATTCTGAAAACTTCAGTAGGCCAAGTCAAAGGCCCTTTATTTTTCCAGGCTATGCTATGATACATGTATTGTTTATAGGATTTCCCTCATTTTCACTTCCATGCTACGGTATTTTTACTTCAGTGATGCTTTAACAGCATTCCTAATTTGTAGCTTAAAAAGTGATTCTTTGAAAAAAGTACCGATGTTCATTTGACATTTTTTGGAAGAAAGCTAATATCCACAAATTTTAAGTACTTTATTTAATTAAGCATGTAACCAATTGCTGAATAAATTTTTTAATGCAGTGACCAACTACTGTTCATGAAAAAAAGTACCTGTTATCACATGTTATGAAATGGCTAAGTCTGTGTCCCGAACTTCCGTGTTTGTCCCCTGCCCTTGTTTTATTTTCCCTTTCCTTTATGTGCGCTCCGTGGTGGTCCCGACCTGTTCATCCACTCAGCCTTTGCCCTTCGGAATGCTCTGGCCATGTGCTGACATAGTGTCCAGGGGAGTTCTGATGTCAGGTAGCAGCAGCGCAGGCTTCTGAAGCACTCCTGCCCTTCCTGAATCACTCCACTTTGTTTACCTCTTGGCAAGTAGTATACATCCGCTGAGGACATATTTATATTTCATTGAGGTGTAATTTACATACAATAAAACAGATGGATCTTAGGTGTTCAAGTCCATGAGTTTGACAATGGCATACGACCACATAACCTTGACCCAAGGCAAGGTCTAGAACATCGCCAGCATTCCAGAAAGTTCCCTTGTACCTTTACCCATCAATTGCCACCCCACATACCCAGAGGCAACCCCTTTCTCATATATACCAATGTAGATTTGTCTTGCTTGTTGAAATTTATGTGAATGAAGTCTTATAATATATGCTTTCTTGTGTCTAGTATCTTTTCCTCTACTTAATGACTTTGAAATTCACTCATGTTGCTGAGTGACACGGTAGTGTACTCTTTGTTTTTAAATATCTGAACCATATTCTGCTGTTGTGATTTACCGCAGTGATATTCATTGTCTTATCGATACACATTTAATTGCTTCTAGGTTTTGACAACGACGAATAAAGTGTTAACGAGCAGTTGAGTACAAGTGTTCGTGCGGCTATTTTATTATGTTTCATTTGGGGGCATACACAGTGAAGAGTTATGATGCATGTTTAACTTTTCTAGAAACTGTTGAGCTGTTCTTCAAAGTTATTGTATAACTTTATTCTCCACTTAAGCCACCGACAATTCTCGTTTGGCATTCTAGTGGGTGTGAAGTGGGATCTCACTGTGTGGTCTCATCTGCATTTTCATGACTACTGATTATGCTAAGCACCCTTTCTGTGCTTATTGGCTATTCATATCTCTTTTCTTTTTGAAGTGTCTGTCTAAGTCTTTTATCTTCTAAAAAAGGTTTTTTTTTATTATCGATTCTAAGAATTTATGTATGTGGATATAAGTGCTTTGTTGATCATGTTTTACAAGGTTTTTGTTTGTTTATTTTGGTTTTGCTTTGTTTGCATTTTAGTTTTTGGCTTGCCTTATAATTTCCTTAATGATATATTTTTCTATCAGAAATTTGTAGTTATGATTAATCCAGTTTATCGAGTTTTTTTTTATTCATAGTTAGTGCTTTTAGTGCCTTCAGAAGTCTTTCTACTTCAGGCCAATAGAATATTCTCCAATGTCTTTCTTCAAAACATTGTGTAGTTCTAACATTTACAATGAATTCATCTCAAATTAATTTTTGTGATAACAATAAGGTAGGGATCAAAATTATTTTTCCCTATGTAAATACCTAGTTATTATAGCACCACTTGTTAAAAATACTCTTCCTCCACTGAGTTTGTTTGGTGCCTTGATTGGGAAATCAAGTGCCTACTGATACACGTGGGTCTGTTTCTGGATGTTCTGTCTGCCCCGTTGATCTGTTTGTCTAGCTTTGTGACAATAACATCATGATCGTAGCTTCATAGAAGCCCTGAAATCAGATACCTTCAGTCCTCTGTCTTTGCCAGCTTTGTTCTTTTATCAAGATTTTTTTTAGTTTGTTTTTGTTTTGCCTATTCTAGCGGCTTTATCTTTCCTTATACATTTTTGAACAGATTGTCAATTTCTTCAGAAAGCCTATTGGAACTTTTTATTAGAGTTACATTGAATCTATAGATCAATTTAGAGAGAATGGACATATTAACAATGCGTAATCTACTGATCTGTAAATATGGTAGGTATATAAAATTTCACTTATTTAGATCTTTATATTTTATCAGCAACATATTTGTGTTCAAATCACTTGTGTGTGGTCCTAATATTCTTTAGACTTATTTCTAGGTGTATTTGATCTTTTTATGTTACCAGACAATTTTAAAAACAGTTTTCAACACTTGTTTGCTAATACATGAAAATACATTTATTTTTGTATATTGACCTTTTATTATCCTGGGCCCTGCTACTCACACATTACTTCTAAAGGATTTTGTAGATTGTGTAGGATTTTGTAAATATACAGTCATGTTATCTGTGAGTAAGTAAAGATCTGTGTCTCCTTTTCCGATCACTGTGCATTTTCTCTTTCCTTACTGCACCAGCTCGGTTCCAGAGAACGTTCAAGGCAATATTTGTCGGAGTGGGGACAGTGGAAGTCCTGGTTTGTCCCCCAACTCAGGAGAAAAGTATCTAATAGTTTGCCATAAAATATGATCTGAAGTCTGGGTTTTTTATGGATGCCTTGTATCAGATTGAGGAATTTCCCTCTATTCCTAATTTTCTGAGAGTTTTTTTTTATAAATCATGAATCATGTTTAATTTAGTCAAATAATTTTTGGCATGTTTTGAGATGCTTAAATGCTTTTCTTATTTATTCTGTTAACGTGGTGAATTACATTAATTCATTTTTGTATCTTAAACCAACTTTCTGTGTCCCAAGCTTCAGCGTACTGCATGGGCCCATCAACCTCTGCTCTCCCGCCCTGGGCAGCTCAGGGGTGAATCTCTCAGCTCCGTCGTGGTGTGAAGTGTGGTGAGAAGGGGTAGGTGGGTGGGTGAGACTCATGCTGTGTCTGGAGCTGCTCCGGAGTCAGGTCTCCAGGTCTCTCACGCCAGGGCCCATGTGCTCGCGAAAACTCAGTACAAGTTCAGCTGGTCTCTGCAGAGGCCCCTCTTCTTTCTCTGCTCAGCCAGGAATACGAGGCAGGGGTATTTTGTCCCATAGGGCTGGTCTGTCACTCCCTGGGCTTTATTCACTTTGGTTTATTGACACCCTCAGTTTTCGCACGATCTTAACCAGAGCAGAAATGCTACATATTTAAGTTCTTCCTTTTAGTATAGATGCTACTCTCCAGAAATTTGCATTTCCATCTCTGTTTTATTTCCCCTCTTCTGTAGTTTGCATATCAAGAGCATTACACTCTGTACTGATCTCAACATTGTTCTTTCCCCTTTTCTAGCCTCTTCCTGTTCTTTCTTTGTGTCATCCCCACTCACAAGATGATACTTGTACTGTATCATCTATTCAGGGATTTCGTTAGCTTTTCCTCTTTGTTTTTGTTTGGGCTCCCACTGTAGAGGAAAAGGTAGTCATGGATACCTCCCCACTTCCCCCAGGAAAACGATGATGTTTGCCAGTGGAAAAAAGACTGGCTCTTTGACAGTGAAATAAGAAAGTGAATTTACTCGTGAAGCCAAACAAGTTTCCTACCAGTTTTGTGGCAACAGCCGGGCAGCTGCTCGATGGTGAGGTAGCCCCCTTTCATCCATGGAGCTCAGCAGAACTGTAGTTTCAATTATGTCCACCCTTCACTGTCTACCGCTGTGTGAGTTGTAGAAGCACTGTTTAACCTAGCTTAAAAAAATAATATCTAGAATTAATTTACCCTTTTCTAATGGAAATGGAAATGAAAATGATTAGGTAAACACACTTCCCATTCCCTTCTCAAAGCTGGCAACTTTATTAATCACAAACAGAGAGACGCCTAACCCGCCCTGCATTTCTGATGGAATGCTGGACTCTTATTCTTCTCAGTCCTACCTCCATCCAGCACTCAGCAGTGGCTTTTAATTTTTTTTACTCTTTACATTTTTGAGCAGTGGGCACTTTTATTTTGAAACATCATGAGATATCATTGAGAAGGGTGATGGGGGAGTTGTAAGATGATTCTAGTTTGAGCCTGTTGAGTCCCGAGGTTGGAATTTAGTCATGTCTACATAAATGTAATTTGATGAGTATCAGCCCAGAAGTTTTAGAAACTCTCTGCTCCCTTATCATAAAGGAGCAGAAATTTAGGTAGTTAGGTTTGACCCAGAAACACAGCCGGGGTGGGGAGCAGTTAGTTCTCCCTCAGGCACCCTTTTTGGATATTGTGCTAGAAATCTGAGTCGTTGGTACATAAACAATATACCCTGGCAACAGTGGGGAAAAAGTAGAAAGTGTCTCCAGTCCATTTTATGAAGGCTAGATAAGTTTAACACCAAAACCTCATGAGTGTTTAAAAGAAAAGCTGTAACCAAATTTCAATAAAAAATATAGGTACAAAAATTACATAGTATTCAGTGGAATTGACCTATGGTGAAAAAAACTTGCCCTGACCAAGGAGAGTTCATTTCAAAACAGCAATGTGGCTCAATAGGAGTGCACATGTCGACATAATCCATTTTATTAATAACTGAAGGAGAAAACTGTTTCATTATGTCATGGCATGCTGATGAGGTATTAATAAATCTAGTTGCTCTATCTAATATAAAATAGATAGTATTATTATAATGAAATACAAATCTATCCTAATAAAATAATATAAATGTTCTAAACAATGAAATTCTAAAATCATTTCAACTACACACCAAATTAATAGCTATCATTATTATTATTCAACATTTTCTTGGAGGCTATAGAAAATACAATGGAAAATTATGCTACTCATATTAAATTTGGAAAGCAAGAAACAACACTTCATTTCTATTGGTATGATTAAATACCTAGAAAGCCTAAAACCAAATATGATAATTTGGTAAGTTGGTTGGTTACAAGATAAATATATTTAAAAATCAATTGCTTCTATCTTTTATAGCATATATTTCATAAAAAGGTATAAAATCTTATTGAAAAATATAGAATAAGATCCTTACAAATGGGAAAACATACTTGTGTTGGAAGAAAAGACTATCATAAAAAGAACTTGTCTCAAATTCAATTTATAAATTGAGTATAATTCCAAATAAAATATCAAAAATAATTTTTTATGGAGAGGGCTATTGGGGTTGGTTAAAATGATCCTAAAGTTTATTTTAAAAAGTCAATATCTAAGAATGGCCAAGGACATTTTTAAAAGCAGTGAGTGAGACTTTCAAGCATCGAAACATCAAAACAAAACATAAAGCCAGTTGCAATCAAGTCTGTGTGGTTTGATCACAGGAGTGACAAACAGAGAGCTGAGGCCGAATATCAACCCCGAAACAGAGTCCAGGATGCACGATAATTAACTCTGTGGATGGTTTTAACTCAGCAGGTAAAAGAATGGGTTATTTAATGTAAAAAAGTGATGGTTCAATGACCACCTGGAAGAAAATAGTATTATAATCTCATCATATTCCACTTATAAAAATAGATTTCAAGTGGATTCATTAAATATATAGACTACGTTACATTAAAGCTCTTGTAAAATAGAGGAAGAGGCTGTACCATCTAGAGGTGGGGGTGGGGCTGGGGAAGTTTTCTCAAGAAGACTGAAGGAAAGCTGGCATTTGACTATAGGGAAATCTACACACTTCACATGTGCATACATGGTATAAACAAGAGAGAAAATGTAGATGTGGGGAATTGGCAAGTCAGAGGTCATGGATTGATTTCTAACGTATTTAACGAGTTCTTCCAAGTTTAGAAGAAGGGTGGAAATGCTGAGTGCATTGTTTGAAGAGCATTTGAATCAGAGTGTCAATTTAATGCTGGGGGCCTGTCAGCAGTCCTGGAAGGGAGGAAACTGCCAGGAATCGGGGACAGCCTGGCATGGCTGTGGGGCAGGGAGGGACCTCGGTGCCTGCAGACAGTGAGGGACCCACCTTCAGGGTGTGAAGGCAGCCCCTGCAAATGTCACCCGGCACAGAAGAGGAAGAAAGTGGCAATCATTTGCAATACTTGGTGAAACCCTTGGGAACTCCCCAAAATAACTGGGAGGAACTCACAGGGGACACTAGTAAAATCTGGGTGACAGATCCTACTAGGGGGAGTGTCTTGTGCTGTGTTCATGTCAGGAAACTGGTTATTGAATTCATGCTTCAGGGCTGATCCAGGGCTTTTTATCAGCTAACAGCACTCGAGTGATCTGAGAACTGACCACTGAGATTTGGGAACTCTAACCTGGGCCCTGAACGGAGAGGTATTTCTGCTTTGCCTTATTTCTCTCGACTCTGGGTGTTTACGTCATTCCTATAGTCCCCAAATATTTCCCAGTTGTTATCAGCTGTCCAGTAGCTCGGGCCTTTAGTGTCCGGCTGGCCAGCTACGACTGGGTCTAGTTCCTGTGGCAGCGTTCTTAGCACACCTGGAAGTGCAGGTGGAGCTTAGCGAGCGCCATCCGATGGGGGTAACCCGGAGGCAGACGCACGCACGTGGGCACTGAGGACACAAGCCCTGCCTGGCTTCCCATTCCCTCTTGGTTTTGCAAAGCTGAGATGTGATGTGTTGCCAAAACATTTCTTCTGCTTAGAAAGGAGCAGAAACCAGTGATTTAAAAGGTTAGTTTGCTGCAGCTAGGAATAGCTTTTAATTACCATAAGTTTATGTACGCTGCTGCACAGCGGGAACAAAAGGACATTCTACAGAAACATAGACTTTGCTCCGAGTTGTTTGAATGGAATGATAATTACAGTCAGGTTTGGGCTGGTATTTAAATTCACATAACATTTATTTTTAAACTTACCGAGACAAGTCGCATATACCGAGGCGGGAGGTGATGTCACACTGAAAAATGTGAAGGGACATCTGTTTCCACATCACAGAGATTTTCTTTTCATGTTGCCAGGAGCCAGGTTGCTTAAGTTTCATGACATTAACTCAAACTGCCTTTTAAGATGTGCGCACTGGGGGTGGGGCCGAAGGCTGTGGTGGCAGCTGTCCCTGATATCACGTCCTAGGGAATTCAGTGTGTGAGGTTACAAAAGATACTGGGCTTTCATGCAAACCTGGGTAACGATTTTAACCATGATAGAGAAAGCAGCTTTTGGGAGGCATTCTAGAAATTCATTTAATCACACATGGGGTAATAGGGACATTCACAATTTTAAAGAATATAGTGATATTTTTTAAGCTGCTATTTGGGTTTTTTGGAAGAGGGCACTGATGGTTTTTGTAGTGTTTTGGAATGTGTGAAAGCAGTTTCTCAAGAAAATCTTAACTGGCTAGGATTTAAACATAAACAAGAGCCCACCCACCTCCTCCAACCCCAGCCCACCCCCAGGCAGTGAATTTGAAGCATATGTTACAGCTGCCACGTTTCATCCCTGAATCTGAGCCTTTCATTCCCGAGTCTAAGTTAAGCCACAGCAAACTGTGCAGCAGAACCTGGAACCTCACGTTAGGGACTGTATACACATCTTACATATTCACATATCCGTGTGCACACACATGTGAGCTTTACATACGAGTGTGCACACTGAGTAGTAGTCACAGGTGTGTATATACATGTACATTAAGTAAGGCTTTAAACTTTAAATTCCAACATCAAGTTCATTTGTTGCCCCCCATAAGCCAAAATATACTGAGAATATTTGAGGGCAATGTTAATCTTCAGAGAAATTTTCTTCTCTCTGTCAAGAGAACCTATTCGGTTAGTGGAGGGTTAAAGGCAGCGGCACGTCTTTCGGATTCAGTGTTCTCGCCTTTCCCATTCTGCATTCCCCAGCACACATCTGAAATAAATAGATTCCCTTCCCTTGGCATTATGGCTTTGAACTTGCAACGTGAACAAGTACCCGGGAAAAGACAATACGAACGTGGAGATACACTGTTGTAGTTGACCACAGGAGGCATTGGAACCCCCACCAGCCAATGTAAGAATGGCTTCTGAATGCCATCATGGGAAAGTTGGGTACGTAGAGTGCTGGGAACAGTGTGGCAAGGGCGTTTTCAAACTCGGGATCAGGGACACCATTCTTGGATGCCCCCGAGGATTCCTTCTCAACCATGAAGCCTCACTGAGAACAGAGAGCATACAAGTTTCGAGCCAGAAGCTTTAGTCTCAGATCTGCCACTTAGGTGTATGACTTGGAACAAGTCACCGTTTTGGGGTCTCAGTTTCCCCAGCTCTGACATGGAGACCGTAACGCCTGCTCTGTGTACTCCTGGGAGAAGGAAAGCAGGCTAACGCATGTAGCGGTGCTTTAGCAACGGAAAATGCAATAGAAACTCAGGTGTCAGCGTTTTACTGCAGGTTTTATCCTTGGACTCAGGAAGTTCTTTGCTGAGTGGTAACACTACGTTTCCAAGAGATGGATTAGAGGCTTCGCGTTATCAGACTCCTCAAGGCTGACCACGTTTCCAGTGAATTCATCAGCCTGGACATCTCGTGTGTGTTCTTGTGAGTCATTTGTGGCTGGGCGCAGCGCCTGTACCGGTGCCCTGGAGATGTTGCAGTTTGAAACACGTGAACCACGGTGCACACGAAGCTGTTTTCTGTTTTAGTATTTCATTGATCTGGTCCTCTGCATTCTGATTCTCCAACATTCATTTCCTGAGTGTCTTTCCAGAAGGGGAGGAAAAACCTGAAGAAGATGACTACAAAGGCAAGCCCACATTTTCCGTTGTAATAGTCACTTTGCTGTCTGATTCTTCTCTTCTGACCTGGGTTACAGACAGCAGGCCTGTCTTCTGAAGCCACACATGACAAAGAATAAGAGAGGGAAATAGCTCTCTTCTTGAAGATTTCCTTTTCAGGTCCTATTTATACCTGATGGGCTGACCAGCAGGTCACGCTGTCCCTCTTTTTCCTCTCTTCCAATTCTGAGACATCATCCAGTTTGATTTTTGAGACACCGTTCAGACAGCCGCAAATGAAGGCCTTCTATGAGACTCTGACCTTGGTTGTAGCAGAAAGTAAAAGTGGTGAATAAAGAATTCTTTTCTATCTTCCTCATGGTCTACCCTCTCTTTCTAAGGGCACTTGTTAGAAGATTAGCAGAATGTGTCTTCTCTAGCCTGGCCTTATGAAATTCCCGAATGGAATGCTTAAGTAGTTGAGTTTGAAGGAACTTCTAAGACCGTGGCCACCTAAAAATTGTGAAAAGAAAACCTTTTGTTTTTCTTCTATGGGGAAAGGGGTCTAACCATTTAGACTCTCAGAAACACCAGAGGTAAAATAGAATGAAAGGCTTAAGTGTTATCGATTAAACATCAGAGCAGTGTCCAAGCATTTTTACTGGATGGCAGGCTACCTTTAAGTGAGTAAGAGAATTACGTTACCTTATAGTTACATACGTCAGCCTTTATAGAAGTGCTAAGTATTGGGACATCACAGAAAACAAAGAACAAATAAATGACATAAATCTTTAATAGTTACAAAGAGTCTGTACACACAATATCACATTTGATCTTCATAGGATCCCCGTTGTGTCACATGAGAGCTGGCAAGTATATTTAATTAATTTGCTCAAGGTTATATTGAAATACTGACCAGAACCTAAGTCTGAGATTGAATCCTACTGCAGAAGTTTTTCAGGAACAATATTAATGTTCCTAACTTTATTAATAATTTCAGTTTGATGATGACTTTCAATCAATCCACCACTGAAGATAATGACACTCGTAAATGTGCTCTCTGTAAGTTGACCTTCAGTAAGGAAAAGAGGGGGCATTTACTTTTGAATGGTCTGCCTAGACACCCAGAGGAGCTGCCGCAGTGCACCTTACTCACGGGGTCAGCGTATCTACCTACACAGGCGTGCTAAAATGCCCTGGTGGCCTTTTGACTGTTCATGTTAATTTGGATAAGCCTCCTTTAGCTTTCTGTGGAATAGCTGTGATACTTACACATTCCTACTATTTGGTACCTGTCTCAGGTTAGCTGGGTTTCAGCTTGGGAGACTGCAGTATTGATGAACTGACATTCCGGAGGAGCTAAGCCACATTGTCAAGGTCATGAGATCATGAGATCTTACTCATGCTGATCAAGATAAAAATGGTCAATGAGGAGAAGAGCTGTTTCCTCCAAGTAGAAGTTCCTAGAGATTATTTGCTCTCCTGTGTTTAGTCATGTCACAATTTATTAATTCACTTCCATATTTGTATATTTATTGTGTACAGTGTGGCAGGTATTAAGAAAGCATGGCCTTGGCTGGTGGGGCTCAGTTGGTTGGAGCATCGTCCCATAAACTGAAAGGCTGCAGGTTCATTTCCCAGTCAGGGCACATGCCTAGGTTGCAGGTTCAATCCCCCTGGTTGGGGCATGTATGAGAAAGCAATCAATCAATGTTTCTCTCTCTCTCTCTCTCTCTCTCAATCTCTCTCTCTCTCTCTCCCCCCCCCCCGCTTCCTTTCTCTCTAAAAACATTGAAGAAGTGCCCTCAGGTAAGGATAAAAGAAATAGACAAATACATGCTCTTTTTGATGTCAATTCGATTTTTGTTACGGTACATTCGACATACAGATGGGATATTTATGTGGAAATATCTAAGCAGTCATTTGGAAGGAGGTGCATGGAATTAAGGGAAAGTCATAAGATTTGTATTATCCGGAAACCTCTTTCAAACAGTAGCTTAAATAATTTGTCTTTATTTTTTCTACTCCACAAAGGGGAAAGCAGTAGTATCATCTGATTCTGTCCCTTGTACTCAGGAAAGTAAACTGGCCCCAGACTTTTTCTTGCATCCCATTGGCTAGAACTGTGTGCCGTGGTCACCAGTAATAGCGAGGGAAGCTGATAAAACAACTATTATTTTTCTTCCAAACTTTCTGTATTGGAATTGTCAAAAAAGAAGCAAGTTAGAAATGCATTATTTTGAATTAGGCCAGAAACCATAAGATTTGGAATAAAGATTTGGATGGCACCCTTACAGAAGGGGTCTTTGAAAATGACAGACTCAAAAAAGAAAAATAGGGGAAACTGATTGAAGTCAGAACCCCTGGAAGTATTGACATATGGAGAATGAAAGATAATCAGCTTTCAGTAACACGATAAGGAACAACTTCACCTCCCTTAAGATGTCTGCCTTCAAGAAAGTGGAAAATAACAAGGGTCAGTCTCCATGACTGGGATTTTGAGAAAGGGGAACCCTTGTGCGCTGTTGGTAGAAATGCAAAATGGAACAACTTCCATGGCAAACGGTAATGAAGTTCCTCAAAAAATTGAACGTAAAATTATCATATGATCCACTGATCCCATTTCTTGGTATATATACAAAAAATTGAAATCGCAACCTCAGAGATATCAGGATCCCTACCACTATTCATGATAACCAAGAGGTGAAAGCAACCGAAATATCTGTCAAGGGATGGGTAGGTAAATGTGGTGTATACATACAACAGAATATAATTTAGCCTTTAAAAAGGGAGTAAAAAGGGAGTAAATGTGTCCCATGCCACAGCCGGATGAACCTAGAGGGCATTATGCTACATCAAATAAGCCCATCACAAAAAAGACAAGGACTGTATGATTCCACGTATAGGTACCTAAAATAATCAAATTCATAGAAACAGAAAGTAGACTGGCGGTTACCAGGGGCTTAGGAGGGGGGCATGGAAGGGAGTCATTGTTTAATGAGTATCAAGTTTCAGTTTTGCAAGACAAAAAGGTTTTGGAGAGCTGTTTCACAACAATGCAAATGTACTTGCCTCTACTGAACAGTGCACTTAAAAATGGTTAACACGGGACATTTTGTGTTATGTGTTTTACCGCAATTAAAACTATCTCAGCTTTTTGCTTTGATAGGTTTGGGTGGGGGACCACAAAGCTGAATTTCTCACAAGTTCCCAGGTGCTGCTGCTACTGCTGGTTCACTGGGTCATACTTGGGGAGTCGCTGATCTGACATAAGACATGTCACTCGATACCGTAGTCCTCTTTTTATGTATCTAGTTCCCATTCAGACCTTGATCTTCTAGAACAGGGGCCATCTTGTTTGCCCTTGTGTCCCCAGGTTCTAACCCAGAGTTTGTTCCTGAACAAATTTGTGTTGAATGAACAAGATAGAAAATAAAAGATAAAAAGCAGTAAGGAAGATGTGACAAGAACCAGGTAGTGTAGTATCCTAGCAACCAAATTAGGGTAGAGCCTTGAGATGAAGAGGAAAGTTAGCGTTGCCTAGATCTACAAAGAAGGTGAACAAAACCATATGATTTCAGGCTAGGAGGTCGCTGGCCTTGTAGAAATCAGTGAGATGCTGGGGAGAAGCTGGAGTCCGAGGGGTGAAGGCTAAGCGAGTGCTGTGATACTGGGGAGCAACCTGGAGGAAGAGCGTGGGTGAACACACAGACACTGTTTTAGAGCAGAGCTGAACACATTTGTGCAGAAGATCTAGGCCACCTAAGCAAAGTGCAGGGGTCCCCAGGAACTCTGTGGCAGTGGGTGGTGGGGTTCCAGAGCAGAGCTGCAGGTTTCTTGGTAATTGGTCTTGCCTTCAGTAGAAATTCCTCATTTATTCTTTTTTAATTATAAAATTTCCCCTGAAGCGGTGTTTATGTTACATTCCCATCCATGGACCAGTTTGCCCAATGAGAAATCATGGAATGTTTGGCTTGCAGCTGTCCCACGTGGTTAGCGAGTGGAACTGAGAGTCATTTTTATGTATCTGGAGGTTCTGATGGGAAAGGAATGGTGTGACGTGAAGATCACCAGGAATGTGGATCTTTCTTAAATAACACAAGTGTCATTGAATCATTTCTTCATCTTTATAACAATATCAATAAAAATGTTAACTAGTTTGACAAGATGCAGGAATCCATGATAAGATAAAATCACATGGAAAAATGAGAGAAAGAATAGGTATGGAATTTCATTCATTTGTGGCTTAAATGTCCTTTCCCCATACCATCTCAAACATAGTGCACGATGGAAAACCGTCTCCCCTTTTTTTTTGGGGGGGGGAGAAATCTTTAGTCTATGGGTTCCTTGAACAAGTTTGCTAAGAAATCCAGATCATTGAAAGAAATTATAAGGAAGAATGTGAGAATGAAAAATGCACCTCGGTTTAGAACGACAGTGTCTGAGATTACGCTTAAAATTGGGAGCCGTGGTCCTCTGAGCCAGGGTTCGTTCATCTCCAGGCCCCTTCACTTACTAATTCTGTAAGCACGTGCCCGTTACTGACCCTTTCTGGGCCTCAGTCCACTGAGCAATGAAATGGTGAGGATAAGAGAAACTATTGCACAGGGTGGTTGTAAGGGCAAAATGAGGTGGGTATTGTAAGTCTTCTAGGACAGCGCCTGATTTATAGTAGCGGCTCAGTGCATGCTAGTCACTCTTGCTGCTGTTCTTAATATTATGATGATGATGATAAATGTATAGTTTAGTACCATAACCAACTTTGGAAAATTTTTGTTTCATTTTACTTTTTTGTTTGCTTTAACAATAACTGCAGAAGACTCCTAGCTAGGTACATGAGAAAAGATAGTATTTCTTAAGTGACTCTTTACCTTACATCTTTATGTTTAAATATGTTTTATTTATATTTTTGATGTGTAATAATCATCAGCCTTATCATAATAGCAACAATTCCTTGATAGCACTAATCTGTATCACACACTGTTATCTAGGCTTTACGTATTTGCTCATTTATTTCTCACAAATACAAAGATTAAGTAATACTTGTATCAGCTGCATTTTCTAGATGAGAAAATTGGGGCACAGGAGGTAAAAAATTCCTAAGTAGAAGTGCTTGGCTATGAACCAGGACATCTAGCTCCAGAGTTGGTGCTTTTTCATTTTATTAAAAATTTTGAATTTATTAATTGATTTGAGAGATAGAGGAAGAGGAAGAGAGAGAGAGAGAGAGAGAAAGAGAGAGAGAGAGAGAGAGGAACTGATTTGTTCTTCTACTTACTGATCCACTCACGGTTGCCTCCTGTGTGTGCCCTGACTGGGGGTGGAACCTGCAACCTTGACATATCAGGATGGCGCGCTAACCAACTGACCTAGCTGGTCATAAATAACATGGTAACTAATATTTATTGTCTATTATACTTCACCACAAGGGTGTTTTTACTTGTAAATTTTTAGGTCTCAAAGGGAACAATTCTAACAATTTCACCAAGATGTATGTTTTGCTCTCAGTATTTGAGATTTATGATCTTAGGTTTTTAGAACTTGAAAAGGTGAATTGTTGTTACTCTATTCATCTTCGCAAACACTTTCTGCTTTACGAAAGGGCACCAATCTATTCAGTATAGATGCAAAAATAGAATTTATGACACATGCAGGGCTTGGCTCTTCCATCAGAGCTCTTTCCACTACGCTGCATAACAGAGTCTGATCTTCAAAACAGTAATCGTTAGAGTCTGCAGCTATCTGAGACTGACCCCTGTTTTGGCAAAGAGGAGAAATGATTCCACTGAAAACCCTCTACATTTCAAGCCCAAAAGAGAAGTGCGCCGCGTGCCCTTGTATTTATGTGTTTATTTGTAGCCAGAGACAGACTAAGTCTTCGGTTCAGGGCTGAGACGGAGGCAGAATCGACTTCAGCCATCGTGTGAGACACTCTTTGTGGTGATACCAAGAGTCAGTGTAGGAAAGTAGGAAAGAGAGAAAACCTGTCCTCAACCATGGATTTTTGTCCTTGGGGATGTGTCCAGCTGCTCAGGCAGGGGCACCCATTTCTATCAGTTGTCAGCAGCCAGACTGGGAAGGAAGAAAGCACTTGGGGGGGGCATCTGCCCACCACTGAAGTGCCTTCCAACCCTCTCTACATTTACTCACGGAACAATGAAACTCAAGCCATGTTTTCTACCTTTATTACATTTTTTAGGCTTTCCTTTTATTGAATGCACAGAATTACATTATATAGATAAAAGACCTGGGGAATCTATTCAGTCTAAACTGGTTTTATCAAGGCGACTTATATTTAAGGAATATCTGAAAGAGTTTAGAGCTCTAGACAAACCGCACAGACACTCGTTTTGCAGGGGTCGGTGTGCCTCACGAAAGGGTCATTTTTTCAAAGCATATTTCTGGACATTGTTTCAAACTGGTAATTGAGTATAATGAAGGCATTTTTCTAAATATCTGGAACATGGCCATTTGGGATGAACAGACGTGGGTTGGAGTATTGGCTGTCAGTGACCTTGAGCATTTAATTCTGGGTGTGCAGTTTTCTCATTTATAAATGGGGATATAAATGAGAGCATGACTGTAAACCCCTATATTGTCTAAGTAATCAATATGTCTATGACTAGTGGTATATCGGTATGTGATATCATAAGTTGCCTAGGCATGTGACCTAAGCCAGGCCAATGAGACATTATCTCATCTACCAGGATTTTGTATTTCCTGGAAACACTGAAGGAAGAAGCCCTCCTTTTTAGGCTATAAAGCGAGGTTCTCAGCAGTGATGGTGTCTCTTGGGAAGAACCAGAAGGTGGACAAAAGGGGAGAAAATAGACCCCCAAGAGTTCATGTGCTGTTTTAGTAGCAGGATCTGTGTGCTCTGGAACAAGAGTAACCCCCGGATACTTCAGGTGAGCGGACAGATTTCAAGATCCCCGAATTTTTCTCTCTTCTATCCTTTTTTACTTTTTCACTCCCTCCCTTCCTTCCTTTTGGCCCTTCCTCCTCCTCTACCTCCATCTCCTCCTCCTGTCCATCCCATGGAGAAGTGTCCAAGCTACTTAGCTTGGCACACAAAACTGTTCTTGACTTGGGCCAGGCTCATCATCTTAGCAAATGCCTTCTTTTACTCTCTGGCACTCATCTGGGATCCTATATTCCCCGCAGGCTTGTTTTTCCTGGGTTACTGAGCATCCCACGTGTCTCCAGGCCTCTGCAGTCACTCTTTTCCCACTCGCCAGTTCTCTCCTTACGCTCACCTACCTGTTGTGTCCTGTACCGCCCCCCTGGGAAGCACTCCTCAAAGTCCTCTTCAATTCACGTAGGTCGCCATTTTCTCTGATCCCCTAAGAGTTTCTACAGACATATATCCCATCAATTACTTAAGGAGTGGGGACACTTTCCTTCTTTGCATGCTTCCTTAACTAGATTATATGCCTTTTGAATTAGAGATAGTATTTCTTACCCCTTCGCAGTTTTTTTGTCTCTCGGATTCTATGGTTTTTGAATAAACAAACAAATTAAGCATAACTTGGTTTTATAAATGGTTGCATGCTATATAGGCATCAGTTATTATTATACAGAACATGAAAGAAAGACGTCGATTACTAACATTTCATGGCTGAAGGAAGAGGGATGTCATTGTAGAAAATATTTATTAAAAAAGAAAGAAATTATTTTGAGGGTTTGAAGACAATGAATTTAAATTGATAATGGTACTATGAAAATACCCAAATAAAACTCATTGTTTGGAATTGGAGATGCAAACTTTTTATTATTATAATTATGACTTTATCTTACAGTGTTCATTGGCAGATATATGAGAAAACAATTTAGCTGTTTTAATTCCAGAAGCATGAAGAGGGATCTCTGCTTTAATGAGTTATTTGTAAATGGCTTGTGTTGTTGAGTCTTGGTGAGCTGATGTGGTTGCAAAGGCAGCGTGGCTGAACAGGAGGGTTGTTTTAGACAATGGTGAGCCTTTTGTGTGTTTGGGTATCTTAATAAAGAGGGATAGGAAATACACTGGGTGATCAGCTTCTCCTTATTTATTCATTTGACGGGACTGACATACAGTAATTCCAACTATTTTCTGTCACCGTGGTTTATTGTTATCAGCCCAAGATTAAGTTCATAGGGGATGACCAAACCATGATCCCTGAGAGAACTTGTAAGGTTCTGGCCAAATACATAAACTACATACAGTTGCTTAACAAGGTAAATCCCTAGTCCCACTGTAGTGACAGGGCCATGAACCTGGCACAAATTCTGAAACTGTCGGTCGATCATCTCTGGGGTGACTTAGTGAGGTTTGTGATTTATACATTCATTGGGGACAGTAGAATGTAAGATTAAGAACAAAAACGCTGGTGACAAGCAGATTTGAGTTTGAGTCCTGGCATTGCTAGTTACTCATCATGTGACCTTGAGCAAGTTCATTAACATCAATAAAGCTTCCATTTCCTCTTCTGTGAAACGGAGACAGGAATAGAACCTCCTCATAGGTCAAGGGTATTAGTCATATCAAGCCCTTAGCAGAGTTCCTGGTACACAAGGTTCCACACATATAATTATTTTTGTTACTGCTGTTCAACATTTGACAATATCTGTTAGAAATTGTACATAAAGTTTGAGTTAGAGAATTAGGGGAAGTTCCAGGAAATTGTGTGCCAAAGAAAGTTCACTTTTCCATCTAAAATCTGCTTGATCCACGGTAGGAAAAATCATGCAGTTGTCAACTATATCAGGGCTATTGAGCTCTCATGTCTGGATAAAGATGGAAATGACTGGGTGGGGGGAAGTTAATGCAGTTAAATTAGACATCCCTTAATGACTGCATATGCACATATATTCACATAGATGAACAAACTAATCTAAAAGGTTAATTAATAAAAACATATAGGACACTCATCCTAGAGAAGCAAATTAGAAGCATTCCAAATGTGCATACTTCTATTTGATGTTATAAAACATTACATCTCCTCTTGGTCCTCATGTGGTACCAGAAGAAATTAATAGCATCTATTGAAGCCAAGGCCAGGGAACTTGGCAAAGCATGGTGCAAAGAGAATTTTCTCAGGAAGGTTATTAGTTGTCCGATCAGCATTTTCCCTGAGAGAAAACGTAAAATTGTAAATCCTTGTGTTAACAAATGTTGGTTTAAGGATTGTTTGAAAGTATTTTTTCAATTTAATTGGCACTTGCTACGTTCATACCCTTGTACTTCTTTGAATTAGAAACTAGAGGTAGTCCATCAACACGCTGCAGACAACACGGTTTTGAATGACAGCCCCCATAACACAGGGATCGAGGACCTATCTATTCACAATGAAAAATCAACACAAGGGGTCCTCCCCCGGCCTCCCAGCCGTTTACATGATCCCAGTGACTACCTTTTCAATTTAAAATGTGGTCATATAATATCTATTACCACTGTAAATTATTGGCTTATTCATAGGTCTTTATGAAATTGTGCCAAACTAGTTATTAATTAGTCCTTGTTAATTATGAAGACCTCCAATATAACTGGCTAGTTAATGTTTGAATTTTGCATTTTCTATGATGATTTCTATTTAAATTGAATCACCTGAAAGAAAGAGATTTGTCATATTTTCATCTCCCTAGATTACAATGAAGAGGTAATATCTGTAACCAATACTAAGGTATCAGAGTAATTATCGTTCTGTGTCCCTCTTTCATGGTTTGGGGCATATACACGTTGTCCCCAGAGACTCAAGCCTCATGACAGAAATGATGCAGTCGATCGGACAGCAGGACGAGAATCCTCACCAGATTACTGGAAAGATCCCCTGTCTTCTCTGTTCCTGTGAGACAGCGGTGTAGCTAGAGTGTTCAGAGGAAAGCCTATATCTAGGCTGTCTATTACCCTCTATTATCACTGTTCATTCAAGAGGAGAAGCATGGCCTTGTTTATTTCCCATGGCAAGAGCTTCGCAGGCTTTGAGAGATGAGAAATGAGTGGAGCAAGAAGTTGACTAATGACAGGAACTCAGGATATCAGTTCCGAGAAATTCGATGGTTATCACAAAAGCCAAGACTTACTGAGAAGGGTCTGTTCATAGCCACGTACTAGTAAAAAAAAATATTTCAGGCCTTCAATTAAACAGCTCTTAACACTTCATCTCTCCTCTAAATCTTTCTTAACAGGAAAGGTATGGTGATGTAAATATTGAGATAAATCCCTCTGTGCCTGAAATAGGCAGCTCTCAAGATTCACTCTCATTTCCTTAATTCTAAATACTCTAATCACCTCTTGTCCTTAATATCAATATTTTATTTAATCAGAATTATACCTTACATTTTCTAGCTCTCCTTATTATCTTCTGTATGTTTCCCGAATTACCAAAAGTATATAGAATAATTCGTCAATGAAGTGCTTAACGTGCGACAATTTTGTTCTCTAAAAACAAGGAAAGGCGGAGGTTGGGATGTCAGCGTTGAATGAGGGATGAGGACATGCCTCTAGTACCAAAGAAGCCCAGAGCTCCGTCAAGTCCATTCCAAGCAGCGCAGGGAGAAAGGCAGCTCATGCAGTGTGGCGTTCATTTTTTAACTCATGATTTGTCATATGGACTCTCAGTTGTGGAAATGCCAGTTGTATTTGGGGGATTGCAGTATTTTAATGCAGTTTTTGAAATCTGTAAGTCTTCTATATTCTATGTTGCCCCTCACTCATTGTCCAAACAGGTTTTTGAAAGCTCAAACTATGGATTAAGAAAAATCTGGTTTACTGTATTTTAAATTCCATGTTAACACAAATAAGCTGGTTATTTTGTGTGCCCTGCATGTGCCTGCGCCCTCCTCTTCCCCCACCATGATTCGCCACACTTCTCTTTGCTGCTGTGGCCTCTCCCATCTCAGGACCCTGAGCTCCCTTGCTTTCAGCTTTCCATGAGGCCTAGCCAATGGGAGGCCCTGCTGGTGATCAGAGTAGAGAAGGGAGAGAAATCTGACAGTTACAGCTCCTGTTCCCCTCCTGTCCCCTTGCTTTGGTCCTGGACTTGGCTCTTTTCCTATCTTGCCACCGTTCCTATTCAGTCCTGCAGCACTACTTCTGGCCCCATCTCTCAGCAGGTCCCCAGTAAATGTGGTCCTTTCCTTATCCCTTCCCACTGGGGGTGGGGAAGCCCAGCTGCTGTGGCTATGGAATGTCAACTGAAGGTGTGAATTCAACACCAACAAGAATCCTCAATTTGGGGTGCTGTGAAGAAGGAAACTTCATTCAGTGCAAACAGCATGGCTGTGAAAACGGCACAGGTGTTGGGAGGTCCTGGGGCGAGGTGGCCCCTCTGTGGCTCCATAGGTTTGCCCTGCACAGCACAGGTCTGCTCTGCTCCAGTGAGACATCTTCTGTGTTTCATCTTTGGTGTTTCAGCGCCAGCCTGGGAAACGTAGTCTTCAGTCTTTGGTGGAAAAAATAAAGTGCACTCTCAGAGCCAGAGGGGAACTGACTTATACAGACAGAAGTTTCTACCCCTGGTCCCTGTTTGGTCCCTCCTCATGCAAATGAAGACTTCAAATCCTTGCAGTTTGATCAGTCCAAAGGCACTGTTCTGATTGGTCAGAATGGAGCTGCTCTGATTAGTTAGTGAAGATGCTGCTGGGGATATGGCTGCACAGCTCTGATTGGATGGGGAAAGCTTCAGCCCTATTGGTTGAAATGGGATTTCAGAAATTCTTTTATAAGAGATGGTTCAAATGGCAGGAATTCCATGCAGGCAGGCAGTTCAGTGCAAAGGTGGATACT
The DNA here is from genome assembly GCA_028533065.1 of Trachops cirrhosus. Classification (NCBI taxonomy): domain Eukaryota; kingdom Metazoa; phylum Chordata; class Mammalia; order Chiroptera; family Phyllostomidae; genus Trachops; species Trachops cirrhosus. The sequence continues at coordinate 12,492,499 of CM052545.1, read as the reverse complement.
TCAGTTCAGGCTTCTCCCTGAAGTGCAGTTCGTGTGAGAGGCCCCCTGTGTAAGAATGACTGTCTGACTCTGTTCTTCAATTTGAGCTCAGTTAGCCCCCAGGAGTCCTGCTTGGTAGGTATCTTCTTTCTCAGGGTCCGCAATACCCAGATGCTTTCCTGGATCTTCCTGGGTCTCTTGACCGTCTTGCGTCTCTCTAAGTGGTCCCTGTCTTTAACCTTCTTCAGCCGAAACATTTCGAGCTGGCCATTTGTTTCTTACCAGGCTCTGACCGATACAGCAAATGCAACTTGCTTTAGGTGGGAAGTACATTATTACCCAGCATTTAGCTGATGGTGATCTTTTCAATCCTAGGACATTTATATTCCTTCCACTCTTTCCTCCTTGTTGACTGTGTCTTATTTATCTTTGCATTTCCGAGTCAACGTCCACCCTCAACACATTGTGTCCCTCACGGGATGTATTAAGAAAATCTTTGTTCAGTTGAACTGAATTGAATTCTTATTTGTATTGCATCAGATACTATGAGTAATAGTGCTAAGTTGTGCATGGATTAGTGAGTGACAATTTGCCTCCATAACATTAAATAGTTATTACATAACCATGTCACGTTTTATTTCTCCTTTTTTATTTGTATGATTTAGCTTATTCTCATGCAGAAACTTAATTAATGAGTCTCTTAAATTAAAAAATAGCTGCCTCTAATATTGTTTTATTAGAGCCATTTATTCTCTAATAGTTTGTGCAAAAATTATGATTGTAATATTCGAAAGTGGGAAAACAATTTTTTAAATGATTGTTGAATTATGGTAATTATAGGATCAATTTATATAATCAGGATGGAAGGTCAAATGGAAGTTACCTCAAGTGGGAAAATAATTGGTTATTTTGACCAGTATTAGTAGTTTGGAGAAGACCATTGTAAAAATTTGATATTTTTTAAAAATAGTGATGCATGATTTATAATGAGGCTTTGTGGTTTTGTGCCTCACCGAATCTTGGCTGTTTTCACAAGGCACATGCATCGTAATGAGCTGCCGTGCGAAATGAGTAATGTTCTGAATACTCATCGCATTTAATTGATGTAGCTGCGTGTCTGAAATAAATGTTCCTTGTAGTGTCAAGTGTCAACCTTCTGAGCTTCTTCGCTGTACACTGCTCACCTCTGAGTGTAAGAGTGAAACCTGCAAACCGCAGGTTCTGCTGAAACCACGGGCTGCGAACGTCCCCTTCTTTGGGTTTCTTCTTCTGCCCGTTTCTTACGGGTTGTTTTTATCCTAGTAAATCATCTCTGTAGAGACACATAAATAATATTCTTCGCTTGCCGCTGAAGCCTTCACGGTCTCTGTTGATTTTTGCATCTGCGTGTGCTCAGTAGGGAGCACACATGGAATGGTTTTATTTTTCACCAGACTTCGCTCCCCTGTTGTGTTATGTCAAATCCTCTTCCCAGCTGGGTAGCAGAACCCTCGAGGCCATCCTAGGCAGATAGATACCATAACTCTCAAGTCATTTCCCATTCTTCAAATTCTGTCCAGTTGAAAATTCCAATCTCATTTTTTAAAAAAAAACAAAACTTCCCCTCCAATCCAACATCATAGGGAGGGGTGTGTCTTGTTCGTCTACTCTTCCTACTCACTGTTCACCTGGGAGCTTCGGGGGCAGATGGCTTGGCTAGCTTTTGGATATTTTTTCCTCTCCCTCTTTCTTGTGTGCTGAGACAGGAAGGGAAAAAAAACCCCAGTTGTTTCTTACCTGACTGGAGTTGTTAATTTCCTCCTTGTTGATTGCTGCTGTCTCCCAGGCTGTCCCTGTCTTGCTATTGCAGTGTGGGCTCTCTCATGGTGGGGTGTGCATGAGTTTGTTGGAGAGCTCTGTGGGGGCTTCCCTTCTGCAGTCTCCCAGACCTGAGGCCCTCCACCTGGCTAGCGGTCCTTTTCTGGACGGGGCTGGGAGGGTGGTTCCAGTTCCGCTCTCTTCCAAGATACATACTTGACAACGGGAACCAAATCCTGGAAGTAGCAGCTGCAATACTGCAATCACCTTTCCTCACCCTTTGTCTACTGTCAGTCCCCTCTCCCTCTGCTTAGACACTCCAGGGAAGGTCGGGAATGCTCTGGACTGAGGGAAACCAGTGACATTATTAGAATCCCAATCTCTATTAAGGAATTCCCTCAGATTCCTCTTAATTAGCTTGTTTGCTGGGAGGAGGTTTTATATACCCATTAGGCCAAGAATCTATGGCTCTTGATAACCTCTTTGCTCTCTCCTTTCCCAATTTCTTTCTGATAGACAGGTAGAAGAGGTCGAGAAACTAGAATAAATGATTGGGGGTCATAGGGCTGTTCATTTACCATCAGAGGCTCTGAAGATGAGACCCTTATTGTTTGCGGTTCTCTTTAGAATATGGGATACTTATATTCTTTTATTCTTAGCATTAAGCAAGCATTAATCACCATTTTGGAGCAACAGAAAAAGTCTCATTTAAGATCCTGTTACCCGTCCTTTCATATTTCTCTGGGCAGAGGCACAAGAGAGAGGTATTAGAAAGGAACAGTAAAATAACAGAATTACATCTCTTTTTTGTAATCTCCCCAACCCCACTCCCCTGGGCCCCCACCACCTCCACTCAGGAGCTCAGGGAGGGAAGCAGCTGCTTTGACTCTGGTCTGAAGGCTGCAGAGCGAGCCCAGCAGTTCCCTGGGACCTGGCCCTGCCCTCCCTCAGTTAATCCATCCTGGAGGATGCAGATGAACCTGCCTGCCCCTACTTCTCTTTCAGGGCTGGTGGAAGACAAATGAGGTATTATCTGGAAAGCCTCTGGGAGAAATGTGATGTATAAATCTAGGGTGGCATTGCACATGAGACACCCCCTTAATCATCCTCACCCGCTACAAGACGAGGTGGTGTTGTGCTGTTCTAAATGTAACGGAAAGGTCCCTGGACTCAGTGAGCTTTGAAATCCTGGTCCCGCTTCACTTTGAGCACTGACTCAAAGTCTTTAGCCAAATTGCATCATCTCTTTACATTGGCTTCCATGTCTATAAAATGTTCAGCAGAGTAATAATATTATTTACCCTCAGCGGCATGGGGATGTAAAAAACACCACAGTTAAAGTAACAGTAGTCTGTAGATATACAAGGTGTGTTGAAATATGGGTATTATGTGTGAATAGATACATATGAAGTAATACAGCTCTGTGTAATTATATATAATATAGCTGTATATATTTTAGTGTGCATACATACAAGGTCTGTTCAGAAGGCATCCAGGCATGTGCTGTGAAAAGTAGAGACATTTATTGAAGAAGATACAAGAAACGTACATAGGACAATGACACCTCAGTTCCCTTCAAAGTAGGCACCTTGGGACATCACACAGTTTTTCTAATCACCATCAGCTGCCCCATTGTATTTTCCAGAATCTCATCGATGGTCTGAAATCTCTTTCTTTTCAAAGGTGATTTTACTTTTGGGAAAAGACAGAAGTCACAGGGCACCAAATCTGGGCTGTAGTGGGGCTGAGTCACCTGGGAGATTTGTTGTTTTGCCAAAAAACTGTGCATGAGATATGATGCATGAGCAGGTGCATTGTCGTGATGAAGCTGCCAATCACCAGTTGCCCATAGCTGTGGCTTTCAGAATCATCTAAATAGTTTCTGCAGAGGAATGTTCAAGCTTAATGCAAAATTTGATGCAGATTCGTTGCTCTACTCACTCAGTCATTTTGAACGGATGGCCACATAGTACACATGCTCACTCAATAGCATCTACCGCCCCCACTGATTAGTACAGTGAAGTTGTCATCATTCATGCATGAACATTCCAGTCCACTCTCCTTGGCTGTCGGGTTACATCGATGTCACACAAACCATTCTCATTATATTAACAATGGCTGGACTTTTTCTGAACAGACCTCATATATGTTACATGTATCCTTTTGATTAGTGTTAACCACATGACACAGCTGGACTTATATAGATGATTCATTGCATTGCATTTTGTAAGAATTTAAAAATATGCCATGAGTGCATGTGTATGTACATGTTTGTGTGATTCTAAAGCAATACTTTATTTTTCTTGTTTTACATTTCTGTTGAATGTCTAATAATCAGCATTCTTATAATTATAACTAAGTGACTTCTTTTCTGTCTTTACTAATTCTAATTTGGACATATACAATTTTTGTGTTAACTACTCCAACCTCTTACCTACCCCAACCCCCACTGAGGATTTTGATAGAATTTGTGTGGGATGCCATCCACTGTTTTGCATCTCCCTCTTTCTTCCATCTCCATGCTGAACCTCCTTAAATCTGCCTTATTCAAGCACAGTATCCTGTTCCTATCACCAAGCTGGGTCCTTACCAAGTGCTCTCTCTAGTCAAGTGTTACAGGAAGCAGACAGGAAAGATATATTTGCTTTGCATCTTTTTTTAGATGAGCCTCTCCTTTTGCTCACACCAACCTGCACTTTTTGGAAATGCCTCTGGAATTTCTTCTCGCTGAGCTGCTTTTGCTCCCACCCACTTACCCTCATCTTCTACCGCCATGGAAATGGTGCTCAGCTTCACGGTCACCTTGTCTCTCAGGATATGTCCCTAGCACTCCAGTCATTAGGGAGTTCTCTCTCCCCTGAGCTCCCTTAGCACCTCTGCCCGGTTTATATCACCTGCCACCCTTTCCGGTTGTTTGGGTACATTTTTTCTTCTGCACCAGTCTGTGCATTTCTTGTAGGTATGTTGTATTTGCTGTTATATTTCCCACATCGCCAAGCATGATGCTTTAACAAAATAAAAGGAGACAAATGTTTTTTGACATAATGGGTTTATGATATAATATAATGTTGATAAAAAACTCACAAGATTCATTATTTTATTAACTCTCTTGTCCACTACCATGAGAGGTGACAGTGCGCACCTGTCAATCACGCATAAACATTTATCACTCTCCCAGGTCTTGGCAGAGGAGTCAGAGAGATGCAGCCAACCAACACATTCACAGTCCAGTTACAAACTGCACCCAGCGCTGTAGAGAAAGAGGACTTTGAGACAGAAATTAATAGGAGAAAATTTAATTTTGTTAAGGGTAATTGGGAGAGCATCTTTGAGAAGCGGATATTCATCTGGAAACTTGAAGGAAGTCCCTCAGCATATTCATCCATTTACATCTCGTCGACGGAAGTCTAGTGGCCATCTCTAACCCCAATGGGTTAGATGGGGACATCACTAGCCCTAATGAGATTGGGGCTCTGGTCGTCAGGAAGAAGTGACACAGTGGTAAGAGTTGGGCACATAGCGGTGCCCATCCTGCCTACTAAAACCATTCATGACTTCTGTTAGGAATTAGCCTCGTGACACAAGTGTGGTCTTGGAGATATTTTAATTTAATCTTACCTTCCTTAGAATAATTTAATGTTATCTAATTTAGGAAACCACTGCATGACTTTGAGTAGGGAAGAGGCGTGATCCTATTTGTATTTTTAAATGATCACTCTAGCTATTATGTGGAATATGGATTTAAGTGGGTTGGGCTGAGCAAGTAGAGCAGATAGTGGTGGCTGGACCAGCACGCTAGCAGCAGAATGGAGAGGAGTGGTTGGAACACAACTAGACTTAGCGAGCCATAGGATGACGTGGTTGCGGTAGAGAGCAAGCGTCAGGATGACATCCGAAGAATGTACACAAGAAATAGTGCTTGCACAAAAACTATACAAAATACCACTACATAGATGGAGATACGTATGTATGGAGGTATATGCACATATACCTATATATGGTTTGTTTTCATTGTTCTTTTGCTTAGTTTTTTAGATTCCACATGTAAGTGAAATGGTACAGCATTTGTTTCTTTCTGACATCTCACTTAGCATAACCTCTCTAAGTCTATCCAATTGTTGCAAATGGCAAGATGTCATTCTTTTCTATGGCAGAGTAATAGAACGTTGTTTGTGTATACCACATCTTCTTTGTCCCTTCACTCACGGGTGGACACCTAGGTTGCTTCCATATCATATGCCCAGGTTCTTTGCAGCTTCTCGTATAAAGAGGTGGAGTCTAGTCCCCCACCTTTCGAATCTGGCCTGTCCTTGTGACTTCCTTTGACCTGTAGAAGGCACCAAAAGTGACGTAGTGGGACTTACAACTTTTACTTTTGTCCTTTTGGAATATGTCCAACATTACGTGAAAAGCCCAGATAAAAGATTGCATGGAGAGAGTGCTAGAAGTTCCAGCCATCCCAGCTGAGGCCCTAGGCGTGGGAGTGAGGCCTTGTTAGAGCATCTGCCCCCCAAGCCTAGACTTGAGATGACCGGGCCCCCTGAGGGAGCCCAGATAAAAGGAACAGACCTGTCCAGTCAACACACAAGACCATGAAGAAGAATACGTTATTGCTGTTTTAAGCCACTAAATACGCAGATGTTTTGTTATGCACAGTAGACAACTGATATACGAGGCTTATGTTAGCTGGGTACATGTCACTTGATTCTCTAAACTCAGGAGTGTGCACAGGCAGAATTTTCCATTTGCATGATAGCCTCTAGGTAGCCCCACATAGAAATTATTCCAGAGAAGCCTCGGACCATTTTCAGTTACAGTTTCCTACTTTGTTAAGCAAGGACATTCGATTAAATGCATTTAATATCTTTCTCTGGTTGCCTTCCACCATGCCAGTCTATTTTGATAGTTGGCTTCTCGGGAAGAACTGGGATTCATGATTCTGTCTTTTTTCTCTGTCCTCTGCCTGAATTGTTCTGGCCAGTTTACTCCTTGAGTATCCAGATAGATGAAATATACACAATAAGCTCCAAGTCTCTCCGAGGACAAGAATTCTCCTTCTCTGCTTTTCCTGCGGAAATCTCGCTCCTCTGTGGGTTGTGTCCGTCCAGACCAGTTCTGAAGTGCTTCACAGTTGGAGGATGAAAAGCCGCTAGCCCAGCCAGGAGGGTGATTTATGCAAAGTGTCTGTGCATTCCACTGAGCTTTTAGATGGAAGAGTTAGCGAGCACATTTGCTGAGCCCGTGTCCTAGGACTCTGCTCTCATCGCACATGTCACCCAATATGCTGGGTTAAAGGCAGACTGCGACTTTGCTGTTGATATTTGCCTGTGGAGGTTGGTTACGGCTGCTGTGTTCCAAGTCTCTGCAGTCAACCGGTCATATGCACTTGACTCGAGGTCTTATGTGCTTTGCTGGATGTTTTGGGTTTAACTCCATGACCTTGAGTGGCATTATGTCAATGAAATCACCCAGTGGGGGAATGACTCAGACTGCCAAGAGTTGTTGAACGAAATTTTACTTACCATTGGAAAGAACCTGATGGGGATAAAAGGCATAAAATTTGGGAGCCAGAATGCACTGTAGAAACCGTTTACGTTTCTAAACTCCTAGAACAAGGGGACATGCCCAAAGTTACAAAACTAGTTAATGGTATTCTGTGCACTTTAAAAATAAGTGCCCTAGGCTATTCCTGCACACTGCTAGAAATCAGAGAATGATCCAGTGTGCCGTGATGTTAGGGCCAGTGCATCAGGGATGCCAGATACTGCTTTGCATGACATTTGCCTGCAAGAACAAGGACATGGATGGCGGAGCAAAGGCAGTAGTCAGATAATCCCAGGTACGTTTGAATATGCATACGTGTATATGTGCACGTGTGTGTGTGCATGTTTGTGTATGTGTGTGCATGTGTATGTATATAGATAAACAGTGAGAGAGTGGAGATTGCCAGGGCAGTGATTCAGCCAGCTTGCCCCATGGAAGGAATAGAGTGCGGAGAGGAAAGTAATTGCTTATGCTGACTTTTAACTCCCCTGAAAGCCCCAGCCCTACAAAACGTGGTCCAGTCTGTGTTCTGGAATCTGATCAGTGAGAGCATTCCCCTTAGAAGACTGGAGATGCCTCCTCTTTTCCTGACACAGCCTTCAGGAAAATTAAGGCAAAGAGCCTGGAGTTCCCCCTAGAGGCTAATGTTTATACACACAATACAAGACACTGCAGGATGAGGAGCTTAGTGTTTTCGAAGTCTTGACCATTCGCTAGTGAATCTATTAGCATGATCTCCATTCACTACCTCTACGAATTTTGACTAAATGAAGGGCGAAGATTCAGTTACATCTCATCAGTTAAAGATTGAAGACATAGATATAGTTTCTTTTATGATGGGCATTTAAGAGTATACAGGTGGTGACTTCTCACCTTTTAACCTGTGTTCTGTGAAAGCACGTTTAGGTCCTGTGATCCAAAGTATCAGATAATCTCCAAAGTCAAGTGCACAGGGCTTTCGTTGTCTGAGGAGTGAGTCGGGAGGATGCCTCACTGTGCTTCCAGGCTACTCTGTTCAGAACTGAACAGGCCACTTGCCACGCGCCCATCCTGTTGTAGGCTCTGGCCCCTCACACAGCAGGCCGTGTTCAGATGCTGTCGTTTACCATCAGTTTCTCAATGGCTGATTCTGATAGTGCTGGGGCTGCCACCGTGGGGGTGGCTCCTTCCCAGGTGTTTAATTAATAGGCAGTAATTAGGAGAGGTGGGACGGTACCCTCGGTTTTCTCGCTTCTTGTTATACTTTGTTTTCTGTTAGTGATGTACCACAAGCCTCCAAAAGGGAATTGAAGTCCGAGCCTATTAAATTAGCAGGTGACTTTGTTTAATTCCTGGTGAGACAGATGAACATACGGCTTGGGAATGTGGTGCGGTGTAGAAAAATAATATCTACGTTTATCTTTCTTTCTCTCTTGCTCTTGATAGATGTATATATCTTAAGAGTAAAACTTTTGTTTTATGTCTACAGAATGTGTATTTTGATATATTTATGCAGCATCGGCACTGCAGATACGATTGTACCTGCAGATACGATTGTACCTGCAGTCTCTTTCCTGGGTTTCCATCCTGAGGATCGGGAAAGACATGAAGGAAGAAGAACAGGAGTGGGTGTATTTGCTTGTGCATTTTCCGCTTTCACTTGTTTGTTGTCCGAAGGCAGCCAGCTGTGAAGGGGGCCGTTTGGGAAGTATTTGCGGCGTACTTCAACGCGATCGGCTTTGCTGCCAGGCCCACCGGTTGTGTGTGCCATGGAGGAATTCCTGTAATGCACAGAAACACAAAGCAGCCTTCAGAAACGCACTGACTGGGCAGACAGGAAGAACAAACATTCTGTTTGGCAGAGATGAGCCAGGAAGCCCATGTCTGGAGAAATCTTGCTGAGTGCCCCATCTGGAAATCTTTATTGCTTTCATCTTAAACAGCAGCTCCCAAGATCTGTCTTCATGTTTATAGAATATCTGGCAACAAGCGGATGCAATACCGACAGCTACATTCTATTTGGTATTTTGCTTTTGCTTTTTAAGCCCCACTTTTAAAACTCCGTAGGAAATAATGAGCTCGCGAGTTTGGTTTCTACATTCATTAAGGGGCTCAACTTGAATGGATCCTGACTGTTTATTGTACTACAAGAATAAGAGTGCATCTGAACCCAAACTCTGAAAACTATTGGAATGGATTGAAATGAAAGAACTTTAGGTAGGAATTAACCTGGGGCTCCGTACAAAAGACCTGACTCTCAATAGCCACGCCTATCTGAGTCACCTTATATTATATACTTTCCGCCTGCGCTGCTTGATGGCGCGTATCCAGGAGAAATATACTTTAATCGGGTTGCACACAGAAGCAGTTTCTACGGAAAGAGTGCGAAGATTGGAGTTTAAAACTGAGTTCACTTCCCACGTTCTCCTTTCCCAGGGTGAAAACATGACTTTGTGAACATCTGTGGAACAGGAACTGGAATGCTTTACCCCCACCCCGCCTCCCATAGGGTTATCGAATCAGTCAGGGCCCAGTCAGGAGATAGAAACCACACCAGTTCCCTGGACGCAGATAGTGCGTGTCAGTAACTAAGGAGGCATAACATTCCAAATAAATGATCCCTAAGTAGAATGATCACGAAGATGGCGACCATGAAAGGTGGCTGTCACCTCTAAAGCTCGAGGAAGAAAGGGAAGGGTTTGGAACTATGAAAACCTGGAACCTTGGAGGAAAGGACCAGTAGAGTTCAAAGTTAGCTCACTGTTGATGAGCTTGGACAAAACGTCCCCAGGGCCTGGGACCCACTCTGCCATGCAGACTCAGAAGGCTGCAGACTTTGGGAGTACTGCAGACTGCCTGGGCCTGTGCTCCTGGGCAAAGCAGTGTAGCTAGGGCGAAGCTCTTAGGAACCACAAGAAGACTGACAGCTAGCCCACAGGAGCAAATATGCTTCCTCCTCCTCCTCCAGATTTCAGTCTCCAGCCTAACACAGAGCCAGCTGGGGGGACGCCAGTGTAGTTCCCAGAGTCTCAGCCTCAACATCACAGGGCCTCGTGGAGGCAATGGGCTAGTGGCTGACAGGCAGCCACCCGTCCAGATGGACGTGAAGCTGCTGTGAGATGGAGACACAAGTATTAAGGGCAGTTTCGCAGGATAAAAGGAGGCTTTATAATTTATCTCAGAATCATGAACATTTTTTCTCTTTGACATCTTGAAAAATAATCATGTCTTAGGGATTCTTAAATGACTTCCATATCATCATGTATCTTACCAATAGCAGGATACTTGATATTTATACCGCAAGAGGCCCTCTTATGGTTGAGACTCAGTGGCTTCTGGGTTGTAGGCTGTTCTGCTATAACAAAGAATTAGAGCATTAATGCCGACCTAGGTAAATCTAGGGTGAGTGGAAGTGGGGTGAGCAATTGCACTGCAGTAGCATTGGCGATGTTTAAGAGAAACTGATTTTGGTTTTCGGTTTTTGTTTGTTTTGCTAAAGAAAATAAAAGAATAGTCACCAAGATGAGGGATATTGAATGCGATGCGTGATGTGCTCTGATTTGTGCTTTTGTTATCTTAGAGAAATGGCAATTGAAACGCGGACACCAGTTAGTGAACAAAGCGTGGGACAATTATTCTGCTTGTACTGTTTTGCTTAAATAAAGCAAGGGTGCACCACAGGTTCTTGAAGTAGCCCATCCCTGAGCGCTCATAGAAAGGCTAATGGAGTGGGCTACTCTTAGTGGATCGCAACACATAACCCAAGTTCTCCAGCCCCACATCTCCTGGTAATTTTCTTTTGATGGCTTATTGTAGCTAAGAGCACAAGAAGTGGCGTTGATTGGGATGATAACGGAGTGTGTCCTAGAGCATGATTATTTTTGGAGTGCGTTGAGCATCTTCAAAAAACACCACTGTTATTTCTGTTTTACACTGAAAAAAATAAACAGATACTCTAGTCAGACAGTGATGCTAATGGCTGTATTTTTACAGCCTCTTTGACAATGTTGATTTCAAAAAGTCCTGGAATTGTTTGAGCCTGAAATTCTTTTGATTTGTCTATTTTTAAAGTTTAGCTGAAAAATCAAGATGGGATGTGTGATCCCTTGATCCCTTGGTGGTGGGGGTGGAAAGAGGGTTTAATGATGTGATTTTTATGGAGCACAATTCTCGATTGTCCATTTGGATAGAGTGGCTACTCTTTTTTTTTTTCTCACAAAAGTTTCTACTTCAAGGAGTATTGTGTTGATATATAATTTGTATAACATTTTATTTTCACTCATTATTGATGTTAAAGAAGGCCTGTATTTTATATTTTTAAGAAAAATAATATTCTTGTGCCTCTCTGAGGAAGTGGAAAACCTGACCTTTGAGATCGTCCTGGTGTCCAGACCAGCCTGTGGTCGTGGGGTGCTTGCTGAGGGAGTAGTTTGACTTGCATTTGCTTAAAGGATCATTTAGTGCTAAGCTTCTATGAGAAAGTAAATCTTTCTTCCCAGGAATGTAACTTGCAAAGGGAGTCCCACAGATAATACAAACAATAGATCCCCTTTTATGTCATTTTTCTTTTTAATCCTCATTAGAAAGCGGTTTGCAAATGTTTCTTTTTTCTCTTGTACATCAGTTGTTTTTATTTTCTGAAGGGACATAAAAAGAGGTATACTAAAAATGGGTTATCTTCTGTGACGTCAAAGTTTTTATCTGCACTGGAATTATTGCTGACAGCGTCCCCAAGTTCGTTTATTTTTACTCAGATGGTCAATAAAAGGCTATCACCATAACGATCTTGGCTCCTAAATCTGGACGAGCGACAGGCACCTTTCTTTCCAAAGGAGTGTAAAAACGCAAGGAAAATACCATCTGCTCTGCATTCCTCATTGGTGCTGGCCGGGCTGAGCCATAAACAGCAGCCTCTGGCTCCCTGCACTGAGCTGGCTGGGAGCGCGTGAAATCAGTCTTCCCTCTGGCAGAGCAGCTCTTGGGAGCAGGCACTCTCTGAAGTGGACTTGGGGGACCCTTAGGCCCACACGGCTTCGCTCTGCCAGCCTTCTGTGGCTACAGAGGCAAGGACCCTTGCTTCCGATTGCTCACTAGGGATGCTTCGGACAATCCTTGCCTTGGGTGGTGCCCATTCTAGTTCACAGCCCTGGAGCTGTTTTCCTTTACTTCTTAGCTTGTCGCCAAGCTCACCTTGAAAAAGATGTTCTTTTATGTCCTCATAGCCCAGGTTTGTACTTGTCGATTGTGAGGATGAAAAAAAGAAGATGGGGAAAGGGCCGCCAATACGCTAGCCAGCAAGTTCAAGTGTCTCCTTTAATCCTCTATGTGGGGGAAGATTTAGATGGCAAGGCACGTGGCTGGTACTGGGGCTCCAGATTTAACCTGATTTGGGTCCAAAAAACTGACTGGCTATTGATTCTTCCTCTAAGATAAAATATTCCAGAAATAAAAGATTTTTCTACAATGAGACCAAACATTGAAATGACTGGAGGGTGAATGTTTTAACTTCATTAAAATTCCAACAGTCGACCCATTTCCTACCCCCTTATTAATCCCGGAGAATTAGTGTTGGAGCAATTCATAGAGAAGCCAATGGAAAAAAGGCTCTTCCTTGGTGACCTCTTTGCAGTAGCGGGGTTGGGACGGGTCGCTATGCCTCCTCCTCAGAGCAATGCCCTGGCCTCCCCCCCATTATCTGCAGGTGGAGTCGGTAGCTCATCTCTGTTATCGATGTGTATTTTGTCAGCACGTGGGGTGTGTATGCAGTCACACAATGGAGCTCTGATTTTGTCTTATCGTCACGTAGCAGAGTTTATAGATTGTCCCTTTTAGATGTTCTCTCACGTTTCTGACCATTATAGTCCCCTGAGTCCTGTCTCTTTCCCTCAGGGTATCATGAAACTGCTGTGACTTAGGGCGGGACATTTCTCTATGAGGTGTGAGTGCTGGCTGCCTCCCTGCTCTTTATGGAAGGTGGTCCCCACTTCCGGAACCACCTCTGCTGTTACACACGCACCTAAAACTGAAAAACAGAATGTTCACCTAGTGGACTCCCGCTTCATCTCATAAATGCTCTTACGTTTTATTTCAGTCTTCCATGTTATGGTATCAGAGAGGTCTCAGGAGAAAAGTTTATATAGAAAGTATTTGCTCAGATACTTTAATTACAATATTTGTAATATTGTGTTTACTAACTAAAAAAATTATTCTGATTTTTCCAATTTGGAAACTAAACAAACCTAATAGCATCTTTGATAATTCAGCTAAAAGTCAATAAACTAATTTTATTGTTACTTTTTCGACCCTTGTGGCAGGTGCTCAAACTGTATTGATTTGGCTTACCCTGACCTTCATTCGGTGTCAGCCAGCATGCGACCCTTTGAGTGTTTCCTAAGGAGAAGGGCTGTACCTTCCCCACAGAGCACGGGCCACGGTTAATGATCAGGTAGCTGGAGTGTACGTGGCATTTTCATATGAAAACTAGTGCCTACTAGCCCTGACTCTTTAAGACTCTCAGTGTTATCCCATTAAGCAGTTCGGTGAAGAATTTTTTAAAATTTTATTTATTTATTTTTAGAGAGAGGGGAAAAGAAGCAGAAAGAGAGGGAGAGAAACATCAATGTGTGGTTGCCTCTTGTGCGCTCTTAACTGGGGACCTGGCCTGCAACCCAGGCATGGGTTGTGAATCAAACCCATGGGTTGCCCTGACTGTGAATCGAACCGCCAACCCTTTGGTTCGCAGGCCTGCACTCAATCCACTGAGCTACACCAGCCAGGGCCAGGTGAAGAATTTTGATTCCAGTGGCCGGCATACAGTAGGTATTCGGTAGATATTTATTGAATATCTATCAAAGTTGAAATTAAAATGACATCAGTATTTTATTTAAACACTCATTTGGTTAATTTGAAAAGTAGATTATTTACCATGAAATGGAATGGCATTCAATGTGATGAAATCAAGTATTGTCACCCAACCTCTTCTTCACACTTTAAAGACGTGGTTGCTCGGTTGGGCGATTCAAGACCACCTGCTCGTTAATGGAAAGGTTGCGGCAGCGTTCTTCTAAGGGGGGCTTGGCCCTATCTACACAGAGTGAAATGAAAAATTAGAGTAGCTCTGTGACTGAAGTAAGTCTGGTGCCTCTACCTGTTCCATTTGGGTCAGTCAAGCAACTGAACCTGGTCAATGACGTGGCGGCCAGAGACACCAGCCCCGCTTTTGATGGCACTTCAGACGTGGGACCTTCCTTTGGGGAACCGGTTCTGCCCATGTCATAATTCAGCCCTTTCACACCACAGCTGCTTAACACTGCCCTGTCATACAAAAATGTTAAAAGATTCCAATTTAGCCCAAATATTTCAATTATTTAGATAGCGTAGGCTTAAATTATTTAATATTTGTTATACTTTGGTCTTTTTGCTGACTTGCTAGAGCCATAATTCCACTTAGGAAAATTTGTTTTGCTAAATAGCTTCCAACCCTCTTCTTTATTTCTTTAAAAATATTTTTTCATTCATGTTTTGTTCTTGGCTTTCATTCACAGTTTTTGATGACCTTTGTTCATCCAGATAATCTCTCTTAGCACCTTTGCTTATTTGGTTGCCAGTTTGGTTAATGCAAGAGACTTTCATTCTTTCCCACATCATTACTATGTCACTTTTTTCTAGTCTCATTTTGGCTTTATTGTTCGTGTTATTTGGTATTTGAGGTTACTTGACTTTTTACAACAATTTCTTCTATCAGCCTTTGTGTTCCCAAAGTCTCTTTAAATTATGGAGTGACAGAGGGTGAGAGTCAAAAAGCAGAAAAGTGAAATGGAATGAAGCTAACGACCAATTTATCTTAGAGTTCTAATGTTTGGGTTTAATTAGGAAGACCACAGGGCAGATCTTTGTTCTTCTGGAAAAGGAACAAGAGTGTGTTATCTATGTTTTAGTTCGTAAATTCCTAGGCTGCAGAGATCATGTCTTAAGTGCCCAGCTCAGCACTGTATAAGATGATGATAATGCTGTCTGATAAATTAAAACTGTTTCCGCTGTTGTTCGTTTCTTTCTACAATTCCATTTCCTTGTCGTTGTGACAATATGTGCGTGGCTTAAATGAGTAGCTACTGTATGTTTACATCAAGAAACTGAGGTGGACAGCTGAGATGAAAACCAGTTTTCCCAAAATGCCACAATCACATCATAGAAAATAAAGATCTAGGAGTCATTAACCCAAAAGTTCACTCACTAGTCTAGGTACTGGGTTGGCCCAAAAGTGTCTTTAGTTTTTTCCATCTGATGGCTCTGGTACTGCTTAGCTGTTTTTAACTTCATTTGAAACAATTTTGTTAGATTGTATTGTGATAGCTGTCATATCAGCGTGCCTTACAAAAAAACTCACCAAAATTGGTGGATTTTTGTGTAGCCATTTTAATATGGAAGATGGAAGAAGAGATGCAATATTTTTTGTGTATTATGCTTTATTATTTCAAGAAAGATAAAAATGCAACTGACATGCCAAAAAAATGATTCGTGCAGTGTATGGAGAAGGTGCTGTGACTGATCAAACGTGTCAAAAGTGGTTTTGAAGTTTCTTGGTATCATTGACATTTTGGCCAAATAACTCTTTGCTATGGGGCTGTCTTATGCACTGGAAGATGTTTAGCAGCACCCCTGGCCTCTACACACTAGAAGTCAATAGCAGGAGAGAGCCGACATACTCAAAATATCCAAGTCAATAAGGTTATTGGTGAAATTGAAAAATGTGTCTTTTATTTTATGGAAAAAAACTAAACAAATTTTTTGGCTAACCCAGTGGGCACTGAGGAAGGTGAAGTATTAGCAACTGCAGAGGAAGTGGACAATTATTAGCCTGAAGTATATGTAAGCATAGGCCCCTACTTTCTTTGATCATTCTGGTTCTTTTGATCATCGCTAAATTAAGTCAAGTATGAATTACTGTGACTCTGTTTTCTCACGAAGACCAGTGGAACTTATTGGAACTAGGCTATTTAAGTTTGACTTGAAGGAAGTGAATTATCTGTCTCTGCTCAGTCTCCATGGTTTCTAATTGATGTGGTTCATGCTGTGGTTCATGCTGTGATGTCCCACGTGTGTGTGTTTGTGTGCGTGTTACTCTTTCTAGTGCACAAGGCTGTGTGCATTGAGTGGTGTAGCTGTGTCCCTTCACCCACACCTGCCTCCTCTCACACCTCTGTGAATGAATGTATGGTATGTATTTTTCCTTTACATTTTCATCACTGTTTTTCAAATGCTTGATTTCCCTCCGATTATTCCCCCCTCCTCAAACACTCTGACATTTTTAATGAACTATAGAAATGGCCCCCGAAAGTATAGTCTTCACTCTGGCATTTTTAAAAATTAGGAAATAGTTATCTGATAGTGAATACAGATTCTTCTCACTAAGAAATGCCTTCTTTTTCAAGAGATTTGTCACCTTTAGTACATCTTGTAATAGAGTCAAATTAGTTATAAGTATGACTGTGGCTATGTAATATCTCTTTTTCTACTAAAGAATAATACTGTGATTTTGTAATGCATAGATACTGCCATAAAGAATTTATTATTGTGCATATTTTCCCAAATATAAGTGATTTAGATACACTTCAATGTTATTAAGTTGTGAATTTAAGACTCCATAGAAATAGGCACAACCAAGCAAAGTTAGCTTAGAATAATTTAAGGAGAGCTTATAAAGCACTTCTTTGCAAATCAAACAAGAAGATACATACCAAGAGAACAATGTTTTATTTTAAAGTACTCCACCTAGAGAAAATAGTGTTGTGTGCTGACTAAATGACACAAAATGGGGGAAAATGTGGAAATGAGGGTTATTTTACATCTTTATGTTTTAAAGAAAAGCTATCAATGTCTTAGCAATGTGTTTATCATCTTGTCAAACAAAGTTATGTCCTTGTTTCTTGGATGACGGATGAGTGTATTGCTGGAAAAAAAGTTGATTTT
This sequence comes from Trachops cirrhosus, assembly GCA_028533065.1. Classification (NCBI taxonomy): domain Eukaryota; kingdom Metazoa; phylum Chordata; class Mammalia; order Chiroptera; family Phyllostomidae; genus Trachops; species Trachops cirrhosus. The sequence goes on along the minus strand of CM052545.1, from coordinate 12,475,231 downwards.
CTTGCTGTAGCTGACATCTTGTTCTATTCTTATAAATTCACACCTCGTCGAAACTATATTGTTGTAAACTCCATGGTTGTGCCGAGCTACTTGGGAACAGGCTTGGTAGACATAGGAAAACTCACCACACATACCTTTCCCGCTATGGCGCCATCCTTTGGGCTGCTAAGCCGTGTATTTTGAGTAAAGGCCCTGCCTGTACAACTCTTTGTATAAAAATATACATTATGTACAATTTTGTCAGTATATGCATTTTTTACTCTCCCCCTTAGGTTCTGTTTTACAGTTAGGATCTGGCTAGATGATCTAACTGTTGAGAAGACTAACGCTTTTTCCATCTGCAAAGTTTTTTCTCATGTCTGTGTTTACTTCTCTTTAACGCATATGATCCTTCACAAGAAAGGGGGGCTATTTTCAAAAATTTGAATGGAGTAAAGTTAATTTACAGTGATTATTAGAAAGATAACCCAAGCACATTCAATATGAAAAACAGCTCAATGGTGACATTGCGAAAGAACAGGAAATCTCATTGTTAATAAGTGTTATTAAGTTGTAGCTTATGACTTAGCAGAAGTGATACTCAGTGAGCTATCCATGGGCCATAAATATAATACTAGTGTTTATGGTAATTTGTGTTAAATTTGCATAGTGCCTTACGGTTTGCGATGTGTTTTCACATGCATTTATCTCTTCTGAGTCCCTAAACACGGGAAAAGAGTAAAAGATAGTTCCTCTCTTTTACTAGAGACCAGCAAAGGGTTGAAGAGATGAGGCTTTGACCAAATTTACAATTAATCAGTGATATGAGCAATGGCTAATAACTAACTTTTGAACTTAGTATTTTGGTTGATGAGGAGGTAAATAAATCAGAATATAAGGTAAATAAAAGTGAACATAAAAAGTATGTAGGGTGATTTGGAGCTATTAGTCATTATTCTGTCCAATCAGCTGGAAACTCTGATTTTGGAATTCACATTTTAAAAAGAAGCAGGCAAAATTCCAATTCTCCAGTTTAGTGAAAGGCCAATTTATATTAGTTTGATTTATTATAAACCTTCAGGTATTTTGAAAGCCTTCACAGGTGTAGGGATTTATGTGAACTCTGAAGCGAAGGATATTCTTGCATCCAATAAATAAATGTCCTATATCTGTCTATCCCTTCATCTCCAGAATGTCAATATCGTTGGCATTACAAAATAGGAAGTATACCCTTCAGAACGGGCTATGTAGTCTACTCAGTTCTTGAAACGCCTGGTTAATTGACCAGTTAGGTTACCAATTTCCGTGGTTTCTGTTTGAGTGATTATATTGGAAAACATCTTGCTTGCTCTGTAGCAATAAACCGAAACCACAAAACTGTTCCATGCTGGCCACTGTGCTGCTAATATTCAAATTTATTCTAATTCAGATAGTTGAATGGCCAGGGTAGAAATGAAATCCTTCATCTCCTCACTGACAATATTTCTTCTAGTGAAACTGAAGGATGGATGGATGACATTTTTTACTTTTAAGTTAATGGTGTTGATTTGTACTTGACACTCTTAAAGTACCAGTTATTCTTTGCTTTGCATTTGCCCACTAATAATAGGTTTTCAATCCAAATTTTTTTTTATGGTAGCATTCACTTATAGAAATGGTTCATAGAACCTTTGGAATGAGGCCACTAACTATTCTAGCTTTAAAAGCAACCACATAAGTAATAACCCATTCAGTGTTGGTGCTTGCTTTTTATTGGTAATTAAAGTGATCTGAAATCAAAATGAGAATATTAAATAAGGCTCACTTTCAGAGATCAAGGCAGGAAGCACAACAGTTTAGACTGGCATGAAGTAATAAGAATGTCTTTTCGGCAAAATTTCTCTATACAAAATGTATGAGGTCTATTTCAAAATCCTTATATATTATGAAAATGTTCATATTCTTATAAACATTTCCTTGTAACTTTAATTGAACATGTGCAGATATGCAACAATTCTTATACTATTCAGGAAGAGGAGGCCATTGTGTTTCTGGTGTGGCATAAGCAATGATAAGATTCCCTACCTTACAATAGATTTTCTGTTCCATAACACCCACCACTGCTAAGAGGAACTTTGGACTAAGAGCTGAGAGAGTGTAGGAAGAAGGTGGGAGGGCTTGAAAACATAAGGGGGTGCACTCAAGACCAATGTCTTCCGTTTCTCACTTTTGTTTAGTATTCTTCCAGAAAAAGATGTAACACAATTAGACTTGTCAAGTTCTTGGTTAATCATTACACTCTTTGATGGTATCTTTGCTATTCACATTACAGGACCTCACCTCTTTCTAAGGTTTTATCTTAAATTCACTCTTCTGAGATTTAACTGTCTAGTATGCTAGCAATAATTGTGTTACTGCCAATTTTTGAGAGCTTTCCGTGAGCAAGGTCCTGGGAAGTGCAGGTTGGAAACAGAATTGCATTTACAGCTGTAACACTCTGGGAGGCTGTATCATTTCTATTTTACCTGCAGGGAATGTGAGGGTTGGAGGAGGGGTAACAAATCATCACAAATTTAACATTAAAACAATGCATCATTCTCTGGCGTAGGAGGTGGGGTTAGCTGAGTGTCCAGGGTCTGCAATCAGGGTCTTGGCCAGACTGCCAAGTAGAGTGGGACCTGTTTCCCTATTTATCCAGGTCTTAGCAGAATTCGGTTCCTTGTGGCTGTGTGACTGGGGGCCTTAGATCTTTGCCAGCTTTTGACTGAGGTTGCTTCAAGCCCTAGAGGCTGACATCAGATATGTGTCCTGGGAGCTTCTCCAACTTGGCCATTTACTTCATACAAGGAGGAAGTCTGGCTCCAATCTGCTAAAAAAATAGTCTTGCGTAACATAATATAATCACATGGCAACATCTCAACACCTTTGCCATGTGATATGACGATCACAAGAGTAATATTCTATCACCTTTGCCAGGTTCCAGATTAGAAGTAAGTCACAGGGCTTGTCCACACCCAGGGCAAGGGGCTTACACAGGGCAGGGACGCCAGCGGGCAGGGCTCCCGAGAGCCAGCCCGAGGTCTGTCTGCCATGTGCAGTAAGCTAACCAAGGTCGCACAGCTGCTACAGAGGCCACCGTTGGGTGTTCCCAACTTCAGTGCCCGTGTATGAACTACGATGCTTTCCCATCTACACTGTATACAAATGAAACACTTCCTAAGATTACTGTCTCCATGTACTTGGTAACTTTTTAAAAGTATAACTTAACTGATGTAATTTCCACATTTGGGGACTTCATCCTAATTTACTCCTTAAAATAAGGTACGTGTGTTTTATCGCTTCTGTTCAGACACATGGGAGAGCGGTGTTGAATCAGACACCCAACAGCGTGGCCGCCAAGGGGCTCTCTGCTGCTGTCAGTAGTGAGTGCGGTCTCGGGAGAGAGGGAAGTGCCCTTTCCAATCAAATCAGCAGATTTTCATGCTCACTCCTAAGCACAGTGAAACCTGTGCAGTGTCTCTCCATTTAAAAAGTGTTCATTTTTATTATCAGACTCTAGTGAAGCAACAGCACGTGCACTGTGAACCGCACTCGAAGGTGCTGGGGTTCGATCTTGTAGCTTGGACGCTGTAGCTGCCAACCGCCCTTTTTTAGGACGGGAGATGAAAAAAGCAAAAGATCCGCAGTTCTCTTTTTCTCCAGATGCATTGGAAGCCCTGTTAGAAAGAGCTCCTCTGTGATGTTGTTATGCCTGCTTCAGGGGCCTTCGGGTCACTTTCGTTTAGTCCTGTCACCACTGCTGACAGACGGGGAGCGGAGAGCCAGAGGCTTGTGCCAGCCGCAGGACAAGGAGAGGGACCCTGCCCGGGCTCACGTGTCTAAGGAAGGGGAAGATCCTCACTCAGAGGGGAGAGAGGGGCTGGCTGTCACAGCCACTGCTTCCTCTGCCACCTACTGCAGCGCCTCGTAGGGTGGGGAGCAGGGCACCCCGAAAGGAAGCCTCCCTGTCTGTTTCCTGTGGTGGGGGGAAAGAGGCTGCTTCTCCTGTGGGGAACAGGTGGGGAGAGGCCCCTCTGCTTGTCCTCCATCAGATACACCTGGTGCATTTCCAGTTAGTGATTCCAGTTATTGATATACCCTAGTTCGGAGGGACCTTTGTTTCTATGGTATGTAATAAGGCTTTTCCTTAAGGAAACAGTGTTGTAGCTGAAAAATGAAAACATTTCTCTGTAGCATCCTGAGGTATTTGTTCATGTAACTAATTATAATTTGTTTCTTTTTTCCAGTTTAATTGCTTTTTAGTTTTGCATGAACTACAGGTAAGATGAGAAATTTTTGTCATTTAATGCCATATCAAAGCATGAGAAAATAAGAGAGCTATACAGTGAGGGATAGATCAATACGCATCCACAGAACTGCCTTTTTTACTGTAGGGAAAGAGAAAAAGAAAAACAGTAAGAAAAAACACTGAATGACGTTCCGAGCCAGGATTCATGGGGTCGCTGGAAACATAATTCACTTTCCTGCACTAAATCACGTGCCCCTTCAGCTTGGAAATGTGGCAGAGAGAACAAATAAGCTAAGGAAGAGAGTGCAAAGGGTTGTTCTGAGGAGGATGTGCTTCCCACCCAGTGCCTGAGAGCTACCCAGCTGGCAGGTAATGATTAGGGCTTACAGCGTAGTCCTGGTATAAAGAGCCCATCCTTCCAAGGGGGAGAATATTGTGTTCTTCATTATTTATCATACTCCCAGGGCCCAACGTGAGTCCTGGGCTCCCCGGTTATTGCGTCAGCTCCTTAGAAAAGAGGACTCGAGCTTCTGTGTGCTGTGCCTGTGAGCCCAGGACAGCAGCACTCACGGTAATCTACTTCAACGCTCTGTGTCGCTTCTCTTTCTTCGCTCACAAACATGGCTATTAAACCTGTATCAGTCACAGTCCCAATAGGAAACAGATGGCACTCGTAAATGAGGATAATTCCAGGAGGGTTTATTTACAAAGGGACTATTTGCAAAGTAGAACCACTGGCGCAGTCACCTGGTTTATTAATGAGAGAGCCATTACCACTCCCAGGCCAGAAAGAGAGAAGGAGGAGCAGTGTCCAGAAAACAGAGTGCTTTGAGTAAAGAAGGCCAGCCTGGGGAAGCTGTCCAGCAGGAAGGGAACCAAGGGCATGCATATCCCCACCTTCCTCTCCCCTCTGGGCCCCCCAAACTGCTGTCAGGACTCCCACTCTCCAAACCCAACTGAAAGCCAGAGGACAAGGAAGCCCTTGATGTGGTACACAGAGCTTGGGGGTGGGGTAGGGAGGGGGCAGAAGGCAAAGAAGAAAAGGGTGGGTAGCTCAGCTGGTTAGAGCATCATCCTCATATGCCAGGGTTGCAGGTTCAATCCCTGGTCAGGGCGCATACAAGAATCAGCCATGTATGCAAAAATAAGTGGAACAACAAAACAATGTTTCTCTCTTTTTCTCAAAATCAATAAATAAAAAAAAATTAAGTGGTGGAGTATAAGATCCAGAGGAGCAAATAGGGTTTGGCACATTTGGCACAAATTCCAACGTATGGAAATTAGAATATTTGAAATATAAGCTTTATTTTTATGGCTTGTGATCATCAGAATAGATAACAAATACTTAATACTTAGGAGACTGAATTTAGACTTTGAGAGCCTTGCTTCATTGAATTTGAAAGGCAGGAAAAAATGTATTAGTTGGGCCCATGTCAAGGCCAATGAGCAGATTTCTACATGGAGGATGTGTTATTTTCTTTCAAAGCGCTCTTTGATTCTGAACTACTGGGACAGTTGGACGGCTAGTCTCTCATGTGGCCCTCAATTAACTGGGTTTTTTATTAGAGTATTTGTTAGATGTAGGTCAGTATCGAGGTGGCAGGGTTCTGTGGGAGACGTATGGAGAGTCTTGACAGCATTTGCAAAGTAGCACGCAGGCACGTTGGGAGGATACAGGTGAAAGCAGGTATGTGAGGGCTGACAGCTCATGTCTAGGCCGCCAAATTGGAGATAATGATAGTGGATACATTCTTGAGATAGAGTTTTGTGAAGGTGTATGATTGGATAGTTCTTTTCCTTCACGTTGTCATATGCTTTCGCAAGTGGACGTTTAAGAGAGTCAGGTGACAAAGAAACCATAAAAGGAGAGAGAAGGCAAGTTAGATGGGGGAAGACATTTGCCACACGTGTACATTACAAAGGACTATGATCCATTCGATACATAAAATATACAAAGCACCCTACAAATCAGCAAAAATAAAACAAATAACTATAGAGAGGAGGGCAAACTACTTAAACCAGCCCTTCACCAAAAAGAAAATTCAAGTGACTGGTACATATTTGAGAATCAGCCTCATTAGTAGGAGTCAGAGAAACGTTAAATGAGATATAATGACATTTCATCCTCTGACCAAAATTAAACAGTTGGGTAGTTTGAAGGACCCCAAGATGGGTGTGATTTTCATATGATTGGAAGTCACGGCTACAACCATTCTGCATTCCAGTCCAGTTGAGGATGTGCTCTCCAAAGACCCAGCACTTCCTGTCCTGGGTAATTGCCCCAGAAAGTGATTCGCACATGTGGTCCGGCCACACGTGCAAGGATTTCAAAGCAGCAGCTCATTCTCATTCATGCCGGTGGATATGTGGAAATAATTCAGACATCCATCAGAAGCAATAGGGGTAAACACGTTGGGGTAGAGGCATACAAGACATTCCTATCTGGCTATCAAATAAATGAATCTTAGCTATGTGCTGCAACTTGGCTAGATCTAAAAATAACATTGAGCGGACAAAGCAAGACGAAAAATAACACAGTATTTCTGAATGTGTGTTAAGTGAAAAGGTAGGCAAAAAGAAAGCCCAGGCTGCTGCTCACAGGTGCACTCTGTGGTGGGAGCACGCTAAGGGAAAAAAGGACACCGTTACAGAAAGACAATGGTTATCTCAGGCAGAGAAGGCTGGGGCTGCATTGTGGGAAGGGCTCAAAACGGAGGTTTTCTAGGTTGCTGCCTGAGTGATTTCTTCCACAGGTGGGGGTTACACTGGTGATAACTTGTACTTATTAAACTGTGTGTGTATAGCTTGTGCTTATTAAACTGTACATATATAATCATGCAGTTTTCTTTCTGCATAAAAATAGATTAACAACTTTTTAAAAGTCCATCGATTCCCTATTCTTCATGTTCTGAAGTTTATGATTGACTCTCCATGTCTCCCAGGGGTGTCGAAAGCCACTATTTTTAAATTTCAAATTGCATTTGACGGTTGAGCATTTATACATGAATAGCATAACAAGAAATGTGATTATGCAGTATATATCCATTAGATGTGCGCTCATGTTCTCTCCTTCTGCCGTATGGAAAGCAAAGACATCCTTCAGGCATTCATGAGAAGCTTGGGGTTATGAAGAAGAAAATCAGTGCTGCTTTTCATGGCTAAATGCTCATGAGTAAAAAAGTTGAGGGGGTACGGTGAGAAGTTAACACAAGGTGGTTAGTTTGGACCAGGGAAATCGCAGGACAGGAGCTGCAGCCAGGGAGGACCCACACCCTAGACCCCAAGCACACGCCAGGAACCGGTTTCCTAGAGGATTTCTTTGTGCTGTCGAAAGGTTTTATCTGAGCTGCTATTAATAAAGCAAGTGGGAGAGGTGAAGAAGCTCCCATGGAAATGGACAAATGCCTTTCTTTTTATAACTCCTCCAGCTGCTTTGGGAATTCTTGGATCCTTAACAGAGACTTTTTTTTTTCCTGCATTTTTCCCAGAAAGTAGTGACAGACCATTGGGGAGCCTACTTCAGTTACAGGGACCATCACTGGGAGATCTTGGGAGGCCAAAATTCTAGAGATTTCAGCGTGTTTGTTACAGGTGTGGCTGCTTCCTAAACAATTTTTTCATTATTGGCAGGCAGTTCACCTCTAAATACTGACTGTTATTTATGTCTTAATAAATACGCTAAATCCTGAGTGTTAAAAGTGTATTAAACACATAATGCAGTGTGTATTAAACAACAACAAAAGACAAAGCAAACACGTGAATTTAGTACCTGTGATAATGACCAGACGGTGCGGTTACGGTACGCTGTTGAGTCATATGGTGATTATGGACAACTCTTCCTTTCTTCTTATGTATGAGAACCCTATTTGATGCAACACAAAATATTTTCATATGTTTTAACTAAAAGTACTAATGAATTAGTATTTTCATTCCTCCTGATTTCTACAAAACTGAATTTGGAAAAACCAGGGATATAAAGGAAAGATTTGTTCATTTAGCAAACTTTCCTTCGTTTAGAAAGAATGCATCCTTTGTATCAGGACTTTTCAAACTCTAATGTACTTCAGGGGTCCACCTGAGGATCCCAGGATGACCTGAGATTCTAATTCTGCAGTCTGGAGCAAGAGCAAAGATTCTGCTTTGCTAACAAGTTCCCAAGAGATCCCAAAGCTAGTGACCCAAGGACCTGACTTTGAGGGAAAAGAGCACAGAGGTTAAATGTAACGTCCCTGCTAATTCAGTCAGACACGCCCCTGTGCCCTCCTCACACCTGTGATCAGGGTGTACCTGGAATGGGTTCTTCCATGTAACGTCTCGTGTTCCAAGGTTTTCTCATAGGTACATGTCTGTGGTTTTACATGTTTTTAAAGGAATAAATAGAACATTGAGTCTGGACCTAATTCTGGTCTGAGCTAATTGTGAGACCAGGGAGATAGCCTCTGCGGCCAAAGGGTACCTACTTCCAGTCCTAAGACGAAGGCCCGGGGCTCTGGCGTGCAGCGGGGCGACCATAATTAACAGTACTGTGTGTTAAGTACGCTTGAAAGGTGCCATCGGAATCGATGTGCTTAAGTACTCTCACCATAATCAAAGGCTGGCAGATGTGACGGGGTGGCAGTGTTAATTAGCTTGATTGTGGTGATCATTTACATAATATCAAATCATCACTTGGTACACCTTAACTCTATACAGTTTTTATCTGTCAGATATGCCTCAGTATAGCTGGAGATCTAGAGTTTTTATTTTGCAAATTTTTAAAGTGCTGGATTAAATGGCTCCTAACGTCTCTGCTAGAGCAGCACCCCTCGACTCATAAATGGTGGGACACTCTCACGGTGTTCTCATGATGGTGGATGTGGTCCTGTCCTTTTTCCTGTCTGCTTTTTTATTTTCTTACTCCATGTGTTTTTCTTCAGTAAGTTTGCATATCCACTTACCAAAGTCACTGAGGAATATTTCTCTTTTTCTTAAGAAGAACAGGTAATACTCTTCTGATCCAATGTCCTTTTCATGAATATTAACATGTCTATGAAAGCCAGTAATCTATTATCACAAAACCCACACCAAATGTCTGTGTTTACTTCCCTTATGTCTTATTTGGAGGAATGGACAAAAACCAAGAATAAAATCTCGTGATAGTGTCATAATGTCTTTTAAAATGTAGAATTGTGTGAAGTCCCTGAAACATGGTAACACAAGCACAAACTATCGTATCAGATAGCTTAGTTTGAAATAAGCTGAGAAATAAAACTCATACAAGACAACCATTCTAAAAATTGGCTTCTCTTAATCAGGCAACATCATCAGCATGATTAATTCCCTTTAAAGAAATTTGTTTGAACCAGTGTTTAAAATTCCTTAGTAGAAGACATCCTAAGAGTTTAGACTCTAGTCTAGAAGTCCTGGTTATAAATAAGTTTATTTATGGACCAAGGGATATACTGACAACCTTGTGGTACATTCATTGAAAATACTTTTCCAAACACTGGTGCATCTCATGGTCTGTGATGGTAAAGACCGTGACCACAGGCTCTGAAGACAGAGAAGATTTCGAAGCATCCAGTACTCACTGCCAGGGCACTTAGAACTGACCCCGGGGCCCCGAGATGTCATGGGACCAGCTCTGGTGAGGCAGATTCTTTGTGCATCTCTGCATCTTTCCCATGACCGAAGTTTCCATTGATTTGAAAAGAATGTCTCAGCAGCTCCTGGGAATCTGACTGAGTAGGTAGTACTGGCCACCTCTTGCACAGATATTTGAATTCTGCCGAGATTAACATTAATTAAAGTCACGGCTTTTGAGAGATGGTGTCATCCCCTGAGATGTGAGACTGAAGGTGGATCTGTTTTCAAACCCCTGTTGGGAATAGAATTGTGTCGTACTAAGTTCTCTCTGCTCTCGTAGATGCCTGAGCTAGCCGCAGCCAGGCTCACTGTTCCCTGGGAGGTCAGGTCCCGAGGCCCTCTACCGCCCCAGCTTCCGCACCGGACCTCGTGCTGGTGTGCTGGAGTCTGCTCCCACTGACCCTGGGGAGCTGGGCTTGCTCACCTCCCAACTCCTCCGTCAGTCGTCTGAATGCAGTAGCTTGAGATGGGCCAGGGTGGGAGTCTTTACACTCCAGAAATCAGCCTGCTCTTTAGAGCAGAGCTCCCCCTTCCATCACCATCCCCAATTGCTAAACATTTACCTGAACACCACTGTCCTTGAAGGCAGACTCCCATTCAGCAGGATTAGATTAAAGCATCTGTATTTCCTGCTGATGGTCTCACGTGGTCTGAGCAATAACGAATGCCCTTATCTGAGAGTGTTCGAAAGTTTCCTCCTGACAACATCAAGGGAAGAGGTGCAAAAGGTAAAAGTACAACTTTTAATAAGAAAAGTATCTGGTAATGCCCCTGTTTCTCTTATCCCTGTGAGTGGGCTTTGCTTAGAGCAGGTGGTTTTAAATAGTTTCCTCTCAAGTGTCTGAACTCATTAGCTCCAATGTTGCTTCCCTCTTCCACCACTGGGAGGAATACCAAGCAGTGGAACACTGAGCAAGAATACCAAGTAGGGACTCCAAGTATAATATGTGCATCATAGACGACAGAGATGGTCCACCTGTTAAGAATTTCAGGTGTCAAGATTCCAGGTTTCATATATTTCTTTGAAATGGTAAAGATTTGAGACATCCATGAAGATGTATTTTAAAAGCTTTGAATGTTTTGAGGGACTAGGTCTATTTTGGCATTAGTTGAATGATTATAGTTTAATGGCACTGAACTGCTTCACTGAACACTTCTGTTCACTTGTGAACGTGTGTGTGTGTGTGTGTACTTGGTTCTGGCCGCCAGTTTACTTTGGAAAACAGAAAAACTTTGATTAGAAAATAAAAGAGCCACCTGACAGGCATCTACTGGTCCAGTGCAGATGTTGAATATTCCACACCCTTAACTTAAAGGGCCGAGAGTTGGATTTCCAAGGTGTATTTTAAGTCAGACTGAATGATGTGCAAACTCCTGTCCACGTGGAAAGATGCCGTTCAGAAGCTCTGTTAATAGGACTCTTGTGCTGGAAAGAAAGGGTTAGGTTGAAAAATCAAAGGTGTTGCTTTTTCCTTTCACAGGCTCTCAAACATGCATCACCATTTGCTGTTCACGAGTCTTCACATCATTGCTCCCTGATACAGTTCACATGCAAAGATGCAACAATGAAGGTATTTCCTAAACACTACAGTGTAGGTACCTGCCAGAAGCGCTGAATGCATCCATAACCAGTCCTATTCATAAGGCTTTCTTTAGTGATTGTAATTCTGTTATCAGCACTTGGTTAGCGGATCATTTTTTTCTGGGGAATTGAGTTCCCTCATGCTCTAAAGTACCGTGCTTCTTCGGAATATTTTTGTATGTCGACAGCAGTGCTATTCTTTAATATCCATAATGCAAGTAGGATATAAATAGCACAACATTTCTTATTTATCACTATGTTTATTTCAGTAATTATTCATCCACAAATATTCTCGTGACCCGTTGAACATTATTATCCTCATAGATTAATGTAGTTGTACACACAGAAAATTTACATAGCAACTTAACTTCTCTGTCACTATCAAAGTGCTTTCCATAAATATTCAGAAACATTAAATGACTCAAGGCTGCCCAATGATTATCTCTATAAAACCTAAACACTTAACTTGATCTTGACTGCAGGAAAAGGAGAGTAATGGTAATAAAACTAATTTGCAAATGAGTTGAATTGTTCATCCTTTCCACTTTTGACCTTCTGTAGTCTGTTCTCTGGGTAGAATGAGAGTCATATTTTTAAAGCATGAAAGAGATCATATCAGTTCTTGGCTCTAAACCCTGCTAGAGTTTCCATTGTAATTAGAATATAGAACTTATCCCTGGAGCCCTGCCTTGTTTTGACTCTACTTCCCTTATCTTTCTCTATAAATCAACCGCTTTCAGTCATTGTAGCCTCAGGACCTTTGCATTGATGTTGTCTTGGTCTAGAATACTATTCTCACTCTCTCTCTCTCTTTCTTAGCTGGGACCTCTACATTATGAAGGTCTTAATCAAAGTCACCTGCACAGAGGAACCCACTCTCATCCAAATATCCTCCCACCCCATTAACACTTTATTCAATTGCCCTATTTTATTTCGTTTTGCTATTTACTACGTCTTCCTGATGCTAGAAGGTTAAGTCCATGAAGTGATCATGACCATAACCTTTGCACTTACGACGGCAGATCAGCATGTGCGAAGGCATGGGGGGAGAAGAGAGCAAGTCAAGTTCAGGTTGCCACAGTGATTAGAGAGGCAGGAACAGTGGGTGTTCGTGGTGAATGTCACATCCCTTCTGAAAGAGACTCTGTACGAAAAATCTTCTTTAAAATGGTAGGATTGACCCAGTAAGCACGAGAGACAAGTCCTAAATGTTGAGGATCGCCTATAAACAGTGATACTCAAACTTCTGACATCCGGATCCTTTTACTATCTTAAAATTTATCAGGAATTCCAAAGGGCTTTTATTTGTGTGGAGTTTAATAACTATAATGTTTGCCAAGTTAGAATTAAAAATCAGAGAATTTTAGGACGTCCGTTCATTCATTTAAAATAGCAAATAACAGACCTATTATATGTTAACAGAAATAATACATGCTTTTTAAATTATTGTATTTTGGAAAAATAAAAATGCATATAGGAAATTTATTTACTTATTTATTTATTTAATTATTGTTCAAGTACAGTCATCTCCATTTTCCCACCACCACTTTCCCCTGCCCACCCACCCCCACCTCCCACCTTCAGTCCTACCCCCTTTGGCTTTGTCCATGGATCCTTTATGCATGTTCCTTGATGACCCTTCCCCTTCTTCCCCCTGTTATCTCCTTTCTCATCCCCTCTGGTTACTGTCAGTTTGTTCTTTATTTCAATGTCTCTGGTTCTATTTTACTTGCTTGTTTGTTTTGTTGATTAGGTTCCACTTATAGGTGAGATCATACAGTATTTGTCTTTCACCACCTGGCTTATTTCACTTAGCGTAACACTCTCCAGTTCCATCCCTGCTGTGTTGAAGGGTAGGAGCTCCTTCTTCCTTTCTGCTATATAGTATTCCATATTGTAAATATACCATAGTTTTTCTGTCCACTCATTTACTGATGGGCACTTAGGTTAATTTATATACTACATGCTGAGAGAGTAGCATGATTGAACATTTGTGCAAGACTCTTTAATGTTTGACTAATAGGAGAGACCTGCATCGTCCTGTCTACTTCTGTATGCAGTCTGGTGAAACACACATTTCTTGTAGCCTCTGGAGAATTCCACTGTATACTTGTGAAAGAGTAAGTGTACAAAAGGGAAATACCACCTTAGAACTGTTATGAAAATAACAGGACCTTGTCGATCCTCTGATTGGACCACAGATCTGTGGTTTTCATGAGCTGTAGGTGTTCTGTGTCCCACGTGCTCCTCACAGGTTACAGGGGTTGGCTACTCCTGCCCTGGGAAGAGTCAAGTACATCTGACTCTGCTCTTTTAGGACAACGCTGAGTGAGCCCGGCAGTGGCCGCTGACCACTGGCTCACGGTGTTCCTTTGAGAAGAGGCATCCCTCGCTCCCGTTTGGCTGCTGCGATCACGTTTCCTTCTTCTGCGAGGGAACCAGGAGCTTGGCCTCAAGCTCCCTTCACTGCCTGTGTGCCGTGGGCATGTAATATTATATAAGCCCATGCGGCAGGCAGCACAACAGAGGGGCTGAAAGCATTGTAATAAAGCAGATTCATGTAGAAACATTAGCTCCTTCACTTACTAGTCACGTACTCTGGGGAAGAAGTACCTTATCTTTGAGTTTATTTCCTTGAAAGCTATTTAAAGTTTGAGTCTCTGTTCCCTCATAACGTTGTCTTGAAGATTAAATGGGAAGAGAAATTTTGAGTGATTAGAAATGGGTCAATTAAGGGAATATAAGCAAGTGGGGCCCTGCTATCCCCATTTTTTAAAGCTTCTCTAGACAATTCTCATGTTTGGCCAACACTTAGCCCCTTTGATCACATGATCAGATACTCTGGTAGAATTCCACAGAGAGAGAAACCAGTGTGATCGTAGAATAGAGCTATTGCTGTTGTCCCCCTTTTGCCTGGTGACAAATACTTCATTGGACAGCTACATCGAAAGCCCTTCCCCTTTATGCCTGTATCCACCACTTTTTCCCTGTTCATCAAGAAATGTACTTTGTGGGTTGATTGTATAACTTGACTGATCTTTACTCAGGACTTGGTGATTGATCTTCTTTTGACTGGGGTTATAAAACCTTGGGTTGTAAATGGTCCCTTAAAATAATGAGTAATACCACAATGATTTTGTTTTCTTTTAAAGCTGCGTAGAAATGATTTAGCCATATAGTGTTGGAACTAACAACTTTCAGGGAGCAACAGATTAATAGATGTGTGTGTGTGTGTTGATATTACTGTTCTCTGTCTAATAGCTTGTTCATTAACTTACGACCGTGGTCTTAATTGAGGGCTGTTACTACGTAAGGATGGTGTTTTTGAGTCTGGCAATGTGATAGATTGTGTCTGTTTCTATTCCCCGAGGCTAATAGATATTTGGTTTTTAAAACTCTCATTAGGCTGCCGGAGGGAAGACAATTAAAGTCACCATCAGTCTGGGCTCAGGAGAGGCACACTGCCGAGGACAGGGCGCAGGCTTCGGAAGCAGACCGCTAATGTCCGATCTGCAGCTTGTTGCTGTTGCTGGGGTCCAGGGCGATGACTGCAGTCTTCTGAAACTGAGTTTCCTCATCTGTAAAATGGACAGAACATGAATAATGCAGCTCAGTAACAAGTGAAAAATTAATACGCGTAACTGGAATAATTAACCCACAGGTCAAGGAAGTACAGTTGTTTCCTTTGACTCCATCATCCTTACTTATTAATGACAAACTTTATAACATTTCCTTCTAGGCTACCCCATACCTAATCCAGGTCGAGTGTTGGGAACAAGGGGTCCATCGCAGTGACACTTTTTCTACTTTTCCGAATGATGGCACAATTGTGTTTGTAGTTTGGCATCGTGGAGAAGGAGGGGAAGGGGGATGGAAGCAGTAATAGAGGTTTGACTGGATAAAAAAACTGTTAAAGTACATGCACCATATTTGACTTGACCCTGCATGTGTTTTACATGTCGATCATTTCCTCACCTGGGGCTTTGGAAGTCAGCAGGAATGGAGCACTCGGCTTGCAGTGAAGAGTTGTTTAGTAAATTATCAGTTCATGTCTTCAGTGCCTATGAAACGCATTTTTAGCTTGTGTTTTTGCAATGCAAAGAGCTCCTTTGTTCTTTATTTTCATTTTTAAAATCACCTAAACATCTCTTAACACTTAAAAAAGTCTGTAGACTTAAACTGTTCAGCTCTTTAGAGGCTGGGCCTTTTTGCTTTAGGTAAGTGTCGAGGTCGGGCCTTGGCTTGTAGACGTGGAACAAGAAAGCTGGTGGGATCTGAGCAGAGCCGCCTTCCTCAGCCTCGTGTCCCTCTGAGGGGGGTGCAGAGCTCCAGAGTTTGAAAGGCAGAGCTGGGGGCTCTCAGAACCTCTTTGACCTCCACGGAAACCAGAGCTCAGGGCCAGCCTCTCTGGTTTGAGCAGCGCCTGCATCTTTCAGAGCTGCTCTGACAATGAAAGGGAACGTCTGAAGATATTTTTGCTGTTTTGGTAATTTTTCACCTGCCTGTCACAGATCTCTGTAATAGCGGGAAAGGGAAATGGAATAAAACGTGGGTAATGGCAGGGATACTCAGAGTTATGTGGCTCTGGGGCCACATTTGCCGTTATCGCTCACCTGGAGAACCACATGACTCCTGTATGATTGGTAGAACTGAGTATAATGGTGCATTCGAACAGCAAAATTAGAAGTCTTAACGAGCCGCTAATTAAGCACAGAGGGACCCATGAGATGAGAGAGCTGTGGTGTGAACACCACAGCCTTCGAGAAATGGAAACCCTCTAAGATTAGTTGTATCCAAACCGAAAGAGTGCTTCTATTAGCAGTCTTCCTGTTACCACTTTTTGGCTGATAGTCTATGGAATGTTCTTGTGTACATAATTTTGTATAATATGTTTTGACATGTGAAAGATAATTGCACTTACCTGGTTAAGACCAAGACAGCATGTCACACTAAATAATCATCAGATTATTTCTGGATAGTGTCCAGGCTTCAGGGTAAGATCTGTTTTTACCAAGAGAACTACCTACGGTTATGCATTTGTAACTGGTTCATCGAAGACTTACCTCAATAGACAGACCACCACATAATGGGATTTTTCCCCTGCTCTAACCATACTTCACTAGATTCTGTTAAATACTACCTTTCATCTGTTAAGCACATTTGGAAGGTTTCTTACCTTTCCAATATTTTCATATATTAAAAAAGTTTACATAAGCAGAATGTGGTAGGCGGGGCAAGCAGTGAGCCCCCTGACCACAAGCTAGAACCAGCCATGTGTGCTACAGAAATTGTGTTTGAAAACATCATCAAGCAGCGAGAATAGTGATGATGAGAGAAACTGAAATTCCAGGGAACGAAGAACTTCTGGGAGCACGGCCAACAGGAGCCTGTGCGTTTTCCTCTGTAGGCCTTTGCCGATTCAAAGAAGAAGACTCCTCTGCCTGCACACGGGGCCGTTGCTGCTCGGAGAAAGGGCACCAGCAAGGCTTTGGAGGAGATAGTTGGATGAAATGAGGAGTTGTGAGTCCAGGGGCCACAAGTCAATGACCATTTTTTTCTCTGAAGAGACTTGCTGCAATCTCAGCTTTGCAGGCTGCCCAGGAGCCAGGCTGGCAGCTTCTAGAAGCAGGGGGAAACCACCCACTGGTCCCCAGTGCCTAGGAGACCAGGGAGAGGGGCCACAGAAAATGAGCAGGGGACACAGTCCTCAGACACCAAGGGACTAGAAAGGCATCGACAGATTCTCACCATAGCAGCAGTTGGAGTAGCAAGGCTTCACAGCTGGAAGACAGAGAACCCAGCAGAGACTTTGGTTTTCATGTGTAGCTGAAGGGGCAGACTTGGAGACTGAAGGGGACTCCAGCTCATACCTGGTCTTCCTACGAAGCCATTTGTCAGATTTTGAAGCCGTGCCAGGCACTGTGCAGAGGAGGCGCTCGGAGGCGTCTGGGAAGATCCGGCACTCTCTCCGGGTGGGAGGGCAAGGGCCAGCTGGGCTCTCGGTGGAAGTCCCGGAGGGCTATACTCTAGTCTACAACATCAAGAGACTGAGTGTCTTAGTTTGCTAGGGCTACTGTCACAAAAGTGCCACAAACTGGGTAGTTAAAGCAATAGATAATTGTTTCCTCACAGTTCTAGAGTGTGGAAGTTCAAGATCAAGGTATGGATGGGGTGAGTCCTTGTAAGACCTCTCTCCTTGGCTTGCATAGGGGCCCCCTCTTGCTGACTCATCACATGGTCATTCCTTTGTGTCTGCACCACTGTTGGCGGTTCCTCTTATCAGGACACCAGTCCACTTTCATCAGGGTCCCACTCTGGAGGCCTCATTTTGATGTAAGCACCCTGTCTCCAGATGCAGTCACATTCTGAGACATTGGTGCTTAGGGCTTCAACATATGCATGTGGGCTTGGGTGGTTGGGGGAGTGGAGGGGTTGGGGAGGTGGAGAATCAGCCTTCAACACAGCGTCTCTCCAAAATTCCAGCCCAGTGCTGACCCAGATCAACTGCTGACTGGATGACCAGAGCACCGCCTTTAATTTGCATAACAAAGGAGAGCACTTCTCTGATCAAAAATATTATTTAGAGCTTTTGCAGAGGCCTAACATTGAAAGAAGTTCATGAACGCCTTCAAAACCAGGAGAATAAAGCGCATTCCTTATCCCAGGCATGTTTATGTGCAAATGAGTATCTGCCACTCTTATCCGTGACCCATTTCACTCATAAGCTCTCCTGTAGGCCAGAGCTTCTCAGACTTTAATGTGCATATGGACTGCTTGGGAACCTCGTTAAAATGAAGACTCTGATTCAGTAGGTCTGGAGTGAGCCTGAGATTCTGTATTTCTATAACAAGCTTCCGACCAGCTGCAGAGCTGTAGGTGATGAGAACGCATACGGGAGTTTAAGAAACATTGTTCGATAATGTCTAAGACCTCTTCCAGCGCTGAGATTTGGGTAACTTTTTAAAAAACATCTTTTTGGCTGTTCGTCAATACAAGGCGTCCTAGGAAATACAATACTGACTGAGCAGCTTTCTCCCAGTGGGAACAGGGGCTAGTCAGGTTTTTATGTGTTTAAATATTAAGGCAGTTTTGTGTTTCGTTCCAAGTATATGTGATATTGTTATATCTTCTGACTTGAGATACATAGAGAATTAGAGTAAGATTTTAATTAGTAAAAAAAGGATGTGCTTCCATGACATATTCGTCCTCAGAGATCTTACCGGATGTGACAGCAATCTGAGAAGATCACCTGGGCTCTCTCTGTGTCCCAACGGTGTCCCCTACCATCACCGGTGTCTTCCCATCTGCCTTCTCGCTGAGTGTCCCGGGGAAGGTTGCTCCTTCCTCACGGAGCAATGAGGCGATGGATTTGCCTGAGACCCGGGCACAGACACTGCTGCACAGAGTCACGGCCACATGGCCACCCCTTCTCTGGATCCGGGAACCTGGTGGTGTCCTAGCATTTGAGGAAACACCCCTTCCTCATTCTTAGTTACTCACCTGTGAAAACCACCTCCATCCTCCCCCTCCTCCCACCCTCGGGGGCCTCATGCCCACACTGGTGGATCAGGGTTGGCTTGTTTAGGGAGCTCTTCTCCACGGACTTCAGCATTGGACTGCTCGATTCAGCCACTGTTGTGGTAGCCCGAGCAGCCTCCTGCTTGGGAACAATCCAAGTTCATGAGCTCGTCTGTAGAGTTTTGATGAAACAGTGAGTATAACTCACTCTGTGCTACCTGGTTACCTGTTGATTTTTCTTTTGCCAAGATAAATTTAGTATGTAGAATTTTGAACTTATGAAGTTGAGAGCAGGATATGAATTTGTTTTACATGAACCTGAAGAAATACCCAAGATGGAACATATAATCTCCTGCATGATCACTCCTTTTAATTGATCTGTCTTGCTTTATTTGATATCATAAAAGCCTAGACAAAAGGAAGTTGTACGATTCTGAATGTGTACTCAGACAGATATTCTTATATTCTGGGAAGGGACAGGGTGGGGTATAGTGAAGAAAAACAGGGATAAGAACTGGTAATAAGACCAAAAAAGGGAAATGAATTCCTAAGGAAGGCCAGTAAATCTCAGGAGGCTTGATGATACCCATGAGCTGAAATATTCCACCAGTTAGTGACAGCCATTGCTTTGTCCCTTCCTCATTAAGAGGTCTCTTCTACATCTCTCCAGGGCTTTAACTGTTTTTAGTGAAGTACTCCTCCTCCCTCCCTACCTCCCTGTCTCTCAGCCTTCCTCCCTTCTCTCCTCTGTCTTCTCTTCCCTTCTCCTTCTTTCTTTTTCTCTTCCTTCCTTGTTTCCTCTCTTTCCCCTTCCCTTTCTCTCTCACTTCTTTCCTCTTTCCTTCTGTGTCAGGTGTTCCTCTGAGTCCTGAAAAGACATCACACAACAGCTGACAAGACCTATTACTAACCTCATGTTAGGGGTAACTGACGTCAAGGGGACCGGCATAAAGAGGTAAAATAATTCTCCTCCGTGACTCGGAACGGAGTTGGGATGACTCAGGGGCTCTGCGCATGGCACTCCTCTGCCCAAATGCCCTCCATGATTTCTTATTGCTCGTAGAGCGCATACAGCTCCATGGTAGACGGTCCTGTATAGCACGTGACCCCAACCTGTCTCCTCAGACATATTTACTTCTTGCCCCTCCAGGAAGGCCCTCCTGTCACAGCATTATCAGAACACTCACTCTCACGCATAAATGGGCTTTTGTAACTCTGCGGTGCTTGCCTTGTTTATAACACTCTCTGCTTTGTCACACCCTTCGTTGCCTGAAGCTCCTTCTCATCCTTCAGAACGCACACCACCTCCCCTGACACTCACAGGCCGACTAGTTACGACTCACCCTGGAGGTTCACAGAAAAATGCTCACCTTTCCGTACAGCGTTTATTACATTGTACTGGACTATTCATACATGCATCTCACCCACCAGACTCCGATGTCCCAAACAGAAGCCATGGGACCTTATTCAATGGCAGGCCCCATGCCCGCCACCTAGTTTGTGTTCCCTGTAATGAGGGATGTCTGTTACACAAGAAATGCGTCATGGGTGTGTGACCCATGTGTCATGAAATCAGTAGTACTGACCTTACATGGGAATGTTTCACAACTGTACATATACAGTGATACAAACAAATGTTTCATATGAAAATCCAACTTGATACAATTTAAAATCAGTTTATAAAAAGGTTGTCTCTCAGTTTCTCTAAACCAGGAGAAGCTCAAAGTCAATGATTTAAACAGGCCCCGATTTAGGAAAATGTGACATGCAAGTACTTTTCAAAACTACTTCTATTAAGTAAAGTGACAAACGCTTGCTCGCCCCTCTCTTCTTCACACACACACTCACACGTGTTGCACGTGGCAGTCTTGTCTGTGAATATCTTTGTATTTTTTTCATTGTATACAACTTCAGGTTAAGAATCCTTTTTTTTCTCTGTAGTTTACTCATATTTATAAGGAATTAGTGTTCTGCTGATAAAATCAATATAAATTTAGGAGTTTAAGGACCATGTTGCAGAAATTGTCAGCATTAATTCTAACTTTGTCCAACATTATGTCACATAGTTTATATGCATCTACTTTTCATGGTCCTACACATATTTACCTTCACTAGCTTCTGAGTTCTTTGACTTTATTTCTAAATTCAAGCATATCCCTTCAGTTAATGTTATTTGGGCATTAAATATTTTCTTAAAGTAGTATGTAAGTACACACATATGTATGTATTTATGTGTTACAAGCGTGTGAATATTTATTCACTGTCTAAATAGCCCTTTCTAATATATGAGTATATAGTATGTGTATGTATATAGTCCATATATATGATATATCTGTATATTATATACCTGTACATATGGAGAGAGAGAGGGAAAGATACACACACCATATATACACATGCTCCATGGTCCATTACAGCTCACTATTAATATGTAGTTTCCTCACCCTTTGAGCTCAGCTAATGATTTCCATGTGATGAGGCGGAATGGTCCGGGTGAGCATTCTGGACTAAAGAACGTCGCTGCATCTACCGAACCGCAAGTGCTCTTAGCCAGTGAGCACCATGTCGCGAAATCCTGAGTCCGTGTGTTCCGCAGATTGTGTTGTCTACTCTGTTACATTTCTCTTGTCGTTCATTCCGTGCTCTGGTGAGCAATTTTGTGCCGTAACGACTGATCTGTTGTAAAGAGTGTTAAGCTGGAAGTCGAAATGGACTGTTTTACCACGGCCTGAGGGCTTTTTCAGGCGACAGAAGCCCTGTTCGAGCCGAGCAGGCCGTGTTTTGACATCATGAGGGTGATGGTATGCATCCCTTGGGCCTGGGAGAATTGGCCTGGTAGGGTGAGCTGTGTCAGGGTCGAAAGGATTTGAAGGAAAATGTGATCGGCAGTGCTGCCCCTCCAGGAGGGTTTTGATCAGATGACCTCTACAGTGTGGATCCAGGTGTTCTGGGTCCCTCTGTCCCATCAGCACCGGCCCCCAACCCCAGCCCTCTGCTCTCCAGTTAAACAGAGTGTGCTTGGATATTGATCTGTATTTCTTTAGCTTGTTTATCTCATCCTTCACTTCGACCAGCATATACTAGATTTAGGCTTTATGTTTTCTCTTGCCTTTACTAGTTCCTTCTTAAGTGAGGAAAACAGCCATGATGTCTGCACCTGAAATATTTTAGTGTTAAATAAACGGAGATGGAGAAGAGACCACATACTGCACCTATGAAGCCCATGCGGTCACCTTCAAACCCAGAGACCGACAGTAACCACACAGAGGGGCCTGAATGTAAAACTTGCTAACTAGACACGGGTCACAGTGGGTGATGATTTCCTGGGCCTTTACTTCCCTGACACAGGTCAGTCTTCACCCTTGAAATTGGCGATTGTTCTTGAGCATCTAAGGTAGCGCACCTTTGAAATGTCAAAACAGTTTTTTTGGACCCATCAAAGGTACGACCACGGGCAGTGGAGTGGGACACACCGCATTGTCTTGTTCCCCACGTACCGTCTCTGTGTGCAGGGTAAGCTGCAGAACTGCCGTCCTCTGCAGCATTTTCTCACCCATTGAGAGTTTGCTGCCCGACAATTGTCAGTTTGGCTCAGACAAACTCTCATAAGACTTTTTCTTAGGCTGAACCCTTTTTCGTTGACATAGAGAACCATTGACTCTACAGCTGAGCATTAGAATCCATATCTGGGGCAGGAAAGGTCACTAAAAGTTTGAACAGGTCCCCAGTAATTCTGATGCACAGCCAGGAGTAAGGCTCCCCTCTCAGAAGGAGACGGATGTCTACTTATTATTGAAGGTGTTGCTGTGTCACTTGGAATGCTTTTCAAACTCGTGAAAAGCCTACCCAGGTGACTGATTATTTTACACCCTTTCCCTCTCCCCCATTTGAGGATTCATTTTCAAGTGAATCCAGATAATGGTATCTGACAATTTGGCCTAGAATTCTGAAGTGAGAGGGATAACCTATAAGGTTTGGGTGCTTCTTTAGAGGATAAAACGTACTGAGCATGCATGGAATAACTTCTTCCCCACCAATTCTATCCTTTCCCTTGAATATTGAATGAGGATTGCTTTTTCAGGAAACTAAAGGTGATTCACCTAAAGGCCAGGTATTTCTGTCATTCGCAAGTGGTGATGGGGTGAGGATCCAGGCAGCTCTGTGTACGGAGGATAATCAGGACATCTAGGAACTGTAAAAGGACAACTTCCTTATGCTGCAGCGGGAATTGTACACAGAAACTTCCATAATGATTAACCACAGAGTCTGAATTGACGTCAGATGAAGCAAAATAAAAGCCGGCACCTGTGAAGTGTCTGCACTGGTTTCTACTCCAGAGTCTTATGGAACATACTTGTTTTTCTCCATAGGTTCGAACCAGTGTCCAGCCTGATCATAAGGATCCCCTGCCAGAGATTGGGGTAAGTGTTTCTTTTGTTCCCCGAAGGCGCACACATCACGTCTAAGTTAATCATTCGGATTTTCCCTGGCCTCCTGCCTGGTAGCTGATGAATGAAACAGAGTTCAATTAACAGGGTGCGACTAGGCAGGGAAGCTCTGTCCCATATTTGCTGGGTTGCATGGAATTCATTTGTTATCTCCTGGAAATCATCCTCTGATGAATCCATAGTTACTTCAGCTGGCTTGAGACAGATGTCGATGTCACCCCACAGGTAGCTGAGATGCGATTCCCAGCTAACACCCCTGGACCGACAGGCTGGGCAGATCGTAGACGTGAGCACTACCTCTTCAGGAAGGAGGCAGAGAACCAACCAGCCGCAGGACTGGGAGGCTTTCTGTTTTCTCCTGCCAGAGCATGTCGAAACAGTAGTGCCGGTCAAAACAGGAGCTACGTGCAGTCCAGCGCTGGGAATTCCTGCCGTGGTTTCTGCTGCAGGTGAATCACTGCACCTCCAGCTTTTAGAAGTTGGGAGAGTGAGATTGTAGCAGGTGATTTTTGCATCCACAAGACCAGAGTGGGCAGTGGTAGCGCCTGAAAAGATGGCCTCACAGGTTGAGAGGTCTCTGTGCATTCGGAGAGGAGGAGAGAGTCCAGAAATGTTGGGTCCAGGAAGCCCTGTGGGGGGGCCCAGCTGCAGGCCTATTGAAATTCCCTGAAATCCTACAGGCAATTGACAACCCTGGCCAGGCCAGTGTGGGGGCCCTGTACCAGGTACCACTCATTTCCTCCTTGGCAACAGCCACCATCTGAACCTGCCAAGGCAGCCCATCAAAAATATGCCCAGATTTGAATTGTCGGGCACCTCTGCGTTTGGAAGAATAGAAGGAAAGGGTGCTTCGTGCTCTCTCCTGCCTAACACAAGCTTCTGGGTTCTTCCTGGCGGCAGGCGGGAATCCCTCGGACCCACGAGAATCTCCGTGCTCCGTATCTGCCTTCCCTTTCACTTCCTGGGCTGCTCTCACTTTCACTGCCAGGCTCTGGGCCCAGACTGCATGGCCTTAGTTCAGCTTCTCCAAAGCCTCAGGGCTTCACGCCCAGGCCTCATGCCCCGCTCCCTGCTCTGGGCTGAGGTCAGACACCTTTTGCTGGAGACCACCTTCCTTCAGATTAAGTCATCACACCCTTTACAAGTCTTTCAAACAATGTAACGCCTTGTGGAATTTGTAACCATTAATAAGTTAATATTTATTTTATAAGGTATTATTTTTTGAGGTTCAAGAGGAGGTGGTTGAAATTTCTTCCCTAACTGCTCACGCCCACTCCCAACTATTCTGTGTTCAATCCTTTTTGCTTGAAGCTCTAAAGACATCTTGACCTCATTGTGTGAATTTCCCCATTACCTGTTCTTTCCCTTTTCTCATTCAGATAATTGGAATACATCTTACTCATTTTAAAAGTCGAATCTCTCCTCTGACTTGAAATTATTTTCTTCTAGCCGCTCTGGGCGCTGGCTCCCACTGCGTACAGGCCGGCACTGGCAGTGGAAGGAGAGGCGAGTCCGATCCTCCCACGCGTCCAGCCCCTTCCTCCCCTCGTTGCCCACACGGTGGTGAGCGGAGAGCGTCCTCTCCGCTAGTCCAGGGGCCGGGTGGGGGGCATTCCTTTCTGCTGCTTCTAATGCTCCTCAGGCTAAGCTACCCATTGGAGTGTTCTGTGCGGCAGATCATTGAATGCTGGCTCTCCTGAGAGCACACGCGTGTTGTGAGTAGTTCATGTACCCACTTTCTCTTCCTATGGCACAGGAAACCGTGTGACCTTAACTGTTCAGCTGACAGTGGGAAAAAAGTACCTGGGTGCTGAAAAAGGACTGTCCTGCGGGTCACATGAGGGGAGATGCCGTGTATCTGCCTCAAGAGAGCACCTTCAGCTCCTCAAAGACCTTGGGAAACTTACACCACGGTTTCTGTGTGGAGTTTTATAAGAATAGGTCAAAGTATCATTGCTATATCCATTTAACCTCTAAACCAGCCTATTGAACAGAAATATAATGTGTACCACAAGTGTAATTTTAAACTTCCTAGTGTCCCAGGCTTTTTAAAAAGTACAGAGAAACAGATGAGGTTAATTTTAACATTTTATTTAACCCAAGGCTATGTGCAAAATATAATCATTTCAACATGTAATCAATACAATTACTTATTAATAAATCATTAATCACATTTCTTTGTTTTCATGCTATGTGTTAGAAATTTGGTGTGTATTTTATACTTAGAACACATCTCAGTTTAGAGGCAGGGCTTACACTAGGGCTAAGCTAGTGGCTACACTTTGGACAATGCAGCTCTAGAAGGTACTTGGAAAATCTTGGGAGCTCCCTGCACATTTGAGTATAAAGGAAGCCTGTACTTTGAGTAAAGACTTTGGGAGATGCACAGACACGATTGAAGTCTGGCCTGCGTGTGGCTATGTGGAGGGGATGGAGCTTCCTCTGGCCCCCTACGCAGTGCTGCTCGACCAGGGGACGGACCATTGAGGACCTGCTCCAGGGAGGTGGGCAACCCCGGTGAGGGGTCGGGAGATCTGAGACTTGCTCAGAGTCCTCGCAAAGGCTGGTGAGAGAAACTGTTTATTTGTACACTGCCTGCAGAGAGCAGCCAGGGATTGAGACAGGTGCCTTCTTATTTTCCACCCTGCTTGATATCACACTCTCCAGCCAGGTGAGTGATTGAAATCGTGCATCAAGCCATTTAACGATCATCTGCTTTGGATGCGTGGACCAGAAGGATAATTGTGCGTGGCACTGTCACGAGTGGGCTGGAAAGGTCGGTGCCTCGTGCGGTGCAGATAGAGGGCCTGTCAGAAGGAAAGGGATCGCCACCTGTCTCGGCAACGAGGCACAGCGTGATGGGGATGAAAGAATGCTACACCGAAAAGCAAGAAACCTGGACTTGGACTTGGCCTCTGCATATTAACTAGTTCTGTGGCCAAGTGTAAGCCGGCTAACTCCTTCAGGCCCAGTGTCTTCATGTACAGACTTAACCACCCTTAACGTTCTCGGGTTCCAGGTGCACATTTCTGGGGCCCGACAAGCATTCCATGTGGTCTGATAACAATCTGAACCATAGGAATCGCAGGTAACATGTGCTCAGTGACAATAACTGTGTAGGACCATATTCCCTTTGCATCTTAATTTTTTCACTTTTTATCTATAATTTTTAAATGTATGTACTTTTCTGAATCTAATTTTTATTTTTAAACATATATATGTATATGTATATATACATATTTTATTGCAGGAATTTCTCATAGAACATAGGATAAAAATATATTTTTAAGTACTCTGACTTTTTAAAAGAGTACACCAGGTAGCCTTATCAGACTTTTGAGTTGCCTGACTTTGGGGTGGTTTACCTCAATCACTGTGCAAGCTAATGGTCATGGAACGCTTCCCATTTCCTCAGCAATGGACTAAGTGCCTTTCCTGGGTAGCCTGGACTCTAATAACAAAACTAGGAGAAAGATATATGGCGACCATATGCAACTTTCTCATGTGGAAACGGGCCCAGAGACGGGAGCGGCTTGTCCAAGACCGCAGGTTTGTGAGAGAGGAGGCAGAGAAGGCTGGGCAGTGAGTGCTGTCGGGGGGCAGCCAGCCTGGGGCCTGGGCGAAGGGCTTTATTTGCCTGGATTTCCATTTTTAACAGGAAATGATGGATTTAGGACCACACTTTTGACCTCTGAGCCGCAGCTCCTAAGCTTTCCATGTTTTGTTTCTCCTTTTTTATTTTCCCCCAATATTGGAACTCCCAGTTTAAAACCTCCGAGGTGAGCCTTTTGAAAACAACACCGAAGGAGAGATGCAAAACATTGTTTCTTGAGTACTATTTGAAATATTTAAAAAAATTTAAAAAAATTTTATGATTATGATTATAGTGACAACAAAGACTAAATAGCTTTATGTTAAGTTCTGTTACATTAGGCTGAACGAAGTTATTTATTTTACACTCTTGTCTGCTGTTTTTCCTCATGGGAACTCAGATTTCAAAACCAGAGGGGACTGTCTTCCCTCTTGTCCGTGCTTTTACCAGGAGTCCTGCGAATGAATGCGAGTGAATGACGTGCTTTCCAATTTTGCGGGTTGCGGAGGGTCCTAGTTTTAATCATTTGGAAGTAAAGCAAATACATAAAAACCTTCCAGAAAATAAATGCACAGGCAATGCCGTTGTTGGTGTTGCAATGTGAAACAACTATACATCGTCATCATGAAATGGGGATTTCACTCATGCATTTTATGCAACAGGTAGTCTCGGTGTAGGTATTTTTAAAAGAAATCTGACAACGTTCATACCTAAATAGCAGCTCCTCTGGTCTGATGCATCGTCCTAATGTAAAATGCTATGAAGCCCTTTCCCGGGTTGATTTTTAACATGTTGTGTTGTTTCTGGGAGGTCGCCTATCATCCCGTGAGCCCGAGCAGGCGGCTGACAGCCGTGCTGGGAAACAGCACCTCACACAAGCACTCCCAGTGCTGCCCCCGTGTCCCAGACACTGCACTGGGCCCACAGACGCTCAAGCCAAGGTCCCGCTTCCACAGAGCTCCCGGTCTGGGCGACAGGACAGACGTCCAAGGGCTCCTGGTCACCGTCTCTGCTTGCAGCTGTGCCTTATGGCGTGTCTGTTGCCAGTGTCTGAAAATAGCCACTCCACCTGTCTCTTCTTGCCGCGTTCCAGCCTGGGGCATTTGCTCTTTCACTTGCTGACCAGACCACAGTAACAGTCATGCAATGTGTGGGGTTTTTAAAAATTAATTCTAAAACCATCTATGCCATCAAAATCTCAAAAGGCAAATGCTGAGGCGTTATGAAATTTATGATCGGTTAAAAGTTTTTTTTTTTGAGTGAGGATAAGAAGTGTGCAGTGGGAATTTAAATGAAAATGCTGATATCAGTAAAAGAAAAAGTGAGACTTCTCTAAAATACAAAGGTTCAATGAAAGTTACCACAATAGTACACAGTCTACACACTAAGGTTGTTTCCATTTTCTACATTCAGCAAATTGTAGTAGCTGATAAATAGTGCTCCTGTACCTGACAGAATAACTTGCCGCTCATGCCTAGGGCATTCATTCATTCATTGTCAGTAAATATTTATCACGTGTCTACGGTGCACAAGGCAGTGGGAGTTTATCAGGGAGCAAAATAAAGCTCCTTGTGGAGCCTCAAATCTCAGTTATTTGGTGGGACAGGTACAAAGTGAGCAATTGTGTGTGTGTGTGCGTGTGCGTGCGTGTGTGGCGGTGGTGATAAGTGACAACAGAGAAAAACCCAACAGGACCGGGAATAGAGAACAGCAGAGTCTCTATGCTCTTTTCTGTAAGGATGGTCTCGTTGGCATTTCTGATGAAACTGCACAAATGCTTTTGTTCAGCTGGATCTCTGCTAGGCTCTCTCTGCCCCTTCCTGAAAAGCCACCCTACACTTCTGCATGCTTGGTCCACCCAGCTCCTGGACGGCCTTCTGTGCCCTGGTTCACGGGCATCTGTCCCTCGTTGACCGGGCATCAGAGTCGTTTCCACAAACCTCCATTTTCGCCTGACCTCCCCCACCTAACAGTCTCATGGTCCTCCAGCGTTGGCGACTCCGTGTCTAAAGCCGCTCTTGAATTCAAGTTAAATAATTGGGTTGATCATTATGAACATATAAGCATCTCTAACTTTAAAACTGAGTTTATTTCAAATGTTGGCCTTTAACCTTTTGGAGCGGTTCTTCCACATTAGAACTTTGAAAAGAGGGAGGGAAATTCTGCCCCGAAGCTTTTCTTTCTTGTTTCAACAATCACTCAGTGTAGATGCGGCCTTTTATGTGTGGGATAATTGCACACTTTCCACTGAAAAGCCCCATCTGGCCCCCAGTCCCTCATTCTAGTGCAGCCCTCAACAGACCTATGAAGAGAGAATGTTCCGGAACATGCAGTGCTGACTCTTGTAGCATATTACAATGTGTTGGGCAGCAGTGGCACAGGCAGTAATACGGGTTTGATAGTTTTGTGTTTACTTCTTGACCTTGAGGGGAGAATGAAAAATCCTATTCATGGTTTACCCCAATCCTGTGACTTTTGAATCAGAAGTAGCCAGGAATGTTAAAAAGAGATGAAAGATGTTTATCTTGGAAAAGGAAAACCAATTTAGAGTCTTATTCTTTACTTTAGGAGTCAAAGAGTGGAGAAAGGAGATATTCATACATAGTCAACACTCAGTATGATAGGTTAAAAAAGCAATTTTAGAAAATGTAGCTGAACAAGTACCATTTCTTTTTGTGTGTCGGAATGAAATTGTCCCATGCTAGTATAGAAATAACAAAGGAAACAAATGTTTTTAAGCATTGCTGCGATGGGGGAGAAATATAGCATTTCTATTTATAACTTGTCCAGAGTCCCACATAAAAATAGCTCCAACTAACAGATTTGCTCATATCTGGAATACAGCGTTATCACTGCCAGGGACTTGAGGAATTCAAGTAAGAACGGGGACCGTGTTGGTACCTATTGAGAGTCTATCATTTTTCTTTTACCCCAGCTTTCATATGGGGAGAAAATTAGCTAGTAGAAAAGTCCTGGCTTCTGTAGTACACCTTTTGTTATTTTCCAGGATGCTTGTCTTTGTTTTTAGTGAAAAGGATGCATTTGTACCCCTGGAACTTACCCCATGAGATGGACGTACTGGTGATGATTATAGTTCAGTCTGGGAAATGTTTGTCAGGCTAAGAGATTTAACATTTTATTCTTCTGGAGACGAATTGTGTGTGGTTGGTGTGACAGCAAAAAATATGAGGAACCTCCAAAGTTAATGAAAACTGTTCTTTTTCTCATTTTCAGCGAAGCTTCCTGGGCTATGCCAGCTTCAAAGTGGGGGAACTGCTGAGGTCCAAGGAGCGACTGCTAGCCCTGAGGCTGAGGTGGGTCTCGGTCTGCGGTGGTGCCGTTCAAGTTCATTGCCTTCAGTGGTGTTTACGGAAGGCTGGCCGCCTCTGAGAGCCATAGATGCCGGTTCTCAAACGGCTTACGGTTCTCCACGGCAACAAGTTACACTGAGACAGCAATTGTTTCAGTTCACGTTCAAGTTCACGTTTCAGATTGTCAAAGGTTATCAGCCCTTGTAGGGAAATAATATTGCATTATCATTAAAGTGATGACATGTTTTGAAAGTAAGAAAGCAATAGAAATAATGAGCATGTTATTAAGTAATTTTTGTCACTTATTAGAATGTTACTTTTTAAATTGAGTGCATCTCTAGGACTGAAATATTCTGGTTAGAGGCAACAGGG
Organism: Trachops cirrhosus; assembly: GCA_028533065.1. NCBI lineage: Eukaryota > Metazoa > Chordata > Mammalia > Chiroptera > Phyllostomidae > Trachops > Trachops cirrhosus. The sequence continues at coordinate 12,444,537 of CM052545.1, read as the reverse complement.
CAGTTTTTTTTTGATACTACAGGGTGAAATGGTTATTCTGTTTTTAAATCTCATTTTGCTGCTATACTCCTACATATAAAACAGAAGTTAAAATAGACTCATTGTGAAACAGGCAATAGATAAGAACTGCTTTTGAGTGTGCGTACGATTTGTTTTGATATAGAAGATGAAATAATCTTCAGGAAGTTCCATAGCGTTTTAATACTAAGAAGAGTGCTAAAATATTTCTTTTTAGCTTTGTACTAAATTTGAAACAACAACGTTGTTTTCTGGCTGTATAATAACTTTTGCAGTTCTGCACATGGAGAACACTGCCTGCGATGTTTGTATAGAAGCAATGAGTATGGAAACAGCATAGAACCCTACTTGCAAACTCGAAATGCCTGTCTTTTGCTGAACATAGCGGCCACTCTTGGGGAAAAGACAATGTCTTAAGTGTATTTGCTGTCTGACCCAGCTGCCAAGGACCCATTTGTACCCAATATTTTTTTTTAGTAAAAATGCAGTGACTTATGCTGGAATTTGTGCCGCTGGCTGTCTCCTTCTCTGATTTTTCTTGACTTGTACAGTTTTGTATTTTGACTTAAGAGATAGTACAAAATAATGTAAAGTAATTTATTTTCATGCAGGAAAATAAGCGTGGGTAGGTTACAGTGAAACTACTGTCTTTTCTCCGACTGCCTTGAGGCTGTTTCTTAAACATCTGCTATTGCTTTTTGTTGTTGTATTTTATTTACAAGACATTTAAAAATCTTTATAGTTTGTGGGTGTTATTCCCAATCAAGTTGTGTTGCATTTATTTTCCTTTTGAAGGTTGTAAGGGCCAGCTGAAAAGTCTAGCTTTCAACATCACGGATACCCTGGAAAACAACCTATTACCAACCTAGCAGGTGGTTAGATCTGCCCCCAGGGCGGCTGAATTGGGAGATGTCGAACCCTGAGCTACTAGCAGGTCACATGTTTTCTAGATAAGACACATTAGCGCTTTGTTCCTCCCTTTGCTGAGTTACAAGCTGCAGTTTTGATTTTATCCTAGCTGTTATTAAGAGCAGCATGCTACACAACATTTAGACACTGCCTTTGAAACAGCAATCAGGGGAGCAGAATTCTTAGTGAAATGAAAATCAGTTGAACACATGCACTGCCTTTGAGGGGGGAGGGGACAGGAGGCTCAGGTTTAGGGTGCGGCCATTGGAAGAAAATAGGAATAGGATAATCTCAGATTTAGAGGCTACCAAGGCACATTTCTACCTTTGGTTCAATACTCCTAATTCCTATTCATTTGAGTTTGATGGTATATAAGAAAAACAAGTTAAACAACATTGAACTGGGTTCTAGAAAAAAACAACTTTTGAAAATCAATTTTGAAGTGGCTAAGTTATTATTTTTCCCCTTTTGTGCTTTGCCACATGTTAGGATTTCTCTCCCTGTGAACCAGACACATTACAGACTTACATCGCCTTTGATTTCTGGGGCTTCGTGTTTTCCACTTCTGAGATAATTTACCTTCTCTCTGCTGCCTCGACGGTCTCTGAGGTACTGCGTTGGAGAATGCTCAGCCAGGGATAAGAAGGATGCTTTTGGTTGTTTGTCTTGCTTTGTTCTTCACTGATTGTATCTGACTTCTATTCCTTTTAGAGTCCAGACATTTTTAAAGAGATAGAATTCTCAGATTGTTGTGTTTTCCAATATACAGATACGTGGGGGAGGCTATTAAAGAAATAAACATTAGACTTCTGCTGTTCATTGTTAGATTTTCCCTATTATATGCAACATTTGTAGGCATAGATATTCCTGCATGTACATACAGATCGTAGTTGGTGTGGTCGAATACGTGAGTGTTCATCTGCATGATCTTAGGACTATTTTCCTTTCTCACAAACTGTGAATACATGGACTTTCTATCATCACATATTTGTGCTTACGGAAGTTAAGATCCAAATCATGATATCATTACATGTTTGTTTCTTGAAGTTTTGTTAATTTACCCTTCACAAATGTGCATGCGTGCACACCCACACTTCAGTTTTGTTGTTGGTAAAAATAAAGAACAAGAGGGAAAAAACACGTATTTTTAACTCAGTCCCAAAGGCAAGTTCTTCACTTGAGAGCTCAAGTAAGGCTACGAAAGGGCTCCTTAAGGTAGGACACAGTTTCCTCCACAAGTGCACTCAGCGTGACAGAGACGACCCTGCCGCCAGCCGCTCGCGTGTTGGGAACCCAGGCACGTTCTAGAGGTCACGGGACAGCGAGTCCCCGTACGTTGGTTCTCAGACTTGGTCCGACAAGTGTGTCCGAACTCCACAGCTACCTGAGACCCACCTTGGCCATAGACTGACAATGCAGCTTTAAATGACAATTTAAACCGTATATTGTTTAAATTTACGGTTTAAATTTAAATTAAACTGTAAACATTTAAATTTAAATCACAATTTTTTTCTATTCAAATGGAATCAAACTTGCTTTGAATTTTAATCTGCTACCTCTACTCTTTTCCTACACATAAATAACAGTTACGCAAGTGTTTTTACTTTAAACACCAGACCCACTCTTTAAAATTCTGTGTGTGATGGAATACTTTTATAACAACATCTGTACAACATGTTTGTGACAACATGCACGCCCATGACCGAGCCAGATGCATGTCTCGGGGAGCCCTCACGTCCTGGAGGCCTCCCTTCCCTGTGTATCTGGTGGGATCCAGGTGGCCGTGACAGGCAGCTCCTCCAGGTGGCTTCTCCGATTCCACACTGGTTCAGACCGCGTGGATGTGTAGGAAGAGGTAACTAACACTCTTTGAGCTTTACAAGGGGTCCACATTTAAAAGGCGATCGTGTTTGATCTTCTAATAACCATGCCTGGAAGGTGATACTCTTCCTGTTTCCCTGCTAAGCAAACTGACTTGGTAAGGTCACACAGCTGGGACAGGTGGCGACGTGGAGATTGGGAGAGAAGGGTTCCTGATATCAAGGATTTCTAGAGAATAGATATTTCGCTTGGAATCTTAGAATTAAATAATCACAGAGCCCCAAAGAGACCTCGGCTCCTCAGCTTCTTCTTGGACACGTTTAGGGGCAGGGACTCGAATTCAGGGGGCCACGCGTTCTTCCATTTCCCAACAAGCCCCCGTTAGAAAAGTATTCCTACTTTGTCCTAAGTTTCATCGCCTTGCGGTAGTTTCTGCTCTCCTTCCCGAAGTAAAACAAGTCTCATACCTTTTTTCTGTGATCACATTTGAAAGCAGCCATTCTGTCCAACTATAAATCTTTTCTCATTTTCAGTCTCAGGAAGCAACGCCATGTACTAGAGCAGCAGGCTTTCATCCCAGACTCTGGTTCAAGTCCCAGCTTGTCAACAGCTGTGTGACCCACGTGTGTCTGCTCTTTAATATCTGTTCACAGGAGTGGTGATGACCTCCCTGCGGGGGCGATTCTGGGCAGTCCGTAAATGTAACGATGTCCTATGCACTTCCTTGCATTAGCAGAAAGTCCTCTATAGAGATTGTTCTCCTTGCTTCTTGTTCAGTTTGCTTGCCTAGTTTGCTGAGGTTCTCTCTCCAAAATTCTCTAAGCTCATCAATGGCAGAGGAGTCGACTTAACCTTTGATCTGGACACGCCATTTCTAGTATCTGAGGGATGGATGCTTGCCTGAAACCTAAATGCTGGCTTTCATTGCTGTCTCGTGAGAATTGATTTCTTAGGTGCAGATACCAGCAAGAGGCTGGTGGAAAGCAGTTTGTTTGGCAAAAACAGGCAGCATCCCAATAGATGTGGGGAAAAATAAAATTGGTTTTGACTTCGTACTTTAGCAACACAGCACTGAAGTCAGAACAGAAATTTATACTTGCAACACAGAGTGTCTAAACTGCTTTTAGAGTTTACTCATGCATTTTATTGCTGACTATATCAAAAGCAGCCTGCAGAAGTCAGTTCAAGAGACATCTCTCAGGACCAGGCTGGGAGAGTGAAGGGAGGCGTCAAGCCCAGGAGTAGGGGTGTTGGCTTCTGAAACTGATTTTATTCTTTTACGTAACTGCATTAATGTCTTTTAGGGGCTCAGTTGCTTAAAATTATCAAAGGCTCTAACATGAGCCATTTTGTCATAACTGTTAAAGTTGCGTTGATTTATTATGAGATAAGAGAATGCAAAGTATACAGATATTATCAGATTAGAGAATTAGAGAGAGTACGTTTTCCAATCTGTGGAATGCGGACAACAGCGGTGCCCACCTCACAGAGTTGTGTGTGTGTGTGTGTGTGTGTGTGTGTGTGTGTGAGCATGTGTGTGTTTTCAGGTGAGAATGAAACGTATTGTACACAACCTATGTTGTGTACCTGAAATGGTATCTGATGCAAAGTCAGTGCTCATCATTCTCATTACCTATTACTACACTTATTATTATCATCAGTGTTAATATTTTTTATCTCATTCAACTGGACTGTTTTTCATTTATCACTTAAATGGCTCTGCAGTTAAACAGTCTCCGTTTTTCTTTATGTTCCTAATCTGTTTTTATGTCGGTATGACCATGGAAACTGAATAGCACTCCCTTAGTTTGCAATTATTCAAAAGATGTCGTGTTTGTCAAATTGCGGAGTAGAGTCTTCAGTCACTGAAAATACAACGCATATCTGGAGGACTTCAATAGCAGCTCCACTCCTTTAGAAAAGCCTGCAATCTTCCCTCTTTTAAAATGCAAATCACATTGAGTTAATAGCTGTATACAAAGACCTACCTGCCTAGGAAGTTTGAGAGCTAATTTAGCTTTGAAGATAATTTTCAAAGATGATTAGGCCTGCAGGGAATTATGTTTGACTTGAAAATGTTACATTGAATTTGCCCGTGTTTACCAAAGTCACTTTCGTCCTTATCACCCCTCTGTTTCTGCTGCTCTGGACACTTTGTATCAGCTTTTTCCGAACAGGATTTTTTGGAACACTAGCCTCCTTCAGTTATATGTGTATATTTATTGAATGAAATTTTATGGTCATGTAAGTTTGGAAACGCTATATTTAAAAAAGGGAGGTGGGCTTCCTTGCTGTAAGACTCTCAGAGCCTTCAGGAGTCCTCAAGGCCCACGGGGACTCTCAGAGGACATAGGTCACCTGCAGCTTTTCCCAAACCAGTTTGACCATAAGAAGCTTTCTTCATGGAACACCTCTTCACAGGTTAACACACGCCAGGTCCCGAGGAACACAGCTCTGTAATTTAGGAAATTTTGGTTGAAAATAAAAACACTTTCCCACCAGAAGTATGTTCTTTAACGCGTATCTGTAGGCAGGCACGTGGTCTTCCCCCAAATGAGCACTTGCCCTGCACACGCCCCTTCCACTCCCACCTGCCCTGCCATACCTGCACGCAGTGACTCCCCCCTGTGTCTCCCGTGCCCCATTGCACAGCCACAGATGCCACCAACGGCATGGCGTTTTGCTTTGCACTCACACCAGGTCCTATATAGACACCGACTTGTGCTGTTTGTCCCAAACGTATGGGGAAGGAGTAACAAAATGCACGCATGGCCTTTGAAGTTCATTGACAGGGCTTATGAAGCTTGAATAAGTAGACACACTCTTAGATTCACAGTCACCAAATAATACAAGTGTCCCTCACTGAGGTCGTTCCCGGAACGCTCTGCCTCTTGGTCCTTTTTCTTTCTTGGTTGATCCAGTTTAAGAACCATCATTTGAACTCATCCTTTCTAAAGTCCTTATCTGATCGCGCTGTTGTCCTATTTTAAACTTTGTATCCCCCCCACCCCTGAACAAGTAGGAATGTGAATGTGAACCTGTGCAAAAACCTTGGCCAAGATCTACAAGGCAGCAAATCCGCTTTTCAGCTTCATCCTGAGCCCCACATGTTACTCTCCACACTGCTCGCCACTTCCGCCCTCATTTGTAGGGGCTTATGTGCCCTTGGCGTTTTCTGAAAGTGGAGTCAGAGAGCCTGTGTTTCTCGAACTATGAACCCTTCTTCTCAGGGTTTTGGGCTCAGTTTCAACTTCCGGCAACCGGAGAACACAACATCTGTCTATGTGTCGAAGTTGCAAGTTAGATTCTTGGCTGCACTGCCTTCCAGTTACTTTTCCTCCATCTGTGATGTTCCTTGCCCAAGGGACAAGTGCAGCCACAAGCCCCCGGAGTTCTCCACATTCACTCTCAGTAAGTCCTGAGAGGCAACGGTCTCCAAGCACGTCAGAGAAAGGTCTGGTCGCCACCCCCCACTGTGGCTTGCCATCAGCTCCTCAGTGTCACCAAAGGGCCATGTTTCTAGCATCAAGCTTTCGAGTGGGTGCTTGCAGAAGCAGGTCAGAGCTCATCATTCCTGTTCCAGCTAATAGAGGCTAATGATCCCCAGAAGGCTCCCATTTATTAACCGTGTTGCCAATGAGGTTTGACTTCGCTTTTCTGTTGACACGTGGTCAGTTCTTCTTAATATACATGAGTGAGCTGTGCTGGAGGTATCATGCCTGAGAAAATATAGAAAATGACCTTCCCTTGACAATGTATTCCCTCTGTGGGGATGCTCCGTCCCGGGATTTTGTACCCTGACCCATTAAGTGAAACTCACGGATGTCTTGTGCTGTGGCTCAACATGGCTGTCTCGTGGTGAGCGTGTGCTTGAAACTTGAAAAGGATTGTTTGAAATAAGACTTCAGTGAGATAAATGGATTGAGTCAGGAAAAGGAAGAAGACTACTATTTTATGAATGGAAGATAGGGAGACTGAAAATGCACAAAAAATAATATGATAAACAATTTTTAAAAGGCAAAAGAGAAAGTTGGGATCAAAGATAAAATGATAAGAGAGAAGGAAAAAGAGAAAAGGCAAGTTTATTTTGCTTATTTTATTGCTTAAAGTTTATTTTCATTTTATTCCATTTTGCACCAATATGAGCAAATTGTTTTTCCCAAGGCTGTGTTGCCATGGGGTGAGGAGGGGATGGGGGCGTTGCTTCAAGCAATGGGGCCAGCCTTACTGTGGGTGATCCATTAGGTCCCTTGGTCAATGTACTTAAGCTTAGTTGAATTCAATAGAAAATATTAGGTAGCTAAGGATTTGTGTGGCACCAACGAGGTTTTTATATTATGGGACAATTTTATCATCTTGCACAGTAAGGTTTTAAAATTGACATGATTGTAGGCAGGTTTAATTGGACCCAACCTAAGTGCTACTGGGTCTACATTATATTATTTATTACAAGAGCAAATGAAATGACCAAATTTGCTTGGAGATGCATGCTGAATGTTACTTCTGTCTGCTGTTCACATATGTAACTTGGAAAGTAAACAAGCACGTTCAATTAAAATATAATATTGTTACAAAGTTAAGGTGCCATAATAAACTCATCCATCCATCAAAGGCATGACAGATAACTTCAGCTTTATTTTATTTTTATCTTCCCCCAAATTGATGCAGTCTCTGTAATTCAAGGCAGGATTAAAAGTTTCAATCCTCAATTTAGAAATGGTGCAGAGTGGGGATTATTTTTCTCTTATCTAGAATCAAATTGAAGATTTTTCCAGGGGTTTACACAGTAAATAGGAGAGGCAGCTTCTAAGGATTTTCGGGTTTGCCTGTTTGTCCTGCAGACTGCCAACCAACACTCCATTGCCCAGCTACTGAGAGTTATTTCTAGACTAGTGGAAGTGAGCTGCTTCTGTGGCCAAGGCACAGGGCCTTCCAAGCACGTTGAGGATGAGCCTGTGATTGTGACCTTGGAGGGAGCAGGGGTTCCAATACTGTCACCAGGAGTGAATGACTTTGCTTAAACACTCCCATCTGTCTATTAATGATAATAATGCCACTGAGATTAACTTAAATTATGGGTTCATTGTGGGGGGCTCCACCCACAGGCTCCCCCCTCCCACCCCCGGCCACCACAGATGAGAATAAATCTACCAAGACATGATCTTCTTGGGGAGGAAAGGTGGCCAATCTCTCAAAGGAGAAGGACCAGGAGCCTGTTCCTCAATGAGCTTTTATTGGGTTCATTTGCACAGGATTACAGATAAAGCTCATTAATCATTGTCAGGCAGTAAGGATCAAACAATAGATAACAAAGAACTCTGAGGGCCTATTCTGAGTCAGGGTCAGATAGCTAAAGAGCTGTAAAACTTTGAGGAACAAACTCACTTCTTGCTTGGACCCTTATCATTTAATTGAGAGCATTCTAAACAAATCAGGTTTCACAGGATTTTACATATTCTTTCTTAGGCCTGATCACCCAGGGAACCCACTCTTTCCAGCACAGGGCTGCACCACCCTCTGTCATTGTTTCAGGCCTAGGTGGAGCAAGGGAAGTAAGGCAGCCAAGAGATTAGGAGACTTCTCCCAGACAAAATGAGGACTCAGGCTTTGTCAAAGCCGAAAGGCGAGGGTCCATCACCCCCTTTTGCTGTAGCCCCCCAAGTCCTTCCTTGGGGGACTCAATTGATCGTGCCTGTCTTAGGTCGTTCCCCCCTTGGGGAATCTTACCGGTCATTGGCTAACCGACCAAGCATTGGGGTCCAGTGAAGTAAAAGGAGCAGAAGCAGCGCTCCTGCCAGGGAGATAAGCTTTTGTCTCCTTAGTGGCTTATGGTCCAAGGTCGCTCACTCAGCCTTAGCCTTGGGGGATTACAGTTCCTAAAACCAGACAGGGCAGTTCCCAACAGTTCATAAGCCAGATTTTAAGTAAAGGATTCCTTTATACTTTTACAGAAAATAAAGCTTGCTTCCTGTTCTTTCTTGCTCATGCCATCTCCTTTTTTCCCCTCGAACCCCACCAGGCCCTGAAGAAGGTGCTATCTGAGTAATGTTATGTTCCCTGCCAAGTTCATTTGAAAAAATATATTGAGATAATAAAAGATATGCAAAGGCTTCAGTGAAGGGAAAATAATAAAAATATATATAGTTGGTTTATAGTATTTGTTATAAAATTATTATTTTTTTCAAAGATTGTTTTTATAAATTCTTTGAGTTCAGAAATGCCAGTCATGGCCCTGGCTGGGTGGCTTCTTGGTTAGAGCATCACCACATACACCAAAAATTCGCAGGTTAGGACGCAGACCCGGGTGGCAGGTTTGATCCCTGGTCAGGGCAGGGTGCGTACAGGAGATAAGCAATCAATGTTGAGGGCGTGAAGGTTTAAAAACAAAAACTCTGATCATGCACATGAAATGAAGCAGCCCAATTTTCTCTGAGTTCCAGAGCTCAAGTGAGTCAATAACAGGAATATGCATATATATTTCCTGGAGAATGTTTTTTTCCTTTTTTATACCATACAGGTTCATTCCTCCATAAAAGTGTCACCAACTTTCCACCTGATGTCTTCCCTGCAGAGTGCAGAGGGATGGTCAGAAAGGAAGGCTGATGAACTTCCAAGTATTAGGAGGGTTTGCTTCTGGAACTAATCTGAAGAATAGACTCCCAGGGAACTGTTAAACTGGAGGACGGGCCGAGAATGGAGAACCTGTCATGTTTCACAAGTGCACACGCTTACTCATTCTGGGCAAGAGTTTCCCCTCTGTTTTGAGTCATGCATGTGAATAATCGGCGCATGAAGCTGATTGGTGAAGCGCAAGTGCAGGCTGTGGCATGGCCACACAGATTACCTAGGACAGTGGCTGGGACTGGAAACCAGGTCACATCGCTGAAAAGAACCAGGGTCCGAATTCCAGCATTAACTAGACATAAGTGTCCAGGAAGTAGATTTTTTGCATGTGCTTTAATATCAGTCAATACATTTATTGTCCTGTTTGGAAAAACTTTCATCAATTTTGTGATGGTTTGGTGTAGTTCCCAACAGCTCACACCAAAGCTCCTAAGAAACCTGCTTTCTGAGCTACCTGATCTTTCCTGCAAGCACAAGACATCTGGGCTCCTGGGTGCAGGCCGGTCTCCAGAAAGCCCAAGACATGATTAGACGCTTGGAACATTCAGCCCCACACCCTACCCTCCAAGGGTAGAGGACCTGGAAATTTTGTGAACATTCCTTCATGCCTATGTGAGCAACCTTCCAGAAAAATGTCCAAAGTATGGGGTTCAAATAGCTTCTGGTGGACACATTCGTGCTCTGGGAGGGCGGTGCATTTGCATCCTCAGGACCGAAGCTCCCGCACACAGGGCTCTTCCAGACCTCACCTGATGTATCTCTCCATCTGGCTATGCATCTTACCCCTTATGATGCCATTTATAACATCGTAAACTGGTGAACATAAGTACTTTTCTGGGTTCTGTGAACTGTTCTAGCAAATGATCAAATCCAATAAGAACCTCTGATTTGTAGCCAAGTCAGACAGAAGTTCTGGGTAGCCTTACTACTTATTGACCAGGAAGCCAGAAATAGATAGATAAAGAAATAACCATCATTTCATCTTTTGGTTTTCATAAACAAATTTTAAAAAATCAGATGTAGCCTTCTGATTGGACAAATCCCAGCACTGCTGATGACTTGTGCGGGGTCCTTGACCTTTTCCCTTAATCTCGCTGGGCCTCAGTTTCTCCAGAATGTTGTGGATGATGCTTAGAGTTACTTTCTGCTCAAGCATTCTCCGATTTTATTCAGTTTTAATGCTGAGTTTTCAGGAGTTTATCTTAGAATGAAAGAGAAAACCCGCTGCATTCAGGGTTGTTTCAAGCTCCTGAAACTTTTATTTGGCACATGAACTTCAATTCAGTTCTCAAAAACTTACCAAAGGATATAGAAGCATCTCTTGAATTGACAATTCCAATCCTTTGACTGAATTTTTACTCTTTCTACTTCCTTTGAGAACCTCAGCCTGCCAAATACCCAGGCCCATTATTTTTCTTACATGTATTTTTTTAGAGATGTGAAAAACACCTTTTAACTACTAATAGATATGATCTCTTATAATCCGAAAAGGTAAAATAATGCTTTAAAGGAGATATTTGGATAAAAAGTATTGCTTTCTCATACGCTTCATGTTGAGAACCTGGTACAGGACATTTGACTGACTCCTGCTGATTTTCCCGTTCTGTTTAGCATGAATAAAAGACATTCACTTTCCACGTACTTGAACTTGCCATGAGTCTTGAATTTTGCTTTAATTACTTTCCTTCCTTTTTAACAAAAATTTCTGGAGGGATTTTTATTGTTCTATCCAGACTGTTTTAACTGTGAATCAGTCACATTTTGACCTCTAAAGTAATTACCAGGTGATTTAGTAACACAGTGTTAAGACGATGTAGCAAAACAACCTAAAATTAGAGAAGGGAATATTTCAGGTTTTATAGCTTTAGAATAAGTGCTGCCCTGTCTGTCCATGCATGTTTTGCCCAGCTAAACTGGGCCTCCTTATTGTGACAAAACCATTACTCATTCTTGGGTCCCCATACAGAATCCTTCCTCCACATGGCTGTCCCTCATTTTCCCTGTTTGTCCACTTCTAACTCTGGCCCTAGTGCCCTCTGCTCCCCAACTCTATTCTGATGCCTGGGGTCCCTGCTCAGCCCCATCCCCTATCCTCAGTCGTTTTTCTTCATTTAACTGGAAGCTGGCTCTCTCTCCCTCACAGCCCTGCTGACCCGCTGCCCTTCATACCTGCTGTAGGATGGGCCTCCTCTGAAAACTCTCCTGGACGGAGGCTCACGGCCCCAGATACATCACTGGATTTCTCACATTACTGGGATGACCCAAAGATGTCACCTGCCCTCATTTCATGAGGGTTTTAACTCTCAGTTCACTCTGTCCCCCTTTAGCACTGCTCCTCGTACACGTCTCATGAATTGAGCTTGTCAATTCACTGGGCTTTTAGAATTTTCTCTTCCTGCTTTGCAACCCACTCCCTTGGTCACTCCCCAGATTTTGTCATCAATCTCGCCCCTCCAAGTCTTAATTTTAAGTGTTCTATTTTCCGATTCCCATCTCGTATCTTTCCCGTAGCCTTCTTGTCGCTCCTTGACTGTACCAAGGCACTGATCCTGAAAGTCATGTCTTAGTACTAATGTTTTGTTCACTTTCTCCATATTTGCATCCTCGCAGCTGAGTAGGCCAGGATGCTCTGACTTCTGTGCTTCTAGGTTTCATGAAGATCATGACCCCTAACTTCATGGGTGCCCTCACTACCAGTCTATTGTCCGACTAGATCTCCCTGCTTCTTCTGCCTTCCTGCTCTCCTTGACCATTATTTTACACATCCTTGTTCCAGGACCTCCAAAATATCTCCCCTCTTCCTCATTCACAGTGCATTTATCTAGTTTCTGTTTCACTGAGAAGAGGAATTTGATGATTTCCCACGCCTTCTTTACCAACCTGTGAGCTCCTACTCACCCTTCATCCTGTGACTATAGATGAACTCTCCTCCACGTCTAAAGTCAACCCCCACCCGTCTTTTAGATTGCATCTTTTGTCACCTATCCAAGACATTCTGCCAACAATTATCCCCTTTGACTCTTGTATCATGATGATTTCCTTTGTACTAGACCATGTCTATTAGCATTAGAAATGCCGCCAAATCTCCCACATCACTTTGTAACGTCAACTCCATTTCCCTGCTCTTCTTAATAGAAGAACCATTACATGAGCTGTCTCTGCTTTGCCTCCGATGATGGTCTGTTGAACCCATGCTCACTAGGCTTTCATCCCTGTTACTTCACCTTAATAGCTCTTGTCATGATCAGGAATGAATGGCATCTGTATTGTTAAATCCAGTAGACAATTCTCCGTGCTCCTCTCTCTTGGCATATCTGCACAGCGGATAACTCCTCCTTAAAACACATTCTTCACTGGGTATCTGAGATATCAGACTCACACCATCTTAGCAGACTGGAGAAATTCTCCCTCTGGCCTTGGAAAAGCAAATTGCCCTCTCGTGAAGTGCCTACAGAGAGGCCACATGGTGAGAACTTGGAGGTGTTCTGAGGAGCTGGTGTCATCCCATCCCATAGCTAGCGAAAAGATGGCGGGGTGGGGGCAGGTACACAGCCATAGGAAGTGGATTCTACCAATACTGTGGTTTTGAGTCCACAATAGCTGCCGTGTGCCTTCTGTCCAGGTTTTATGGCTGCATTCCGCGGGTGGGACAGGGCACAATGTGCTCACTCCCTCTTACCTGCAACATCTTATCTACCAGTGGGCGAATCACGGCATCCTGTTGCCTTGAACGTTACCTCAGTTGCCTCTGAATGCTGCAAACAGCATTTTCATGCTGTCAGTCTTGTTTTCTCGCTAGCTGACAGGGTATTTCTTACATTCAAGTAGACGTTTTGCATTTCACGTTTAACGTTGGAACAAGAAGTTTCAAATCTAACTTAACCATGTCTATATTTTCAATAGAGTCACAGTAAAGGGAAGATTTGCTTTAGCTAATTTTATTGGGGGAATTTTTTAGCAGTATTTTTAGCATTAGAAAGGACTCTACAAGCCAATCAGTCCAAAAAGCCTATCTAGGATGTGCTCCTGAAGCTTTGTGACCCAGACTGTGTGAGTATAGTAGTCACTGCCATAGCCTGAAGCCTTTCTATAATTAAGTGTAAGGCATTTTATTTTTGGTCACATAAATCTTGTGAGATAAGTAGAATGGTTTATAACCTTCATATTTATAGCTAGAACAATTTTATAGAAGTGCCTGCTCATGGTCACAGAGCTCTTACTACAAAGAGCCAACACCATAACTAAGGACTTTGTTAAAGTTCACTGCACTTTCCACTAAGCACGCTGTGTTATTTAATGGTGTGAGAAGACGTGGACCAGTTTGAACTCAAGCTATGGAGCTGTTTAGAACTTTCGACGAGTCCTGATATGAGGCATTGGAAGACAGGCTATACTTCAGATTCTCTGGGCTGGCACTGGGCAACATCTAAGGACTTTTAATACAGGAAGGGAAATAAAATAGAGGCAACAGGGCTCTAAGAAGAAACCCTTACATGGATGGAACGGAAGAGAAAGCTACCGGAAGACGGGACGTAGGCTCTTCGGGTGTAACATAACAGAGGTGATGAAACTAATTGGGACCTTGCCAATGGAGAGGAACACATGAAAGAAACGTGGTAGACAAAGAATCAGTCGGATGTGGTGACTCATTGGAAGGTAGGGGCAAGGCAGAAATAGAGGTGGATTATTCTGTGGTTTTGGTCTTTGGAGAATAGTATGCTGTCAATGTGAGTTGGGGTTTGAGGAAAGGAAATGCTAGGTTTCAAGCTTATAGAATGTGACATGGTGATATCAGGACAAAAGGAAATTGGAGCTCTAAATCAGGAAATCAGGACAGAGTAGGGAATATAGGAGAATTGTGCTCGAGTCTCATAGAAGAGAGAACTGAATCCCATAATAATGGGTGGAATTTCTGAAGGCCAACTTATAATGAGAAAAGGGGAAAACACCAAGGACTGAACCTTAGTGTTTAAGTTCTAATAGTAAGAACTACTAAAGAGTTTTATTTGAGTTCTACTTTGAAAGTATTATAGGGCTTCTTACATGTATGTATTTCAGCTGGACTAGAGGTCTGTTTAGTTACACATATTTAAATATTTAAATAGAACTCTCACTTTTGTGAGCCTTATGTAAATCTAGCACCGCCAGATAAATGTACTCACCAGAAAGACCGTCAGGGTGGACTGGCTCGCTCACTCACCCTGTTTGTTTACTTACGGTCTTTGTTTATTTTCATCCAGGTGAGATCTTCATTTCCCAGTTACAGGTGTAGATGGTTTAAATGCGAGGCACGCCTTGCAGCTGAAGATGTCTGTGCATAGCAGCAGGCTTACTTTATAGTCACACAGGCTGACAGAGCTCATGGTGGGTTTTCCCTGGATGTTCACGGAGTCACTTGTTGGTTTGGTCTCTGTGGCATTTCCAGAGTAGAGGAATTATTTACATGTTACTGTTTAACCTTTCCAGAGGTAGTTTTTTTTTTTTTTTTTGCTCTGCTAAGAATGATATAATAGGTCGTGAAGAAGTTTAGAGGAAGAACATCATTCAGCTGTCCTTTGTTAGAAAGATGGTCTCCCTTCCCCTTTTCTTCAAGTCTCTAAAAATGTTTGCATGTTTCAGCCAAGGAAATTGAATGTTTCATTAGGAGACATTAGGGGAGTTATTTTAAAGGCAGATTTTAAAAAATCTTAATCACTAATGTATTCTGCATGCTGAAATCTAAGTGAAAAGGGAGTATAAATTGGTGTTTCTGAAATTCCCCACTTTTTCATCTTGTGGGTGTGGTTAAATATTTAAGTGTATCTGCTGAAGGAAATAATTTGATGTTGTGATCGAAGTATTATAGCGGCCATGAACTATCCATCTTTCATTTCTCTTACAGTTCTCTGCATTAACCAGCGGTAATGACCTGGCAATAGACTGTTTGAAATAGCATAGTCTTTTTTTTTCTCATAAATTGAGGTAGTTATCTATTACTACAGCCTGTTCTTATTGCCACATACATTTTAACAGAAGTGTTTCTTGGTTCAGTCAAATTTATTTCCTTATAAAAAATACTAAGATGCGATGCCATAATGCCAACAAAATATATATGTATGCATTGGATATAATAAGAAAAACCAGCTCTTTTATTGGACTATAAGTTTTGAGTGTCTTCCCAGGCTTAGCATGCATTTTGTCTGTTTGGTTTGTTTTGGGGGAAGGTTGGACAGGAAGGTAGGGGGTGAGGATGAGAGGCTAGAATGTGCTGAGATTTTCCCCAAGGATGTAGCAGCCTCTGATGGCCTGTGGTACTTACAGTGGAGTCCTACTATGGAATCATAGGCATAATTGCTGCAGGGGGTGTGACTGCTGGTGTTATAGAGCAGCTGCTAGAAACTGACTCTTTGTTTTGCAGTATAGGAAACTAAAATCCAGAGAGTTGAAGTAACATTGTCCTTTGTCACATAGCTAGTTAGCAGCCGAGCTGGAAGTAGTACTTGGGTTTCTTGATTCCAAGTCCAGAATTTCCTTCAATATGTCTCTTATAAAGATATGGTGAATTTCCAGTACATAAAATTCAGTAGATTTTTTTTGTGATGAATAATGATTAAGCTATTATTACTAGCATCCCCAACTTGATGGGTTGAAAGCATAACTAAGCATTCAAGAATGTATTTTTTTTTCTAAAATTCTATGAAACAGCCTTTGGAGACATGGAATAGATATTTCAGTCATGACTCTCCTGATTGGAAAGAAGTGTTTAATATACATATTCTGTGTGTAGAAAATTCATAGAGAACAAGTAAGAACTTTATCTGCATTTTAAGCACCAGTTCGTCAGCAGGGTGAACCATGCTCTGGGTATCTTGGGTTCAATGCTTAGTTCATAACCTGCATCATAACCTCCACTCTATCTCCCACAAATCTCTGATGAAGAAGCATGCTTCAGGGTACTTAGGGTGTCCTATCTAAAATGGTTTAGGGGAAACATATTGATTCTAGAATCCCTCTGATGTCACTAGATTAACCAAGCTCCTTGCCTTGACTTTGCTCTGGGACTAAGTGGAAGGCTTATGGGATAAAGTGAAGTAGGAAATCCAGGGACATAAAAATTATTGCGAAAATAGCCAGACACTTTTTAAAAAGGAATAGAGAGAACTATGGTTCAGAAGTTCTCTTACTCCTACAATGCGTTGCTCAACCATCTACTTTGCCACTTTGAAATGCATACTGTCATTGAAATTATTTATAAACTTGTATTCTTTGCCCTGTTAAGAATGGAAGCTTTATAATATCCTCTTTTATTACTTAAAGCTTTATATCTCTAATGAGTACTTTATCACTGTTGAAATACGTATGACATAAGGTCCTATCATCTTTTCCTATAATATTTGATGACTATTTTAGTAAAACATTTCTGGAGAGAATCAAATTAAATATAATATAACACACTAATGACCATACTAATCCTGTTGCCGCTGCTACTACTACTAGGTGAAGAAGCGGGGGAGATGGGAGAAGCACTTATTTTGTGTATAAGGCATTGTTTTGAGCACTTCTCAAAAATCATGTCACTTCATGCAATCCTCAGTGACAACCAAGTTATCACCATCTGCACTTACACAGGAAGTTTCTGGTAGCCGAGTTCCTTGCCCGTGGTCATGCAGCTGGCAGATGAGTCCAGTTCCTGAGCTCCACTTCTAACGGATGCAGCACATACTGGCGTATCGCCAAGCCCTGGGTTAGGCTGTGGCAAGTCGACCTTCGGTTCCAAACCATTATGTGCATGACTCGCTTCAGTTCAAGGAAAGCATTTAGAACATTATATATAGGCATTGCATTAAGCTATCCCAGCTTGTTCAAGCAAAAAAAAAAATTAAACAATTCTTCTGAGAATATATAGATTTTTTTTATTATTATTAATGATCAGTTTAGGGGAGAAAGTCTACAAATCCCTTAGGAAAAAATTATAAGTGGTACCAATGAGTGTTCTAATCAATGAACTATTTAACTATTAGGTACTGAACAATTGTAGAGTTATGTCACATCATAATTTATGACAAGTTTTTATGTCATTTTCAATGGGGAAAGGGTATAATGAATTATTTAAACCCACCCCAGAGTTGAAGCTAATTTAGTTTTTCACACAGTCACATATTATGCTGTCATCCGTGTGCACGTCCTCTCGGTGATGAATACATTTTCTGTGTTAATTTTAAATAATTGAGTCAATATTATGATTTACGCTGATTTAAAAATTGCCAAGAAGCATTTTATATTTTAGTAAGAAATATTAATATGCTATTTAACAAGTAAATAACTTTGTATGTACATAATTTTTATTTTATTACATTATAACATTAGCTATGTATGTCAACAGAATTTTCTATTTCAGTTTTCTCAAAAGCATAATTCATGATCTAATAACATAATTGTTACTTAGTCATTATTTTTATTAGCCTTTTGGTAAACTACTTATACTAATTTTCCCATGCCTCTTTTCTGAAATCTCCAATAATAAGGTAGTGACATTTAGAAGGAATTGGTTGAAAGAAAGACAGGATTGGTATTCAGATTAAAGTTAAAAACGAATTTCAGAAAAGAACATGACTACATAAAGAAAACTGTCATGTGACTACTATTATTCAATTAGCCTTAGACAGAAGTTACAGCAACACTTAAAACTAGCGGGGTGGCTTGCTACCTATTTAAAAAAAAAGGTTCAAGGGAGAAATATCATTATTGTGACAATATTTCCGTGGTACAATAGCATCATTTGTTCTGTGTATTTTCTTATCCAGAGAAAGAAATGAGAGAGTCCTTTACCTTGGGCAAGTCTTTCCATCTTTTTAAGTCTCTGTTTTTTCAACCTGAGAAAACAATAGGTTGTACTAAATGATCTTCGCGATTAATTTCTGCTCTGCATGCACCTTAACTTTCCTGCATTTACTCAGAGACAGTCCTTGTTACCTAGTCTCTTAGAAAGAAAAATGATGTTGGGGCGAAGACCCAAAATCAAATTCCATAGCCAATGGCCTGGTGATAGAGGAGTACAGGGATGTTGATTCTCTTCTCTGCTGCATTCAGCTGCGTTTTCTGTAATAGGTGTACACAACATCCCACGCAGTTGGCTTAGAGGGCTGTGATTGATGCTGGACCGTGATGTGGAGGCTGCCAATCAGGGCCCGACAGCCTGGCGGAGCTCTGGCCCCCTTGTGGTCATTGATGACAATCCATGCACTTACCTTGCAAATGCATCATTAATTTTCTTTTGAAATTAAAAACAACACCAACATTAACATGCACTGATGTGTTTTAAGCAGATTTGTTTAATTAAAACCAATGAAGTAAATAGCAGTGTTTGTGGTTTTCAGAAACCAATACGTTTGGACATGCACTATAGTCCTTTCTTATCCGCTGGGGATGCGTTTCGAAATCCCCAGTGGATGCCTGAAACTGCGGGTTTGCCAGACCCTATCCCACATCCTGTGCTCCTGTTTCTTTCCTATACATACACACCCATGATAAAGTTTAATTTATAAATTAAGCACACCAAGAGATGAGCAGCACTAATGCTAACATAGAACAATTATAATATTATACTGTAGTAAAAGTTATGTGAATGTGGTCTTTTTCTTTCAGAATACTTTATTGTGTGCTATGTCTTGTGTGGAGATGCTGGACAAAGGGATGATTCATGGGCTCGGCAAGGTGGAGCAGGACTCGGGGAGATTTTATCATGCTACTCAGAATGGCGTGCGTTTTTCAAACTCATGAATTGCTTATTTCTGGAATGTTTCTACCTAATATTTTTGGCCCACACTTAATAGGAGGTAACTGAAATCGCAGGAAGTGAGACCGCTGTAAGGGAGCTAACTGTAATTTAAGGAAAGACGAGGTTCTTACCTTTCCATTTCGTTTGTTTTTGGTTGCAGAACTTCCGATGGTGGCAAAGTCGTTGGCACCATAGAAGTCAGTGTCGTGAAGATGGGGGAGATCGAGGATGGGGAAGCCGACCACATCACGACAGATGTGCAGGGACAAAAGGTAGGGTCTCAGCCAGCTCACTGCACAAATTAAATGAGAAATGATCATCTCTGCCAGATGTTCGAGTCACCAGCACCTCTGTGGGGTGTGCAGTCTCATTATTCAAGAGCTAAATGAGAAGAAATCAGCTCTGGAACTGGAGTACCGTACGCGTGTTTCGTCCCCTGAACCACAAGGCTGTTTGAGGAGGGACTCCGCAGAGCCAGGCGCCCCTCAGAAACACCTTCTTCCTCACCGCTGGCTCTTGCGTCGACTCTGCCTCTTCTCAGTGGGGACAAAAGTGCAGATCCGGGTGGCATTTTCCCATAATTAACCCTTCGTGAGATGCCCAGAAAATTGCTGGAGGGCAGCTGCTAAAAGCAAGCTCTTCGCTACTCTCAGAACGCTCTTTGGAAAAAGATGCAATGTAAACTTGGATTTCATTTTCATGTGAAGGGGGGCAGATTCAATAACATCGTGCCTCATGCAAGTGCAGAGAGAGAAGCAGGAAATAGTACCCAGAGGAGGGGCAGCTCTGGAGGAGGGGCAGCGCGTGCTGGAGGCCCAGTGGCTTCCTTGAAGTCCAGGACAAAGGTCAATGCATATCAAGATGTGCCCAGAATTTTTTACTTTCTTTCTACTTCCTTTTTTCCAAGAGAGAGAAACTTGATATCAAGTATTATCCTAAATTTCCATCTTAGGAATGCAATTGCCTGTTTCACTGAAGCACAGGGGACAGGCTTAAAAACTGCTAATAGTTTTTTTTTCAGGAAAATGAGTTTGTGTGTATGTTATAATTCCTACATTTTTGTAAATGAACATTTTTTTTAATGATAAGACAGTCTGACTTAATTTCTGGCTTAGTGTGTCTTATCTGGGAGCATTTGGATTCTTGCAGTAAGGAAACATTTACACAGAAGATGGCATTTACGTAACACTTAAAATATTATTAATTGTACAAAATATATCTGAGACTACATTTCAAAAATATACTGTTCTTGCCCCAGGGGAGGCTAAGGTCTTCTCTGCTGCCTCAAGCCTTGTTCCTCTCTGTTCCCCTCCTCTCCCTTGGAGCCTATCGTAGATCGGGAAAACATTCCAAGGGGGCCTGAAGTTTGAATCAGATTTCTTCCAAATGCCAGATGTCAGGGTTGCGGTGGAGTTTCATAGCAGATCCTCTGAGGATTTGTGCAATCACGACGCCTGTTTTGGGGCCAGGTCCCTTCATTCGATCCTCATGTCCTTTGGAGTTCTATATAAGACCGTTTCAGTCACCATGTGGGTGCTTGGATGTAAATTAAGGAGGGAGGATTTAGGGCGAAAGTGGGAACTGAGAGCAGAAATAGGCGGATAAGGTGCCTGAACCTGTGGCAGCGAGCGGGGGTGGGGGGCCAGGAGCAGACACATATCCCATTTCAAAGTTGGGCTCCTTTCCCTGCCTCTGAATCTGTTACTGGCCATGCTGTCCTCAAAGCTCACCCACTGTGTGAATCCTTCACTGTGCCACTGTTATGAGGCAGCACAAATGGAATCATACGCTTTTTATAACTGGAGAGCCTGATGTGCAGGAATGTGCCCCACCCAAGTCCTACTTTGTGTTTCTGACCCAGAAATGTGGACTTAAGAGAGACTCCATTAAGCAGTTCTAGAAATAGGAGGTGACAGTGTCGGCACAAATTGTGCACAAGTCACAAGTGACAAAAATGGTAAGCACACCCAGCTCTGCTGGCATTACCTTTGTCCTGTCTGAATTCTGAGTTAACTTTGACCTTTTACAAGTTTTTTAATAAAGTTGCTATAAACTCTGTTGGCGGTCCCTGGGCGTATTGGTGATTGAGTGAAGGACATGGGGTAAGTCCACACTGCACAATATTCAGAAGAGTCATGTAGAGATAACTTTATCTCCATGTTTTTCAAAGTGTGGCCAGTCATCGGGCTGTGTGTTAGAAATGCCAACGCAAAGACCCTTCTGCTGACTCGCTAAATCAAAATCACTGAAGTGCATTAGCACAATTTGTTACTAATGGAGATTTAAGTCCTGAAGTCAATGAAGGACAGAAGCCTATGAAAAGACAAGGGAAGAAAGGGCACCCCTCTCGCTGGTGTGCACAGATGGGGGAGAAAGAGATAGAGCTACTCTTAGACCCGCAGTCATGAGAGCAAATAACACATGGTATCCCCCATGCATATTGAAACAGACAAAAGATTAGTACCTGTATTAATCAGTTCAGCTGCCGTGATGAAATATCAGAGACTGAGTGGCTTAAACACCGAAATTTATTTTCTCACAGTTGTGGAGAATCAGGAAGTCCCGTGTCAGAATGCCAGATGATTCAGTTCCTAGCTATAGCTCTCTTCCTGGTAGGTAGGCTCCTTGCTGTGTGTTCCGGTGGCCTTTCCTCGGCACATTGCAGGGGGAGAGAGAGAGGGAGGGGGAGAGAGAGAGAGAGAGGACACAAGCACTCTGGTGTCTCTTTCTCTTCTTGTAGCACACCAGCCCTATTGGATTAGGGCCCCATCCTAATGACCTCACTTGACCTTAATTAGCTCCCTAAAGGTCCTATCTCCAGATACATCCATGTTGGGTGTTTGCGCTTCAACATGTGAATTTTAAGGAACACAATTCAGTTTTCAGCAATACCTCTGATATAAAATACTGAACTTTAATTTTGAATTTTATATAGCATGAAATAAAATATAAAAAAATACAAGCTCCTCTCATATACATTTACTTACTTGTTTCCTCAGATCCTATTATTAATATACAGGGTGGGGCAAAACTAGGTTTATAGTTGTTTGTGTTAAAAATAATACAATGATTAATAAATAATAACACAAGAACAAATTCTGTGTTTCGCACACTCACCACTGTAAACCTACTTTTGGCCACACCCTGTGTATTTTTCACCCAGGGAAGATGGAGCAGGGGGGTATTCACCATTCCACACCAGTTCCAACTTTTATTTGATATAAGCATACATGGAAATAGAAGACAAAGAGTTTGTACTGCATAGCAGTAGAAAGAAAAATTCACAAAAAATACTAACATTGTCCTTGTACAGAGCCAATATATTAGGTAAATTATTGCATTAGGTATCCAAGCTTTTTTTTTCATTTTGGAGTTATTTTTGACTCCTTCCTTTTCCTCATATTCACAGTGAACATGTCAGCAAATCCTGTTGATTCCGACTTCTTAATGAATCCGGAATCCAAGGACTCATGACCCCTTCACTGTTGCCAACACTGACTGTCACTTACATTTTCACAATAGTCTCTCACATGTCTCCCTGATTCCCTCCTCCCTCCTCCCAACCCCACCCCAGTCTGTTCTCAGCAGAGCACTTACTAAAATGGAATGCAGAACGTGCCGTTCCTCCAGCAGCTTCTTACCTCCCTGAGGGTGCGACCGCAAATCCTTCCGGTGACCTAACTTAAAGTCCCACACATGGTTCCCCTGTTACTTCGTTCCCCTCACCCTCTATTCCATGTTTTTTGCTGGCTTCCACATTATCCTGCTGGACGCCACAGAGGATGCAAAAACAAATGTTATCAGGGACTTCCAGGAGACTCCAGACCAAATGTAAAGAACCATGATTTAAGGAATAAACTAACAGATATGAAAGCGCTTTGCCAAGAAGTATTGGTCTTGGAGGGATTCCTACAGAGCTTTATGATCATTGTTCTTACAATTTGGCTAATTTTCTAGCCCAGTGAATAGCAAGTTGATATGTTCTGTGACATTTAAAATCATTAAGCTCCAAGAATTTTACGTATCTTGTTTCTTCTCCTTGGCCACAATTACCATTAAATGGCACTTCTTAAAGCATTCATCAAAATTAGTAGGTGTATGGAGCTACAGGTGTTCCAAAAAGTGTGTGATACTTGCTGTTCCTGCTCAGAGTCATGAATGTGAGGTCATTACATTGTGAGCACACACAATATACGCGTGTGATGCTGCGAATATCCGTCACTGTGATAAGAACAGCATATGTAGCTTATGCCTCCTTCAGCACAGACGCCACATCTTCTTTTCTGTAACGTCTCCATTCTCTGTAATGTCTTAGCGCAGTGTAAAACTGGTTCTAGGGTCAGTTGTAACGATATAAAATAAAATGGGCTAAGGCAATAAGAAATATGATTTTTTTGTTTAATAAAATCTCTCAATCTAAAGAGAGATATAAGCTACACTCGGGGAACAATTGAAGAAAATAATTGCCAAGTCCAAGTATGAAAATACCAATTAGTTTAGTAAATATTTGTGGGATAATTTCTGTTTATGTTTCATGGATTTAAATCTTGAGATCCTTGTGAATAGTGGAGCTTTAAACACAATACAGAAATTGCAAGATAAGAATGCTATTAGGTTAAAATCATCCTAAATTTCTCCCCCCGGTGTGGATGGGATTATGGATGTATGACATCACATTTCTGTATCCATTTGTCAATATTGCAGCCATCCTGGTAGGAAACCGAAAGTTGGCTATCATTCCATGAAAGCAGGGATGTCTCCGTGCAGGGGAGCAACTTCTCAGGATGGCAGCCCGATCCCTGTGGATAATGGACTTCTTCACTAAAAGGGTTTCATCTAAACTGCTTCTCTAAGCTGTATTGTAGATGATGATCTTTTGGAAAGGAGGATGGCCTGTAGCTCATACCTGGTTCTTACGTGGAAGGATATCAGAGATGAGTCGGGAAAGGATGTGAAGTCCAGTCCGAGGTTACAGGATTTGATGGGGCAGTGAATAACCATTGTGCGTTCTAGGACAGGACATTAATATGATGAGTGTAGTGTTTATGAAACATTATTTTGACAGCCCTATGTAGGTCGGAAAGAGAGAGGAAATATTGGAAATCGGAGAGATAAAGGGTTTTAAGGATTTCTCAGCATCACTGCACACTCCTCTTATGATTTAAAAAGTGCATTTCCAAAATAGCTGTGGCTTAAAAAATTGCAGAGGTCCCTTCTGACTTCTGGTTTGTCAGAATTTAGAGAGCATCACATTTTAAGAGCTGTTCACAGTTATCTATTCTTTTAGTGAACTAGGACCTCAATATAAGTACTCGAGAAATTTTCTGAGTAATGTGATGAATGTTCTGACAGAAGAATAAATAGTGGACTATAAGAATACAGAAAGTAACATTTAAATCAAGGATTAAATGAACTTCTTGAAATGCCTGAAGGATATATGTATTCAATCATCATCGGTGACCTCAGTGGCTATGACTCTCGCAGGCGTCCAGGGCCAGGGGGAGAGTGAGTGGAGGGAGACCGGTGGTCAGGACGGGCGGGAAACGGCCCCAGCAGTTCTGACGCACTGTCCTAGGGAGGCTGGGCTGAGTCTGTGGGGCCTCTTGAGCAAAGCCATGAGCCCCCCACAATGGCTGTGTCCCTCAGAACTCCACACCAAAAGGACGTTTCGGGTTTTTGTTTTGTTTTCATCTGCATTCATTTGTTTGTGTTTGACATATTCGACATATTTGCTTTGAAAATTAATTCTTTTCCTTCCCTTGGCTTTTTTTTCATTTTGTTTGTTTGTTTTTTGGCTGGAGATAGAAGGAAACTCATTTGAAGAAACAAATGCTGGTGCTAGTGTGAAAATAGGGGCCAGGAGACTTTTGCTTCCCCTGTTGCTTACAATTTCATGGGAAGCTGAAGGAGAGTCCCACGCTTGCTCATAGATGATCTGGGACATTGTCTCTCACTTGTGGTTACTCACTGGGGACACGGCAACATTCTCCTCTGAGTCTGTCCTCTGTCCTGTCTAGAAAGTCGTGGGCTCTGTAAAAGGCTCGGGGCCTTGTGACCTCTGGGTCAGCTTATTTATGAATTCCCCGAATGCTCGATGAGCGAGTGTTTGCATTGTTCTGCTGGAGACAAAACTCTTCTTTTTCTTTTGTAGTTAGATGTCACAACATATTTTATTTTATATTTAAAGTCACTCTTACTTAAAAGCTAGAAAATAGCTTGCTTTTTATTGATTCAAAATCATCCCCACTGTTAGGAAAACACAATCCTTCAGCTTGTCACGTGTGATTTGCTGTAGCAGGAACATTCGGGGACATTCCTTTCCCACTTTTTCCTTTCTTTCCTGGGGCATCTTTCACTAGAACTGAAATGTAGTCTCATTATATAATACAATTATGTTATATTCAAATAATCATAGGATAAAGCCAGTTTCATCATAAAAATAAACCTGCAAATAGTTTTACAACATGTCTTGTTTAGAATTTTTTGAAACCACGTGCATAGCTTCATGTTTTGCAAACAACATCAAAGAATTTGCTTATTTTGATTATTGTCAAACATGTTTTCTTTCCCCATTTCTTTTACTTTTTCCTAGTGTGCACTGGTATGTGAATGTACGGCCCCTGAGAGTGTGAGCGGAAGAGACAACTTACCCTTTTTGAATGCAGGTATGTACTTCAGCTCTAGAAACTTGGTTTCACCTGAACATGAATTGTAATTTCCTATGAAATCACTACGGAACCTGGGCAGCTGGCTCACAGAATCATTTGTGAACGCTTCGTGATCGAATCGGTAATTGTGAGGCGCCAGCAGAGTGGGGTAGACTTGACAAGTTTATATGAAAGACGTATAGATAACTTTCTAAATCTTTATACCAGGATATATCAATCCTGTTAGCTGTTGGAGTTTATATTATCGGAAACAAGACACACTGGGAGACAGAGTAAGTGTAAGAAATGTGAAGCTCTTATTTGGTTTGACTTCCTAATTATAGAACTCAGATTAAAGTGGCTAGAACAGTAGATATATGGACCTGGTGGGAAAAATTCACACACGTGTTTGTGCATTCTGGGGTGTGCATGCATCTGCTGTATTACTTACAGTGATATATTTGAATTTCAACAAGGCTCTTAGCAATGTGCTAAATTATGACCTTGTAAATAAAACTGACACTTATGCTACAGTTAAAAAATGTGTGATAAAATGTATATGTAAAATATGGAACTAGTATTTGCATAATAATGTAAATTATGATACCAGTAATAATAATAACGATAAATAACAACTATTACAATGGCAGGCGATGTGCTTAATGCCTTATGTGCCTGTCTTACCTTGCTTTCTGACATCTGACTTGTGCTATGAAGAAAGCACTATCATCATTATGCCTGTGACACAGATGAGACAACTGGTCAAGGTCACCTACTTAACAAATAGCAGGTTCAGAATTTAAATCCAGTTTTGATCCCAAGGCCTTTGCTTATAATTACTAGACTGTGCTATTACTAAAGAGCCATTCATTAATATGTTGGTGTAACAAGAGAATCAGCTTTAATATTTTTCTAACCCTGCCATGTTGTACATTTAAACAAAGACATAGATAGCTTTATAATGAGCTTAATGACCGATGCCATACGTCAAAGGTAAACTAATACATAACCCCTGAACTATTAACAGGTGTTCCCCAAAGGAAGCCACTAATAATAGAGAACGGGGAGGGGAAAGGGAAGACAATGCTTCGACTGTGTTTGTACCTATAGACAACTCAAAGTAAAATCTAACAATAACAACAAAACATTCACTATAGTGATATGGAATGAGGGGTTCTAGCAAAGAAGAGCAGCTGTTTCTCAACTTAAGACCAAATGACATGTTTTTTGTTTTCTTTATTTTTATTAAGGATGTAACCTTGGAGGGCTGTTCATTGAACATTGAGGGGCTACCAGACAGTGAGTTCAGCTGCGCACTGTAGAAGTGCTTGATAAATTATCAGTGTGGTGAAACTGTCTAATATATCCTCAAAGGGTCCTCTTCTCATTGATTTTTCCACCTGAAAGTTGACTGAACCTTTACTACTCTATTTTAATATATCCAGATAATCTATTTAACTTACTAAATGTCAGTTTTGAGAAATAAAATTGAGTGTGAGAGATAAGTTCATTTTCAATAGAGTTTGAACGAATCATGTTATCAACAAAATCATCTACACTATAATTTTTTAGTGACTCACTCCTGTGAACTTTGTCATTTTTTTATGCCCACAAAAAGAAATGTCATTTTAAAATACTCATGGGTTTCATGTAAATTTCAAAGAGAAAACTAGAAAATATGGCTTTCTAAGTAAGAGAATATATTCCCTGAGGAGACAGAGAAGAGGAAACACGGTGAAAAATGAGTCAGCACCTCCTAACACTCGTGCACGAACATCTGAAAGGTGCAAGTCTTGAACTGCAGTAAGTCTTTCAAATTACTGGGGCGCTCCTCCTAACGCGTGCACTGCATCGTGACAAAGACAGCTGCTTGGACGACGGGAGCAGATGCGTTCTACAGTTCAAATCTACTTCCCTAGTGGGGGAGAGGTGATGGAGGACTGCTTTTCTGTTCTCGTGGCGGTGACACTTTTGGTGGTGATACTCCACTGAGTTCCAGTGACATTTTTCCATCTTAGTCTAGTCGACCCAGAGGAGCCCTCAGAACCTGGAAATTTGCCACACGTATTTTCTTTTATTAGGCAAAGATAGGACTAAGTGACTGTCAGATGTTATAAAGGCTAGTTTTTTTTTTGTTTATTTTTTAAATTAAATTTATTAGGATGACATTGGTTCATGAAATGATACAGGTTTCATGTGTACAATTCTATTATACATCAGCTGTATATTGCACTGTGTGTGCTAGATTTTTTTAAAAATTAAAAATGCAACTAAGTACTATTCATGAAATGTCTCTGCTCAGAATATGAAAGTGTGTTGTGCAGGTATAGAATATATATGAACTTGGCCTGTGTGTACCTTTGTCTTTTGTTCTATTTATTTATCTATCTAAACTCTGTAACTTTAGAATGAGTCCATTATATTCCCGTGTGGTATTTTTTTAATCTGTAGGCAAAGGGAGCTATCGACATTCTTCTCAAGTCTGTGCATTAATGTATTATATGGAAGTTGCCAGCCTCCAGTGAGTTATGAAGTACTTATTGAGTGAGAGGAAGAGAATGTCATATCTTTCAGCAGCTCTTCCCTCTTCTATTTATATCTCTAGTGGTTTCATTTATAATTCAGGAAATTCAGTTATCTATTGTAAGACTAAAAAGAAAAAGCTCTTCCCCCCAAGGTCTCATTTCTTTCATGCCCTGTTTTGTCTTCCAAGTTGAATGTGTATGTTGGGAGTCTGGGGAATTGAGGGCAGGAGGAGAGAAAGGATGAGAGGGACCAGGGCAGAATCTGCAATTCCATAAGAAAGATGGAGAAGCACCTTAACTCTACGGGAAACCAAGTTCCTTTCAGTTGTTGGATTTTATATCCTCCAAAACATGGCACACTGGAAGGCAGGAAGCACTAGAAATGTAAAGCTCTTGTTCACGGTAGTTTGACTTTCTAATTACGTAACTCATAGAATAAAGTTATTAAAACAGTAGGTTTACCTCTTTCATTATTTGCTTATTCATTTAAGCTTCAGGGTAGGAACACTGGAATCTATTTGTTGCTGGGTAGGGGAGTAGACGGAGTTAATTCTGAACGTAGGGAAGTACAAGACAGTTGGGTCTCCCATATGTGCTGCTGAATCACATCCACGGAGGCGCCTTGTCCGCAGCAGAACAGGACAAATGGGCTCTTGTGGTTGTCACGTAAGAGTGCTGGACGGGCCGTCAGATCTGGTGTCAAAGCCAACCAGCAGCGTGACCCCGACAGACAGGTCAGCCGCTCTGCACATCAATTTTTTAAAAATGACCGGATCAACCTGGACAGCCTTTGACTTCCTTTATGGCTCTTAGATGACTGAAGTAACTAAAGCTTAGTTTAGCTTTTGCTATGGTTCATCTCTTTTTACCAATATTTCGTAAAGGTACTAATTTTCATCAGGTTCACATAGAGGCACATTTCGCTTTGTCATTTACAGATGTCTTTCTCAGGAGTTATTGATATTTAATAAGACTAACCACAGACACACCTTTTTAAATTTTTGTCAGGATGACAATTCTGTCTGGGTTTCTTAACTCTCCCAATTTTCCTTGTAAAAGTACTCTCGTGTATCCTTCTATTACTGTGCCAAATCTGTGGGGTGAATGACCCCTGTCCCTAAGTCTTCTATTATCTTCACATTTAGAGTGAGTTTCCCCCTGTCAACAAGCATTACACCTGATATGGCATCTTCCTTGGTTGAATTCCATACTTCTTGAGTCATGAAATTATCCTTTATATTCTTTAAAGACCACTTTCATGCTGTGTATCAATGTGTCCACGGTCCTTCGTAGTCACCAAGGGTGTGTCTGACAGCTATGATTTCTGTGACTGTGTCAGCTGGAATCCGACCAAAGCGAGGGACCACCCCGCCCTCGGTCCTACACATGTGCGCCTCTCTCTACGTGGACAACTTCGTGCTATTTTTACTTCTTGCTTCGCAGATGAACCACACCTTTTCTCACAATAGGCCACTATATCTTTGATTTCCACCCCCCCAAATAAGGTTAAACCATCTACTGCTGTAGCTTTGCAGAAGATGTTAGATTATAAACTATTTAAGAAGAAGAAATATTGTTTATTTATTTCTGTCTTTCGAGGGCCAGAATACAACAGGAACTCAGTAAATGCTGGTCAAATGGCTGAGAACAGGCATATCTTCTCATTTGAATTTATTTTTCAGGTAACGAAAAACTGCGCTGTTGCTCTTTCCGTGAGAAAGATGTTCAAATGTAATTATTTAAGTTTGAGATAAAGTAATGTATTACTCTTCTTAAAGATCACTACCAAATTCTCATTTTGAAATGTTTTCTGCCTCGTATCACAACATAGATTTTAATTGCCTTTCACAATATCACACAACTGAGCTAAACATTGAGGTTACATTCTCACGACACTGCCATCAAAAGCTATGCGTGACGCGGTATTTTAAGAGATTGTCAAAAATTTTCTTCTATACTTGAGTCTTGATGAATTCCAGGCAAAACACATCCCCAGATTTCTTCATTTTTTCTTTTCATTCATGAGGTACTAAATCTACTACCTTATCAAATTTTAGATGATATCATTTTGTATTAACAGAGATATCTCTGCTGTATTTCATCCACATTAGTTTAAATAGATTTTGCCCTTGTATTTATAACTCTCTGGTATATAAAATTTGGAGTCACTTTAGCTTATAGCAATGGCCCTTGATCTTATATACTTACTCACTGGATTTCTTTACCCTTTGCTGTTTTAACAAATGCGATGGAGTCCATTATATTCTTATGTATAACCGTGTGCTAATACATTGAGGATGCTAAGTAGCTTCAGTGGAAGAGTGAATTTCACCATCTCACAATCAATGGAATCATCTGTTAGACACCTTCAAATGCTTCCACTATCATTCTAAGTAGATTACCTCCTTCACTAGTTTAGGTAAACTAGAAGAAAAATAAAGACAAGATGATATAGTCAAAAAGTTGGTGTTCTGTGGAGAAGTGTGAGGAGAGCTTTCTTTCAGCTATGGTTTATTCTTTCTTCATTCTGATGCCTGTGCTGTCCCTTGCAGTGAGGTTTTCATTACGCCCTTCCTCTTGCATTTCCCCCTCTTAACGTAACCAACTGGTGCTCTCACTCTTCTCCTCTTGGGGAAAGGAATGCTGGGAAATGTCTGGGTTGCAAGGTTTAAGCTCATTTCTGTGGAGTGTTTGCATTTACTGCACACTGAGAGAGGTGCGGGATGCTTCCCTGAGTTACAGGGAATGCCTTGAACAGGGGCAAATTCTCAAGAAACAAGGTGAGCTCAGTGTGCTACAGGCTGTTCTGGGTTGCTCAGTGTGGAATATGAGCCAGCTTCTACCTTCTCTAGTCTTATTCTTTATTTTAGTAACTGAACTAGAATTAAATAGAACAAATCAAATCAGAAAGAGTGAAGCAAATCATTTCTTTGACCACCCCAAATCTAACATCTAAATTCTGTACTCTCAACTCATCAGTTAACCATTAATGGAAGACTAAAGTCTCACAAATGTTATTTTTATGTTTTATTCTGATATCTATGATAGTCTTTCTTATTCTTGGCCTTTGATTGAAGATGGAGGGTCAAGAGGTTATGGGTTTAACTAGAGTAGCTCTTTGTCCAACCCATCTTTTATCCTATTCCTAGTCTCTTTTGTTTTTGTTTTTGACTTTGTTCATTTGAAACAGAACAACACACAATAACAACTTAGATTTTATAACAAAGCTATAGAATAGTAACTAAAATTTCCTTGGGAGTTTATTAACAATGGATTTCATCTTTATTACTTTTTAATGTTTATTGAATTAATGGAGTGACATTGTTTAATAAAATTACATAGATTTTAGGTGTACATTTCTATAATACATCATCTGTATGTGAATATTGTATTGTATTTGCCACCCAAATTCAAGTCTTTTTTCAACACCATTTATCCCCTCTTTACCCTCTTCTGCCTTCCCCCATTCCCCTCTCCCTCTGGTGATCACCCTACTGCTGTCTGTGTCTATGAGGTTGGTTTTTTTGTTTTTTTGTTTTTTTTTTGCTTAATCTCTTCACCTTTTCACTCAGACACCAACCCCCCTCCCTCATTTTTATTGTTTTAAAAGAGATATCTCTTTGCTGTATTTTCAGAGTTCTTATTATATTTTCTTACTCTCTCTTCTCTATTAACCATGCTTAGGATGGTGTTTTAGTGATTTCTATTAGGTTTTTCAGTTCTCACCCAATCTTAAAAAGACCCAATCTATACATTTAAAATGTATATAAATCTAAGATAGTTTCAAGTACAAATAAAAGAGCATCATTATCTAACTGGATTACACACACTTATCTGTAGTGAGAATAATGCAGCATTTGGAGAATAGGCAATGTATGTACATTCAGCTGAATAATTGAGCTATTAAACAACTGCATAATTAAAGGCTACAGAATGAATAGAATCTCTACAAGAATCTGAAGTACATTAAAGTCATGATTTTGTAAGGCTTGAAGCCAGTAAAGTCAGTTTCCTTTTCAATACGTGACTCCTACCACCTCCCGAAAGCAAGGAAGTACATGAAGATACTCACAGACGAGCTTCCTCTGGAGAAATGTGTTAAAGACACCCTGATGTTGGAGGGGCCCCTGGAGCCTGATTCCAGATTTCCAAGTTTTTTGTCCAATCCACTGACTTCC
>CM052545.1:12378140-12411558 GCA_028533065.1 Trachops cirrhosus | reverse complement strand
GGGAGACTGTATTGTGATGATAAAAGCACAGAAGTGGAATGGTTATTGACCTGAGTTCAAAACCTGCCAGTTGATATTTCCTGCCTATGTTTGAAAAATTATATAATCTCTCAATTTCCAGGGTTTTTTTTTTACTTCTTAAGTAATAACATTATTATTTGTCCTGCAGAGATACTATAGCAATTCAATGGGCAATCATGAGATGCCAACACTTAGAACTATAGGGTTTTGTCTGTGCGTGTGTGTGTGTGTGTGAGCGTGGCTCTGGGTTTGGGACCTGGCTCCCCATCTGCACTTTCACAGCGATGTGACACGGCACAGTTTGTCCAACTGCCCCACTCTCCCATTTCCTCAGCTGTGAAGAAGGGATCAAACAACAAGTGCTCGTGGTTATAGTGAGCTACTGATGAAGTGATGAAAATCCCCAGTGCAAACATGCACAGACCTTTTAGACGTGGAAACCAAACCACTGCACCGTTTATGTAAAGAATCCTATACACACTAGACTCTCAATATAGCAAAACTCTTCTTGTTGTTGTTTTTCATCTTAGCTGACAGCTGATCGTGTTCCAGACAAAAAAGTCTACAATTTAATTTAATCTTCAGCTTACTAACTGAGCCCACCTCCTAAGCATATTCACTATGTGGTGCCACAAATTCCAAGTGGGCAGAAAAGCAGAATGGCCACATCTTCTCCCACAAAGCTGCTGCTTGGAGCTGAGACAGAGACTTCGGGATGAAAGGCTTCAGATTAGTCAGGCCCACAGAAAAGGAGGAACTTGTCCATTTTTTGTTGATAAATGAATAGAAAATAAACAAGAATTTTTTTGTTGTTTGAACTTCCAGCAGTTACGGTAGCCAAGGCTGTCTATAAATACATACTTGAGCCAAATATTCGAGCCAGCTCCATGTTGACCTGGGTGGAAGTTACATTCAGATGAGTCCTCAGGTAGAAGCTTCCAGCCTTGTCCTCTTTTTTAGAGATTCTATCTTAGAAGAAGCCATACTCACCAGGAATTAAAATAAAAGAGAACAAGATTTGCAATCATAAGACCTGAGTGTAAGTTGTGCTTCTGCCCCTTATTAGCAGTATGGCATCAAACAACTCAGTTCACCCCTCAGTTACATTCCTCTCATGTGTCTAGAGCAAGGTTGTTCAATACAAGTTTTCATGATGGAACTGTCTAAACTGCACTGTCTAATGTGATAGCTGTGTGGCTACTGAGCACTGGAAACGTGCCTGGTGCGACTGACTTTTTAATTTGGCTTTGTCCAGCTCTATAGAATTATCTCTATGGATTGTTTTAAAAGTAAATAAAGACATTCTATACAATCTATACAAAAGTCATCTTGATTATCAGGAAAATCTTGATGTGGCCACTAAAAAGGACCACTGCCAGGAATTTTGCAGGCCTCCTGAATTCCATCTACCTATGGAACTTAACTGGGTCACGTCTGCACTCCAGATCCAGGGGTGGGAGTCAGAAGGTGAACTGTCCAGAAATGTTTACGATTTCTAGAAGTAAGGACAGGAGCAACAAAAAGGGAACGAGCGTTCTAGCATACTTAACTTCTTTTACCAGCCTTCCAGGTGCAGTGGGTAATATCCATGGCTGCCCACAATGAAAAGGCATGTAATTAATATATGTGGATTTAGGAGAAACTTCATATAATGTGCCATCATTTTTGATATAAGGGGAACACTGAGCTGCACAGTATTAAAAAAAGTAGACGTTGTCCACGTTTGATAACGTTAAAACAAATTTCAAAGGTTACATAAGATGTTATTTAGAAGTAAACACCAAATCACCTTTATCACGGAGAGCAAATAGACTCTTAGGATGGAATGAGACATCCTTATTATTCCTCCTGATTTTCTAATGTAGTTCCCTAAAATAAAATTATTGAATTTAGCTCTTTATCAAACACAAGGAGCCTGTGATCACTGTAAGTCCTGTAGTCACCGTGCTCCACGGCTTAGTCTTTGCACATAACTCGAAACCTCCTTGAGCGTTCGGCAGCCGCTTGCGTGCTACGACATCTACTTACTCGAATGTCAAACGAAAATCAGAGTGAATGACCACTCCAGTCACTTCTCCGTGAAATAGTGGCTCATGGATTACAACGCTCACTCCACAGTCATTTACAAAAAGGCATTTTTTTAAAAAAGGCCCTGATTTATGGATGCCGTTTTTATTCCCTTGTGGGTTAAAGGACAGGCAGTTTGAATTGTGGGTTGAAACCACTCTGACACCTGACATCGAGTTGAGCTTCGATCAGTTTGATGGTGTCACCCAACCACTTCATGAAATTGAAGCCACCCACCTTGTGATCCAGTCAAGTTGACACATAAAATTAACCATCACAGCAAGTAATTCCATGTGCAGGTGTATTTTCAAAGCTTTCTTTATTCCTAAGGAAGACTTGACCAATCCAGGGTTACAGGCCCAGATCATACAAGGTCAAGGGCTCAGCAGTGGCTCATTTATATGTTGTGTCTATCCATTCTACCGAGGGGAGAGCTCTGCATTCCACTTCACGCGCTGAGTTTACGTCAAGCATCAGAAAAACCTAAGAACAAGAACTGCAAGCAAGCGGTTCCTGTGCTCAGTCGATAAGCCTATATTACACATTTCCCATGGACTAAGAACTGTGAGAGGACAAAAAATATGAATGACACAAGTCTCTGCCACTCACAGGCTCAGAGCAAATTTTCCCCAGGTGGGAATTCCCCTCTTGAATACATCATCAGTGGGCTTTTAAACTATGTTTTCAATAGAAGCTTTAAATAGAGGCTAAACTTTCTCCTACATTTACTATGTTCTATTTTGGTCGTTTAAGCCATTTTATTTTTATGTGCTTTTCTATACTGGCTTCACCCCAACATGCCTTTACTATCTGACCACTTATTCAATGGAGAGCCCCATATATTGTCACTTGATTTCCTGACACCATCAGTTGTGTCAGTCTCTCTGAAGATTAAGACCAGACATTAGCATGCCTCCAATGGCATCTACCATGGGAAGATCCACAGTGACTCTGGCCCCAGCAGCTATCCAAAGGAGACAGATTTTGTAACCGAGTGCAAAGGCATTAATGTCCCCATAGGCTGAATTGTTACCAGTGAAATATAGAAGATGGTGAGGGAGTGGCATATAAACATCTCTCCCTCCATCCAGCAAGCTGCTCCGAGGTGCAGAGATTCCATATGACTTATCTGGAGTTGTTCCACGTGACCCAGCAACCAGCCATGTTTCCCTGTGAAGTTCTGCCCGGCTCAGTGACATACCACCTTATGTCTGCTTCCTCTTTTTCCCTGCAACGCTTCTCTTCTTGCCTCCCCCTGGCTTACCTGGGATTGCTGGGTCTCAGGCTCTGCCTTCCAGAGAACCTGGATTGAGATGTAAAGCAGAGCCCTCCAACTGCAAAGTTTTTGTTCACTAAGTAACAAATCAAAACATGATATAAACAGCCCTAGGCTTCCTCCTTGAAAAGTGTTCTGATTCTGGTGCACCCAATGCTCTTCTCTCTTTATCTATCTCAATGTATTAATGTAATGAGTTTCTTTCCTTTTTTAAACGTAGAGCTGCTTTCTTACTTTCCCCACTTTGGTTTATAACCTTTCATTACTCGATTCTGTTTATTATACATTTACTCCCTTATAGTTGAACTGTTTTTAACGCAGAGACAACTTATGTTGGTTATTTGTCTCTTTATAGAATGTGTACCTTTTCAATGCCATTTTCTAGAACAACCAAACAGTGAGCGCCAGATTTCTCTCTGTATTCCTGTGTATAAATTTTGACATATTGGAAGGGTATGATAAAATTTAAACAAAAAGTTTACGGACTAATTCCAGTATATCACAAGTCATTCCCCACAGATCAATAAATGTTTCGGACCACACTGCCAGGCTTCTCTTAAGCAAGGAATTGTCACCAAGCCAGGATCCCACACTGTAGGAAGGGTCTTTACCATCACCCTCTCTTTACTCTTTCACCACCTCCCTTTTAATTACTATTTCTGATAAGGATTCAGAGAAAACAAATTATAAACCTATTAGTATTAAGCATCTACTGGTGCATCTATTAGGATTAAGTGGGAATACCTAATATTTCTGTCTTAAGTATCTATTAGAACTACAGCCTGAAACCTCACACATCAAATCGGTACATTATACATGCTGTCCACCTCAGGTTTAACCTAATCTCCCAGTTTCTTCTAGACTTGGATATCTCAAACTTTTGGAATTATTTGTTTGTTTTGGTTGTTGTTGTTGTTTTGTCTTGAATTCAAATAGCGTGTCAGCTGAGTGCAAACCAAGAACTTGCCTTCCCAATTGTTCAACCTTCCCTCCTACCCACTCTTTGGTCATGAACTTCCTCTGCTCTCACTGTCTGTTGATTAATTGCCTCTTCTCCCAGGAATGTTGTGTGATGACAGGTAATATGCAGGACGGTTGAGAATCAAATTATTGTTCACAAAAATTGTAAAGACCTCAGATGAAAGTTATAACAAAACTACATGGCATCCCTATTGAAACACAATGAAGGCAGCTACAAACATTTGAAGCCAAGTCACAATTTTGCACACCATCCATTGCTCTTACATTTAACAGGATGTTAAAGACTCTACATCTTCTGAACTTGTCAGCTTGGTATTTAACATATTTCACAGCCAAAATAGCAAAGAAGTTTCATTATTGCTGGTTAAATTAGCCTCATGAAAATGTTGTTGGTAAAAGGTTACAGAAATGAATAAGAGATCTAACAAAGCAGCATATTAAAACCATTTATCACTATAATTTAAAAAGGCATTCTGATTATTTAAATTAACTTGGATAAAGGATAGAGAATTAGATAAAAGTTAATAATTAAAACCCAAATGGCGTGATTAGCTTTCCCTTTTGACAAAGAAGGGACAAAACATATGCAGTATTTACTTAAATTGACCTCTTGGGAGAAACTGAGGCCAAGAAAATCATACCTGATCATACCATTTATGAGCTTTTAAAAAGTTACATCTAGCCCCGGCTGGGTGGCTTAGTTGGTTGGAGCATCCTCCCATACACCAAAAGGCTGTGGATTTGATCCCCGGTCAGGGCATATACGGGAGGCCACCGATCAATA
The DNA here is from genome assembly GCA_028533065.1 of Trachops cirrhosus. Lineage (NCBI taxonomy): Eukaryota > Metazoa > Chordata > Mammalia > Chiroptera > Phyllostomidae > Trachops > Trachops cirrhosus. The sequence continues at coordinate 12,406,429 of CM052545.1, read as the reverse complement.
TTTCTCTCTTAAATGGATGTTTCTCTCTCTCTCTCTCTCTCATCCATTCTTCCTAAAATCAATAAAAACATATTCTCTGTTGAGGATTTAAAAAATGACAGTTCTATTGTATGTAAACTAGATTACCTAAATAACTTGTGTTTCCTTCAGACATAGTTTGATAATCTTCCCCCCATTATTTTATTTTGGGTTGTTGAAGCCTGGAACTTAGCTGTTTTTCTGTTGAGATTCAGTGTTTGTTTTTTAGCTGAATGTCCTCTGAGTACATTAAAGAAAGTCTTTGCCATCTTTGTGAAATTTTTATCTGTGAATCTAACCTGTATTTTTCTCTTTTACATACAGAATTTTTGATGTTTTTGTGGCCTAAACTATTTATAACTTTCTCTATGTTAAAATGATTACTTTCCCCCTAAAAAGTACATAGAGCTTTTCCAAAAGGGACGGTGAATCAGTTTCTGATGAGTTTGACAACCCTGATTAAGCACTTCATGTCTATGGATTTAGGAGCAAAATAAATGTTTTGTTCTCTTTTCCATTCTTAACAGAAACCAGGAACTGAAAGAACTTGGTGAACTTTCTCCACACTGGGACAATCTACGGAAAAATGTCCTTACTCACTGTGATCAAATGGTGAACATGTACCAAGACATTCTGACCGAGCTCAGCAAGGAAACAGGTGAGAAAGCAGTAACTTCACATTTTCAACCTGAGTTACATTTTATGTATGAGGGCATGTTATGTGAAAACAATAATAAACATTGTTATGAACATAAAAGGGCCAAGATTTTTTTAAATGCACTATTTATTTCTAACACTTCCATCTTGGTATGAAAAATAGCAAAGAAAAAAAGCACTCATGGTGTTATTATAAACATAAGTAGGAGTTAAAAAATTAAATTTCTGAGAAGAAAAGCAAATTATACAACTACGTTTTATTTCAGAAGCTTTTGTAACAGTTTTCTATGTTGACTTTTCAGCGTGTGCACACACACACACTTATTATTTATTTACTAATAATATTGTACTTTTTTCCACCTAGGGTCCTCTTTCAAATCAAGCAGCAGCAAAGGAGAGAAAACATTAGAATTCGTTCCAATAAATCTACATCTGCAGAGAATGCATGTACACAGCCCTCAGTTGAAAGGTAGTGTATAGTATTCTTTTCAAAATGGGCAAATTACGTTACTGTGTTTCTTTAAAATCTCAACTATTGGCAGCATTTGCAATTTAAGCGTTTATGTAAAGATGAAGATAAGACCATTGAAGCTGATAATGGCCCTGAATACTACAAAAGGGGCTATTATATTTTTGTTGTGTTTCTGAGCAATACGTTGCTTGTGCACCATCTGAATTGAGTTACAGGTGAATATGCAAAATGAATATTAGCTTCCTTAAGTAGTATCAGCGATAGCTAATAGCTGGCAATTGTGCTGTTGTCTGAATTAGGAAAAAAGAGGAAGGGAAAACAAGACTCGTTCACAGGGTTCCTGTCTTGAGAGACAAAGCCCAAACCTGGACTCACTCGCTGTCTCCCCGTCTCAGTCGGCCTCTCCCTGGAATCATTTCCTTCCCTACGAGAAGGCGCTTTGTCAGATAGAAGGTCGTAGAGTGTCCTGATGTACTCAGCTGCAAGGAACATTTTCCAGGGAAAAGTGTGTAGGTTTTCATATACATATACCTGAGTAGGGTTTGGAGTGAACAATAGGTATTGTATTCATCGCCATTCTACCTCATTCCTTACCATTTCTCAATAATATATATTTTATAATATTCTCCTCATCTCACATTTTCTTAAACTTACTGCTATATCAATTTTATGTATATTTAGGGTGACTATGTGCCCCTATTTACCAGCCAAGTCCCATATTATGCCTGTTGTTCAAGCATCCTTGTTAATAATGTCCTCTGCCTCCTTCCCTCCAGAAAGCTTCTCCGTTTGAGTGATAAATGCTAGTACCCACCCTCCTAGGGAGCCAAGTCACTTCAGGTCATCAAGTTCTCTGTAATGAGTGTGTCAACACGTGTAAACAAACACACGCAGATCCATCTGGAGCTGCATTCAGGCACCTGTTTTGTAGCCATTCTCACAATATGTGGGTTAGAAGGTTTAAAGCATTAACATGAAATCTCTATTCTGCTTTAGACTCATCTGAAGTTTCATGATCAGAAAAATTAAGCATTTTTCTAAACTTAGGAATACTGATTTCTATATGCACAACCAGGTAATATGCCAGTTTAAGTATAGTTATAAGCAGCATTCTGATGTATAATTTTATTTTCTTTGGTAACACTTACTAACTATCTGAAATTTTAACTCAGGTCCTTTTAACCAGGAATTATGTCAAATAAAAGAACTGAAATAAAAATTAGATGGATTGGCCCAAGGGATTCATAGGAACTTTTGATTACTAAGTGTCTGTCAGTAGTTTGAACATAACATGCAATGGTTTTTTTTAAAAAAAAATCATCAAAACCAGAGCATCAACAAGTAATAAAGAAGCAAAGGACTTAAAAGCTATCTGACCAGCAAAATAATTTTTTTCTAATGGCCAATAGGAAGAGACTTTTACGATATAGTAAAAGGCTTGTATATTTTGGAGTGAAATGGAATCGAATTGAAGCTTCACCAGTTTTTATATAGGACCTTAAGTCTGTTAGTTAATCTTTCTAATCTATGTTGTCCTCTTCATGATTCGGTGACCTAGAGTACCTGAAACACCTAGAATGAACAGTCAGAGGGTCTGTGATAAGGGTGGCTGCTGCTCCCACTGGAAGAAAATAGATCTATTGGTTTTGTCATGGCTATTAAAGTGATCAGTTAAGAGGCAATGAAATCTAAGGAAGTAGCTAGATTCAGAGGAAAGATGAGTTAGAGAGGCAGAGGCATTTGGGAAAAACCATCACAGGCAAATCCTTAATTGCTGATGGAAAGAAGAAATGGGAGGAGAGGATGGCCTGGGGAGACAGCCATGGATGGATGAAGAAGTATCATCAAACCGAATGGTTTGTCGGGGCCTAATTGATGGGAACTGATTCTTAAATATGCATTCAAATATTTGGTGGTGATCCTTAAAACACTTCCACCGAAAAAGAGAAATGATTATCTTATCTAAGTGGCCTTTTCCATCATATTTATTTCTTGAAAATGACAGAACCTTTTACATTATGCTTCCCCCCCACCAAGAAACTGTCTGGAAGGTAGACCAGCATGAGACAGGATGGATACAATGCCTCTCATATCTGTTTCTCCAACAGGGAAGGAAACTGGAAACTAAAAGAAAGAAATTTAGAAAGGCAAATGGAATTTCTTCTGGTTAGTCTGGTCTGGAACAGGTGCCAGTTTGCTAGGGCCACCATAACCCAGCCCCACCGACTGGGTGGCTTACACGACAGAAATGGGTCCTCTCGCAGCCTCGAAGTCAGACGCCAGAATCAAGGCGTCTGCAGAGCCAAGCTCCCTCTGGAACCCGTAGGCCAATCTTTCTCGCCTCATCCTGGCTCCTTTCTTTTTTCTTGTTTTTTTTTTCCTGGCAATCTGGTTTTCTTTCATTTTTTGATGCATCACACTGACCCTCCGTCGTCACATGGTGTTCCCCTGTGTCTTCACATTGTCTGTGTGTGGGTCTGTCTCTGTATCCAAATTTCCCCTTAAAGGACACCAGTTCCATTGCATTAGGACTCACCCTAACAGCTGCATTTTAACTTCATTCCATCTGTGAAGACCCTATTTCCAAATAAGGTCAGGTTCTAAGATATCTTTCTTTGAGGACGCAATTTAACCTGTAACAGGATATATGAAGGAATTTTTTATTTGTGATTAAAAAATCAAGCAGTAGGGAAGAAAGCAAGAACTAAGGTACAGCTGACAAACGACAGGGTTTTTGACATAGTAGTTTTCACAAAGACTGACTCCTCCCTTTGAAGACCTAAAGAGAAAACATGGGAAAAGATGAGATACCTTACAGCCAAGAATTAATGTGAAGGTGTTGAATTTTATTGCATAATATAATTACAGTATATTATGTGTATATTGTATCTATGTAATATGTGTAACATTAAATAATTTATATACCTTAAAATTTTTTGTAGTTTTATAGTAAGTTTAAAAGTTATTTGAAGTTGGAACTCAGATAAAGTAGGTGCTTTATAGACCAAATCATCACTATATGTTAGAATAGAAATTGAAAATGACTGAATTTCTAGGGCCTTACCATTTCTTTGTCTTTCACCAAGTGAGTAACCCCCTTGAGCTTTGCTTTACTTATTTGCAAAATAAAACACTTTAAAGTTGTAGATGGTGGTCAATCAAATTTTCTTCTTGCTTATATAATACGCAGTTAGCAGATTTTGAGTTGCAGTTAAATTTATTTAAGCTCCACGGTTACTGATTTAAATGTTCAGCTGAATTACAGACAACATTTTATAAGGTAATGATGCAGGTAAAATTGGCCAAGCCTGGGTATTTCCTGGTGAGTTATTTGGATATAGCCTACATTTATTTTCATTCTTACCATCAGTAAACTGCATCTATTCACCTTTGATTAATACACCTGCTCTATTTGGAGAGGCAGCTTTACAAACAATAGCAGGCACGTTTACCAAAAAGGAGACTGATGTCTAGCTCTTAATACAAGTAACTGAGCAGAACTGAAGTCGCCATGTCTCATACTGACAAATGAAATAGCCTCCATTTAACTTTGGGTGCCCCTGGACCCATTAAGTTAATTTTTCATCCTTATTCATTACTTAAATTAAACACAATAGAATACCTACTACAATAGAGATCTTATACAGCAGTGACCACAATAACAAAAACAAAACCCTGACACTAAAAACAAAATTTCATCCTGCAATATATATACCTTAGTAAATTTCATTTTCTTGGAGAAGCAGTTGTGAATAGTATAAAATATGGTCTCTTGTGATATTATTATATGTTTAAGTTATATTATGTATTAAAGATATATAATAGCGTATTATAGTACATAGCAAAGAAATAGAAAGAAAAGTAAAGGAAGAAAAGAAGTAAGGGAAAGAACCTACTACATGAAATCCTAAAGCTGTGGTTGGAATCGGGCACGACATCGCCAGAATTGTCAGTGTGACTATGGAAGAAGCAGCGTCCCCTCTGCCTCTTAGACTTCTCATCCCTGAACTGGCGGGGAGAACAGATGAGCGGAGCTGTTTGGAGCCCCTGACTTCCCATTTCAAGGTTTGGGTGTATCGCCTCACCAGTGAAGCATAATTACCTTATGTGCTTCGTGAGGATGCCACATTCCTTGGACTGTTTTGAAACAGATTTCCCTTAAAAATCCCTGTGGTCTTGTGATTCATGTCAAAGTCATTTTGTGAGCCATTTTGGAGTCAGGGATTATGCTTAAATTGTTCTTTGAAATGAGATCAGCATGTCTACATTTTTTTTTATTAGCACTATTTTTATAGTTGTAGGAATTTTAAAGAGATCTTCTGGGAAAAATAGACTTATTATCTCATTTCTATTATTAAATGGCTTTTAAAAGGCTATGAGGCAGCCCTATTATTAAATTTCAAATCAACTTAGTATCTTTAGCTTGATGAGATTCAACTTGAATTTTACTTCCTTATTATAATGCACACTATGCCGTTTTCACAAAGCCAAGGACAATTTTTGAGGTAAAAATATCAAAGAAAGAAGGCACACAGGTTATATTTTATATGAAAGGAAAAAAGGACCTTTCACGTTTTTTGCTTAAATTTCCTGTAAAATAACATGCCCACCAAGATCTTTAAAATTGTTTCTTAGTACCTAAAACTGGAAAGCTTTTATTATATACAGTTAAAGGCTATTCATATTACAAAGATACCTAATTTAAAGAGCAGGATAAAATGGAGAAATTTTGTAAATGAGACAGATATTACCAATCAGATTGTTATCCTAGACTTTTGTTTTTTATTGATTATTTTTGATATATGTGCTCTCTCCTAAAGGAAACAGTCCATGGATGTCAGTTCTCACTAACGTTAAAGGACCATGTCTGCTCCAGCCGAGAGCAAACATAGCGCTTTGATCGTATATTCTTCATTAACTCGGAAACCCGGAAATAAATCCCATGGTGCATAGAGATCTAGCTATTATTTTCATAATAAGTAATAGCAAGTGAAATGCAGTGGTGAAGGGGCCAAAATAGATAGTTGGTTCAGGACAGTGACATTGATAACTGGTAATTAGAAAATAACAATAGCAAAATATTAAGACTTCCTGGCGTCTTGTATTGAGTTGTAGGAGTACCTTACAGATTTTGGAAAGGAACCATTTATCAGATACATGGCTTGCAAATATTTTCTCCTATTTTGTATGTTGCTTTTTTACATTATTCTTTCCGTAGCAGAAGCTTTTTAGTTTGATGTAGTCCCAGTTACCTTTTTTTTCCTGTTACTTGTGCTTTTAGTGTGACATCTATGAAATCATTGTTAAGACCAATATTCTGAAATATTTTCCCTCTATTTTTTTCTAGGAGTTTTACAGTTTTAGGTCTGAGGTTGAAGGCTCTAATTTGTTTCTAGTTGATTTTTGTGCACGAAGAGTCTAATTTGAATTGTTTGCATGTAGGTAATCATAAGCTCTCCTTGTTCTTTTATTGAATATATTTCACGGAGGGATTTATGGTTGTCTTATTCCCATACAGCTATGTATATTCCAGATTCCAATTTTTCTAGATAGTGAACTTAAACTTTTTATTCTTCAATGAAGAATAGTAATTCTCTATATAATCTAAAGACAAATTAGACAAACTGAATTCAGCCTCAACTACTTACTTGTTTGTTTGTTCACAATTACTGAGCACCTACAGTATGCATGACATTGAGACATTTGAATGTCCTTCTAATCTTTGACATATACGAGGGGAACCGAAGCCTGTGTTTCGGGCAGAGTGACTGAACGCCTGACCACATAGGAGAAGCCATCCACACTGTGGATGCAGGGAGGCCGAGACGGAAGAGGCAGTAGTGATCCGACATGAAGTGAGGAAGGTTAGAATTAAAGTAGAGAGAGTTCACAGTGATAAGAGAGAACGCATTCTGGGGAGCAGAGTTGTTGGAACTTATCAAATAAAATGTTAAGGGAAAGAAAGTAATTTAAAATGATCTTGGGATCTTGAGAATTTTGATCTGGAAGGCTGAAGGGAATGTGGCATCTGTTCTGGTCCCAGGAAACCAGGGCGGAAGGATGGATTGGAAGAGTTAGAACAAGTTAAGAACAAGTTAAGGGTGGATTGAAAAAGTTAGAACATAGCTGGCTGGCATTCAGAGGTGTGCATAAAGCAGTTAGCAATTGGATTATCTAATGGTGAAGAGGTCCCAACTAGCCAGAAATGCACATTTTATAGGCTTTAGTACAAATGTAGTGTTCAAATCTTAAAAGGGATGAGTTCATGCATAGAAAATAGAATGGAAATAAATAAAAGGCAAAACTTTGGATAGGAAAGAGCTTGTTCATAACGTTGGAAGTTTTTTAGTGTAGATGGAGTCAGGAAACACACACTCCTTCATTTAGATTTAAAAATAAATCGACAGCTCTGTATTGTGAGTGGAGTGTGTTTGAGCTGCTTGCTTCTCATCCTTTACCTGTCACTTCAGAGTTTCTTGGCTCCTTCCAAGATCACCGGGGTCCCGTGATTAGAGGGGTGGATGAAGGACGAGGAGGCTGCTGCACCTAGAAAGCAGTTTTGGAAACTGCAGAAACTCACGGATTCACCGTGAGGCTAATAAGACTTCAGTTCGGGGCCCTTCATGTGCCTGGGCCTCGTAGGATACCTCCCAATGGGCCCTAGCAGCATGTCTGTGGTCACATGTGTCTGAAAATTCTGCAACAGTAAGAAATGTGAACCTCCATCAATTAAGAATGCTCTCTCTTTCCACTCACATTCATTCCTCCCTTCTTGCTGGGTGGGGTGGAGAGGCAGCAAACTCTTTTGGATCCAGTGAGTCTCCAGTTTGTTTTTTTTTCATCATTGAGTTAGGCATGTGTTTTGTTTGGGCTTCATGGGACATGTGTGTGCAGATTTTAGTTAGTTCTGTGTATAGTTGGTATTGCTGGCCGCCCGGGTTTTAGCAGCGATGCAGCATGATTCACTGCAGCGTTATGATGACTTTCCCTTCTGCATTCAGTTTAAATTAACATGGGAACTGATTGTGTTCAGAGGAGTGGTCTCAATATCACTTTCTTTTTCAGAATGAAAAGTTATGGAAAAGTAAGCCCAAGTTCAAATATCGCCTTTCTTTGCTTAATTGGTGGGATTACTTCATACAGAAACAATAATCATAAGTAATACTGAATGCTTATCATTTTTAACTACTTTCAACTCCAGTTTCTAGCTGAGGCAACTGCAACTTGGCGAGGTTAGGTAATTGTCCCAATGCCAGGGCGCTTCCAGGTGGCAGGGCTGGGATCCAGAGCCAAGGACCAGGTGACAGTCACTTAAACCACTGACTCTCCATCCTGGAGGCAGAGGTCTGAAGACCTTGAGTCTAGGGTCTCAGGGACTTTAGACAAAGCAGGCACTTTCTCAAGGCCCTCGGGTTTCTAAGCAGATACACAAAGGTGGACTAAAATTCAGAGTTGCTAACTTTGTGGTGATCTCATGACCATCTGAGAAAGCTGTGACCCGTTTCCAGGAAGTAAAACAGTAGCACACATAAAATTTGTGTATATTCATGGACATCTGAAACCCATTTCTTAGGCCTAGGGTAAAATTTCCTGGACAAAAAAAAGTCTTTAAATTTCACAGAAGTTTCATATTCTGTTATTTTGAGATAACCTGGCTTCTACTTCATTAACGATGTTTTAAAAAGGCAAAAGATTACCACTCCAGTAACCTATTAAGTGACTGTTCAGTATTTGCCTTATTGTTGGATTGATTTGGCTTGTATTCTGTTTTTTGTGACCTTGCATTTTGAAGACATTTTTTAGTAAGAAAAATATTACAGGTGCATTTGATCGAACCACTATGGAAAAGTCACGGTGTTTACCTGAAGCTAATTAAATTATTTACATTTTCCCTGTAAATGAGATCTGAAAAACAGCCAATGTGTCAATACCGAGAAGGATCAATGTATCAATTTGAGAAGGATCTACTATGAAACTACGTTTCTCAGTAAAATGTAGTTTAACAAGGGGCATTCACTCAGTCTTCCTTCTTATGGGAATACTTTTCATTAGAATGTAAAAATGATGGTGTGTTTTGAAGCCCAAAACTTAATATGTATGAAACTTGATGGCTTTCAAGATCAAAGGATTGAGGTTCAATTTTAAATGTATGGATATTTTGTAAAAAAAAAAAAAACAACGAAGTATCTTGCTGGAAAATAGATCAAGAGACATTTTGTGTATTCTTTCTGTGTCACCGAAGGAAATTGCAAAAGCATGCATTAATATTGAGTAAGATTTAGTAGACACAGGCAGGAAGCACTCTATACAGATTTTTAAAAAATGCACTAGTACTGTTCTGGCCTTGAACCAAAATGCTTCTTTTCTCTGTAAATTTCGGTCGTAAGATTCATTATTGTTGAATTTCAATATGATTGGAAGTTAAATGATGCAAAACTCAATAAAGTAAAATACACAAAAGGCCAATTAGCATGTTATCTCAGTAAGTACACAGAAGAATGAGAGAACATACTGTTCTACACAGTAGCATATAATTAAGATGTAGTCATAAATCAAGGAAATATTATAACTTGTTTAGGTGCACAGGTGGCTTTTAGAAAGATGGATTAGCTCCTCGTACCCCCTTGAGATGTGAGCTCAGAGTTATTTCTACAAAATTAAACGGAATAACGCCTCAAACTTCCGACAGCGTGTAGGCTCCTGTGCAAAGAGCGGGTGGGAGAGAAATGTTGGCGAAGTGTCCATCTATCTCCTTGTCCGTTCCTGTTCCAGATGCTCTCTACGATGTTATCACCGTGGGAGCCCCAGCTGCCCACTTTCAGGGATTTAAGAATGGCGGTCTTCGGAAACTACTCCACAGATTCGAAACAGAGAGAAGAAAGTAAGTGATGACAAGACACATGGATGATGTTATCTTCCCTTTGGGGAAGTTTATACACTTTATGCTACATTTAGAATAAAGAAGCGTGGTCCGTCACAATGAATAGTTCTTGTATCTCAACCTATTTAGTAACTTAAAGTTGTTGGATTTCCAAAACAAAAACACTGGAGCAGAAATTAAGTTAGAATTAATGCCTGAATATGTGGCTTCCTGAGTAGTGCACTGCTGGCAGAAAATGTTTGTGTAAACAAAGCTACTAAAAATAGATGGTTTTCTAGGATCAACTGTTGCCCATTCCGTGGAATGATGTTCAGGTAGGGATGTAGCTGAAAACTCGGTCTGGTGTAACTGCAGAGCCAGACGCTGCAGACAGAGCATGAGTCCTAATTTCTGAGTCTTATCCTACGGGTGATTTCCGATGTGGTCTGAAGCAAGGCACATACCCTGCCCTGTCATTGAATTGTGCAATCTGAAAAAAGAGACATCAGTACAGAACATTATCAGTTAAATAATGAGATTAAAAGGGAAAAATATTCAATTCCTTAGGGAAAAAGTGTGGTACAAAACCCGAAGTATTACTACTGTTGTTTATAATATACTTTGTCAATTTTTTGTTTCTTTGGCTACTTTAAAACATTGCATCAGTAGTTTATTAAGTTTACCTTCTAACATCCTCTGGCTCAGACTGCACTTATGTAAACCATAAAGAGTGTTACCCTGATGTGAACGGTAACTCTTCTTTTCAAGTCGTCACTCTTAGAATAAGAACCTGAATTTTGAAAGGCAGGGGGAAATAGTATCTGCCATCGTAGTTGATTTAATGATCGTATTTGGAAAATTTACCTGAGTAGCAAAACCAGAACCTTCTCTTTTTTTTTTCAGTTTTATCACATTTACCACACAATACATTTATTATTAGGTGTGCGATGTTCAGATTTCTCCAGCTTTTGGTTTTTGTTTTTGGTGAGAAGGGTACATAGTTCAGTAGAACTGTATTACAGGTGTGGATGAGAGCAGCCATCACAGAGAACTGTCCCATTGCCGCAGAGAAACTCCTGCAGGTCGTCCCTTCTCTGCGGAAACCAGTTCTGTCACCTCATCATTGTGACAGGGAGAGGAAGGCAGAATTTCGTCCAGGGGCTCCAAGGTGGAGGATGGGGAGAAGCCCCATGAATTCAGTAGGAGTTGGAAGTGAGTTCAGTTACAGACCCCATGGGGGAAAGGGTGCCATCTCTTTAGTCAAATAGGAATGGGGGCGGGATATAGGTTCCTGCCCGTGGTCTCTCCCGGGAATGGTGTTTCTTACTGACCCCCCGCCGTGCCATCCTTCAAGTGGAGGGGGGGCGACGCTGCTATTTTTGTGATATTCACCCCCAGAACAGACAGGTATGGTTAAAAGTGTCCTTTGTATCGGGCCACCCTTTTACTTGTCCTTTGTTTTTTCTTGGGTTCTATTTTTAGGTGGCATTGAGCTGCATGGGGGACTTCTCTAATACCCTTGGGATATGTCGTGGACACAAAAATAAATGAATAAACCTATAGACTCACTCCCCTAGCTCCTGAGGCTCCCAGCCAATCTCTCCTCCTTCGCTCTCTCGGAGTCTTCTGATAAATGACTTAGATGTTTTGACTAGAGTATTTTTTGTGATTAGCAGGAGAAGTGAAATAGATTGTATTTACTCCATCTTGTCTGGAACTGGACATATCTACCTTGAGAATAATTTATTTGTTTTTCTCACTCCAGTTTTAAAGTGCGTAACATAATTAGAGGACTGAAAACTACCCACAGGTCTGCTTGAACATATAGAGTGTCGGTATGTGAGCCATGGAAACTTCCATATTATTCCACTAAGTATCGCTGTATGCCGCTGGCGCAGACAAATGCTGAGTTGTGTCATTAGACTCTGAGTAATATGTTTTGTTTTAAATATCTTCACGAATGTCTCAATTCTTCAGTATTCTTCACTTCTCACTGGAATGTTCACATACATATAAACACACACAGCTGTTGCATTGAATTCAAAATAAGAGAGAGAAATGTGTCCAAAACTTGTAAACATTGACTTGCTTTAGGTTGTGTGTTATATATCCCATTGCTTTATTGATAAATACAATGGAATTTTTTAAGAAGTAGAACACGTAACCTGGAGTAGATCTTGAAAGTGCTCTCCCCAGCACAGTGGTGGGGGATGAACATGACTTGCAAGGCAGCGCACAGGTGAGTGTGGGAACAGCCTGCCATCCTGAGGGGAGCTGACCTGGGAAAGGCGTTAGGCCTAAAGTGACATCACTCAGCGCAAGCTATTTTTCTGCAGGTTTTCTCAGCCACAGATATTGCATTTGCTAGTCAAGAGCAATCATAGAGAGGAAGTAAATGTGACTATAGGAAATGAGTAAGTTCAACTTACACATTTATGTGTGATAGTGCAGAAAATTACATTAAGTGAAGAAAATTTTCTTTGCCTCTTTTTTCTTTTGATACTCCCCTAAAAAGTCTTTTAGTCCAGTTTTTTAGGGGATCTACCATAGCCATCATACTTCTTCCCCTTCATGTATTTTTTTCTCCGTTAAGCCAATGAAATATTGTCACCCGAGTACAGTGATTTATGTGCCGATCTCTCAGGGATCTATTGTTTGATGAACACACTGACCGCATAATGAAAAGGATTTTAGCATGAAAAATGCCTTACCTGCTCGTGGTATTCCCATAATGCAATTCATATTTCATAAAAATGTATTTAAAAGCTACAAGATAGTTCATTAGGCAGACTGACTTTTTTAAAGCACAGATATTTGGGTCCATTACTCCCCTGCTCAGAAATCTTCCTGGAGACCGTCTCATCCACTGGGCCTTCGAAGCCTCTGTGAACTCATCCCACGGGCTTCCTGCCTCCATCACTCTTCCCCCTGTAGCTGCTTCTTAAATGCTCTGAAACCATTCCCTAATGGGCTTCACACTTTCCCACCTCTTCTCTCTTCCTCACTCTGTTCTCTGCTACTAGAAATTGTTCTGTCTTTGTCTCCACTCTATTTACATTTCTTTCTGTCAAAATTATATACACAGTTCCATTCAAAATTCTACACGATTGATCCTAATGTTTTACCCCCTCCATTATGCCTTCCTGATTTCTCAAGTTGATTTGACTCTGTGTCCTAATATTTTATTTTGATTTCCCTTATAGTCTTACTAGGTCACAGTTATGGTGTGTTAGATTTGTCTTTACTTGATAATTTCATAACACTTTGTGCTGTTTTTGAGTAAAAGGTGACACTCTCTTGAATTGTGGGTCTTCCGGGGTGTTCCACAGGGTACTTAGCATACATGCATTCCATAGATCAAGTTCAACAGGCATTGGAATTCACCTGTGAATCAGGCATAGTCTCTGATTTAAAGTGCCGAAAATTCCAGTGAGAAATAAGGTTTCACAAATAATCATAATACAACAGATCAATAGAGACAGCGAGGATTTTTCAACCATGGCCACATGATGGAATCCCCTTTGGGGCTTTAAAAACATTTCTTGTATGCCATGACATCACCCAAGTCAGATTAAGTGCAAGTCCTGGGAATGGAGCCCAGGCATCAGTAGGTTGTAAAAACTTCCCAGGTGCATCTAATGTGTAGCCAGGATTACGATAGATGTAAGTGAATAGTTCTGGGAGAGGACAGATGAAGGGTGTGGAGACTAGAGAGAATAGTGAGTAACACAGGTAAGGTGAACTTGAGAAATGTATCACACCTTAATTGGCATGTATCAGAAGCAAAGAAAATCTATGTTAGGGAATATTTGTTGAAATGTACAAAAGTATTACAACCCGCTCAATACAAATTTTTGTTTAATGAATCCCAAACTCATTCAACAGTTGCAAAATGGGAGGAAAGCTCTAAGAATTTTGATCTGTGAACACTTGGACTGAGTAATATCCAAACAAGAGCGGGCATATTCTAGAGGTGTTCATGCTATAAACATGAGGTTTTTCTAAGAGAACAAAACCGTAATCACACATGTATTTTTTCAAGATCAGGACGCTTCTAACCTATGATTCACCCGTCACATCAGACATCCATGCATCCTGGAGGCAGTGATTTACCACTTGTTTTCCTGCTTTGATCATTTCTGATTTCAGCAGGAACTTCAGATTCAGCCAGAATTTTCACTCAGTAGGGCCGTGACCTGAAGGCATAGTTCTTTCATAAAGATGAAAAGACACCTCATGAAAACCCAGAGCCTTTGTAAAGAAAAACAAAGCCAACGAGGGACGTTGTTAACTCCTCTCTGAGAATATCCATTCCCTGTGACCTGCCTGTTCATCTGGAACGAGCTCAGAGGGAAATCCCTGCAGAGGACCCCAATGGCACATCGGCCACGCGCCTACCCTGAGTGTGTACCATCGCTTGCCCACCTCCCCCCATCTGCTCCAGATGATCGTGATCAACCTCTGCCACCCCACAACGGCAAGTGGAAGAAAGAAAGTAATCATCTGGAAAAGTCATAAGGAAAAGGAACTAAAATTTTACCAACAGAAATATTGTAGGCTCTCCTTGAACCTACAACAACTTGAGTTTATACTAGAATTTGGGGGAATTTTCCCAAGGAAAGTGAAACCGTGATTCAGAGAGTTAAACAAAGCAGACATTCCTTTTACGAGATCGATGGCTACTCCACCACATGGCAAAAACTCTGAGGAACAGTTTCCTTACTACTGTATGGAGAACTGAAGTAGATATTTCCTCATTCACTGTGATAAATAGGAGACGTCTTAGAAAACAGGGAGAATACTGCATCAGGGAGCTCTCTGTAGCCTAAGGTGTAGCCAGCAGCATCCAATGCACCAGAAATGAGAGAACTGGATGCAATATCTTTGAAATATGTTCTTCTGATAGAATCACTAACCACTACTTAATTTAGGGGAAATAAAACAAATGAAGCTTTTTTGTTAGTAGTGCAGAGATGAGGCCTCTCAGCAGAACTGCAGAAGAATTTTCCCAGCGCTCCCCTTCTATACGCTCTCCAGTAGCATGTGAGCAGACTAGGCAGCTGTTGCCAAAGAATTTGCTTGAAAACTCTTCTAGGCTGATCTCTTGTCAGAAATTTGGCAGAGTTGTTCAGTCTGACATCGTGTCGTATATCTTTGAAGTAGAGATATTTCTATTATTCAATCATGCATTTTTAATAAAAACTTCCTATTGATAATTTTCCAATTTTGCAAATATGTTTATTGGAAAATGTAAACAAGCCAAAAGAAAGAGATTAAAACCGCCCATATTCTTTCTCAACAATGCACTTACTGGCAACATATGGGTACCCTTTTTTTTCATTGTTTTTCCACTTACAGTCTATGTGTTTATTTTTTTATTATAAATTAAAAAATTCCAAATGGCTTAAAATGACTAATTCTCCAAAGTATACAGAGTTGGGTAAAAATAGGTTTACAGTTGTTTGTGTGGAAAATAATACAATAATTAATACATAGTAATGTAAGAATAAACTGCGTTTTGTGTACTCAAAACCTACTTTTGCCCCACCCTGTATAAACTGAATGCCCTCCATTTAAAAATATGTGTTTGCAGTTGTTTGGAAGTCATTCCTAACACACCAAAACTTGTGTACAAAAGTATCAGTCTTACAGGTTATAGCTAAAATTCATGTCCTATTCATTGTCAAATACATTTTCTTTTCTTTAAAAAAGTACTTTATATAGCAAAAAAAAGTATGACACAGGCCCAATGGAAATAAGAATAAGCATGAATAAAATCCCAGCATTCCTTTCATTTTTCTTTTGAACTGTATCCAGTAGCTGACAATGTGTCGTTTTCAAGGAGATGGAAATTTAAATCTTTGTGTAGATTACCACTTGATTCCTTGGGGGTATATTCTTTCCTTTCTTTGAGTCAGTCCCTCCTCAGCTACTCTTAGCTCTCAATTCAGTTCATATTTGAGCGAATAGGCAGCTTGGTCTGCCAGTACTGTGTACCAGGCTGGTATTCCCCGTGCTCACTTCCCTGCAGGCAGCTCCCTGTACACAACATCAGATCTTCAAGAATTAGTGGGTTTTGTCTCATACATCTATAACCTGGAGTATGGAGAAAATAGAACTTTTCAATAAAATAGTCTTGTTCAGACTCGGGCAAACTGTGCCAGCTAAAGGATGAGGCTCTCAAAGCATTGAACTGAATGTGCTCCAGAGGAACGGAAGGATTTTTGCTGAGTTGCATGTGATCCTAAATGAATTTGTAATGCAGCTTGCTCCTTCCTTCTCATTTTGACTATACAAGTAAAATGTGCTTGTAGCACACGAGTTCAAAGAATAAGGAAGCATGTGATGTGAAAAGCCCACCTTTTCATGCTCTCTTCCCAGAATAAAGCGATTGGAGCAGCTTAATGCCTTTCTCTATGCATTTTCTTCTAGGCATCCAACTATCTGACTTTTCAGCCTTTAAGAGTCAAGTTCACAAATTCAGGTCATGGGAATGTAATGTTCTTGACTTTTCTATAACTCAGTTTCGTTTTCCTGGCCCCCAATCTGGGGCAGGGCAGAAACATTCATCACAGGTAATTACGAGACTCTACTTTCTCTATGAACTAAATCCTGGCTTGAGCACTTACAGGCTTTGTGACCTTAGTCAAAGAACCTCCACTCTCTGTACTTTGGTTTCCTCATTCATAGCATGAGAAAAACATTTCTTCACTTACAGGGTTGTTCTGAAAATTTGATGACTTCACATTCAGCAAAAAATTTGTAACACTCCCTAGCATATAATGAGGGCTTAGTAATTTTAGCCATTCTTTTTGCAAAAGACATAAACAGGTATATTTTCACTCAAAATGTCTTAAGACTGTCCCATTTCTATACATGTAGATGTATTGCTTTCTAAAAGCTAAGTAGGTTTGTATTGATCAATGTAGAATAATTATCTAACCAATACAAACAATATTGCTGATCATTTACACCATTTCTAATTTTTGTTATAACCACTCTGCTTGTATGGTACACTCTTATTCTCAAAATTTCTCTCAAAATTTACAAGGGCTTCTTCTATATAAATTCTTAAAGGTGGAATTGCTTGGTTGAGCCTGTTGAATTTTAGAGGTGCTGCCATACTGTCCTCCCCCAAAACTTTGCATCTATGTGCATAAGATGCACACTTGCCACGTCTTGCCCAGAACTGAGCACAGTTCTATTAGATGGCGTCTCTGCGCTGAGCCCAGGTGTGGCCAGTGAGGTCCAGACATCTCTGTATAGCCATCTAGCCGACAGCCTCTCACTAATGGTGTCGCTCAAGCTCTTCCAAGTCAACGGAGGGAGTCATCACTCACCCCTTACCCTCAGGCTTCTCTTAAGGATTCCTTTTATTGAGAAAAGTCACCAGCAGGCACCCAGATGTTCAACTTAGACACTAGCAATTCTTGATGACTTTTCTTCCCTTGCTTCCACTCCCCCCTTCCCCCCAAATCAGTTCTATCAGTTCTACCTTCTTACTTCTCAGGAAGCCATTCATTTCAATAATGAATTGTGGCTTAGGATACACCTACCTCATAGAATCACCCATCTTTTCCATGCCTCCCTGCAAATCTCTTCATCAGGCTGGCTCTCATCCAGTCCATTTTTTCTCACCTCGATGGGAGTAATATTTCTAGAAGGCCAATACAATCTAGTGACTTCACGATTTCAAACTTTTTTTAGCTGCCTTGCACCTGGAGTATAAAGCCTAAGGTGTGTAATATATGCATGGGTGCCCCAGCCCTGCTTTTTCCTCCAGCTTCCTCTCCCATCACCCTGTGAACCTAACGGAACGTCCTCAGTTTCGGTTCTGCCTGCCAGCCGTCTCTGGTTCCCTGGCTAGACCACGTCTGCTTTCTAACCATCTGCCTTCCCCTTTAGATTGTGCATGCTGTGAGGGGAGGGACATCTGCCTGGTGGACCCCAGTGTCCCCAGGAACTGCTCTGATGAGTGTTTGTTAAACAAATACAAGGGAGTGAATGAAAGAAGGGAAAAGATTGTCTGTCCTAGGGCTATCTCCTCTCTGCCTGAAGAGATCGACGTGACTGGACTTTGTAGCAAGCACGGGGAATGACTGTGGAATTAGAGAACGGAAACATAGAGGAATCTGTGGAAAGTGTCTCATGGGGTTTAAAAACAGCCATTTGTCAAGTGCTAGCATATTAGTGTTCACCCGAGCCTCAGGAGGAAGGGAAAATATAGTATTACATGTTCCCAAAGGAGAAAGGTGGTGATTTTTATAAAAATAGCCAATCTAAATATGAATAGGTACAATGGTTTGAGGAATTATTTTCTGTAAACCAGGAGTTGCATTTCTCCTTCACCTTAAACTAGAAAAGATTTTAAACCATGGCACGGTCCTGTCACCTCAACTAGTATGGCCTTAATCCGAGGAGGAAGGCTGGGATCAGTTTAAACACTGAGACTGCCAGGCTATGTTTACAGCTGTTAGCTTAGATCCTTAATATCCATCATTCCGAAGGCAGCAAATGGCAAAAATAAAGTTATCTACAAATAAATGATCAGAAAATTTAAAAATACTGTATTTTTTTTAGTATAAATGCTAACTGTAGAGTATCTCGTTCTTTGCAAGATTATAGTAAAGGTACTAACTTTTAAAAAATGTACCTATGGGACCTGGCTGGCATAGCTCAGTGGATTGAGCGCGGGCTGTGAACCAAAGCATCGCAGGTTTGATTCCCAGTCAGGGCACATGCCTGGGTTGCAGGCCAGGTCCCCAGTGGGGACCATACGAGAGGCAACCACACATTGATGTTTCTCTCTCCTTCTCCCTCCCTTTCCCTCTCTAAAAATAAATAAATAAAAGCTAAAAAAAATGTGCCTACGGGATCCATGTCATGGAAAAATCGTACAATTGTCTTGTGTAACATGAGAAAAAATAGCGCTGTTGCAAAATCGTTGTTAGATGGGAACGTGCCCGAACAATTGCCGTGTCCTCTTCCCTGTCGTGAGGCTTGCGTTAGCAAGTACTGGCAGCATTGACCCTGTGGAGAAGAAAGACGTCTTGGCCTGCGGTGGTGTCAGCATAGATGGATCGAAAGAGATTGGCTACGAGATATTTAAGAGGGCTTGGCAATTGTTTGGACCGTGTTTGTGTCTCGAGTGGGAGGTAAAATTCCAGAGGTACCGAGACTCCCAGCCTGGTTCTGTGCAGTGCGCCTGGGTGTGGTGGCGTCACTCTCCACGACTGGGCTCAGACGCCGCAGGAAGACGGCAGCTGGGAGAGCAGTGAGGAGAAAGCGGAAGAGAGATAGAGAGAGGGTCTGAGGCTGGGAAGGAGAGAGGGGCCAGGCCTGAAGGACACTTGTTTGCTATCCCAAGGCCTGGAAGCTCATCCTTTAGGCTATGGGGATTCATTGACAGGTTTTGGTCTGAGGATTAACATGATCAGATTTTCATTTTCTTTAAAAAGATTTTATTTGCTTATTTTTAGAGAGAAGGAAAGGGAGGGCGAAAGAGTGGGAGAGAAATATTGATGGGCTGCCTCTTGCATGCCCCTAACTTGGGACCTGGCCCACAGCCCAGGAATGTGCCCTGACCCGGAACTGAACCAGCAACCTTTTGGCTTACAGGAGGACAGCCAACCCACTGTGCAACACCATCAGGGCAGATTTGCATTTTGAGTGACAGTGTGTAGAGAACCTAAGAAGGGTAAACAATTAGGCTGTCATAACAGTGATGGTAAGAGGAAATAGTGCCTACTGAGTTAAAGATTTTTAGGAAACTTTATAGGAATTAAATCCAGCTGGACAAGGACTTGAGGGAGACCGGGCAGGACTGAAGGAGCCTCAGGTTTCTGTTTTCTATAACTGACTGAATGTCAAGGCCACTGGGAAAAGGAGTACAGGTCATAAATCATTTGTTTTCATTGCTTAGTCAATACAGCCGGTTGTCTGTGTTCAGTGTGATAAGAAGTTTTGGGAAACAAGAAAATCATTTGGATGAGTTGTGTTATTTTTCTCAATAAAGAATGTTCTAAATGTTAGAAGTAGTGTGAATCTCTATCATGAGAACACTGAGGTTCAGAAATGGAATTGCCCATACTGATAACGACAGAACCAGAGATGGAGAATTACACTTCCCTCCCCTCTTAGGTTCTTCTGTTCTAACTCACCCTGCCACGATCACTAGGTATTCAACCCAGAACCCGTGTTCTTTGTAAATGGACCGTGTTAGTTCTATGGAATAATATTAGTTACAGATGACCTTTCCAGGAATTGATTTTGCCACCTACCAGATAGAAATTTTCAAAAGTTGCCCCATTCAATTTCTCTGGGGCTTTTAAAAGAATATAATTTAAAAGTAAATTACTTTATGTGTACTATTAAGAAAAACATGAATCGATGTGACAATTTGCACCCAGGTCTGTTATTAGTTTAGTCTGCCTAAAATTGCTGCGTCCAGTAGTCAGTAAAAACATTTCTAGGACTTAGCCTTATTTATAGCCCTCCCAAATACACCTCAGGGAAACCACTTGTGTAGGGATGTACCAACAATAAAATAATAAAAGAAAAACAGTAAAATTTTCAAAGATGTTTATTGGTTCTATTCATAATAGAAAACTATAGAAACAACTTGAATGAATAGATACGCAAAATATTCTACATCGCTAAAGGAGAACACTCTGTAGTCATTTTGATTCGCACGTGGGTTATGAAGTATGTAGGGATGTACATAAAAAATGTGCCTGAAAGAATATGTGAGACTAAATGTACACAGAGGAAATCAATCTAAACATATTGGTGAGTGTTTCTGAAAGGATAATATGCTTGCTAGTATGAAAACTAGACACTGTTTTATTTAGATTGTTGTGCTATGTAATCTGTTCCTACTTTGGGGACTGTTTCTTTGCTCATTTGCTTCCAGAACTCCACTCAGCTTTGGTACGAAAGGAGCCCATTTACCGTGAATGATATTTATGCAAAATAAAACTTTCCTAGAGAATCGTTCTAGAGAATCTAAGGATACCAAGTGAACCTAGAAGAAGGGAGACTTTTAGATACTGTGTTAAGGAACTTCTAGACAGGTTCCCCTATTTTTCATTGTGAGAGATTATAGGATGAAAACTGGAGTAAGTCAGTCATTCTTCTCCAGAAGACTTCCTTGCAGTTACCCTGATTTTATTTCTGTTTGCACACATATGCACTTGCCTGTGCAAAGGATTCTGTGTGTCATATCATTGGAACTATTTATTATATAATGTAGAATCATTTTCTGTTAGAGCATATTAAGTGTAAAGGAAAAATTAAACGTCAAGAAGGTGAAAAAGGAAAGAATAATATGTTTACAAAAGAAAAAAGGATAATATGTTTATTTTTTAGTGGGATAGATAGATATGCACAGAGTTCTATTTCTTTTAGGATAGTTTTGTTTTTTATCTCCTTTTCATCTAGTCGTAGACTAAGAGAAGTGGCTCTGTAAAACCCTTTTGCCACTCCCAGCCAATATGGGAAACTAGGTTACATTAAAAAAATCTCCAACTACAAATGCCTAGAAAAGGTGGATGCAATGTGACATCCTTTTACACTACTTTTATTTTATTTTATTTTATTTTATTGCATGTTTTTTATTGTTGTTCAGATACAGTGGTCTCCCATTTTCCCACTACTACTTTTAAGCCTCTGTCTGAGCTGCGAGTGTAAGGCACTGTATGCTGAGCGGTTAGTACGCACATCCCGGGTCCACGGCTGCCCTGAAGGGTATATATGCACACAAGAGTATAGAGGCTTAGGTGGGCAAGGTCCTGGGGGGTCGTGGTGAGGCAAAACAGGTCTCTCCCTTTTGCTCCTCCTCTGCCAGCATCCCCGTCTGTGGCCAGTGGAGGAACAGTGTCCTCGTGCTCACCCGCTGCTCACCTTGCTGGCCGCCGCTGGCCTTTCATTTCCCTCAGTGCACGGACCACACGGCCGCCATGAGCTATTTGTTGAGAGCAATTTACCTGTGAGATGATCTCCAGATTCTTACTTTAGCTAAAGCTGTGTTGTAGTATAGAATTGTACATCTTTTCTAAAGAGCTTCGTTTGAGTAAGATGAGCACTTTTAAAATTATATATTATTTTACTATTTATTGGCTGTTTCTACCATTATGTTACTAAAGAAAAGATGTTTCCTGTGTTAGTGTTCATATTATAACTTTTCCAAATTTAAAATGGGTCACTGCCGCGTTCATGACATTGTAAAACATAAGGAAGGGTTTGGCGTGTGATAATAGAGACCTGGGTTTGAACCCTGGTTTTACCATCTATGCTATCCAGGCCAGGTTACTCAGTGTCCATATCTGTATCGTGGAATCAAATTTGTTTTTCAGAGATTAATCCCTGAAAATAATTTAGCATAATGCTAGGTCTGTGATACAGACCCAATAAATATTAGCCATTAAAATGTGAGAAAGGAGAGAGAGAGATAGAGAAAGATTGGTTTGAATTATTAGTCTTAATTCTACAGTAAGAATGACTGGCTTTATTAGAGACCCTTCAAAAAACATTATCAGATTTAACAGAGGAAAAAATAAAATGGCTCCCTCATTATGTCTTCTGTTTTTCTGTATTCCTATCCCAGAATCAAAATCACCAGCATTATAATATCATAGGCTGGGAACATTCGCATTTATTTTTCACCAGCCTTATTGAGGTATAACTGACAAATAAAAATTTTATATATTCAAGTTCTATAACTTGATATTTTATACACGTACAGGTACACGTTGTGAAATAATCAAGTTAATTAACCTTTCTTTGTTTTTGTGGTGAGAACACTTAAGATCTACTCTCTTAGCCAATTTCAAGCGCACAATACAGGATTGTTAACTCTAACCTCCACACCATACATTAGTTCCCCAGAACTGACACATCTTATATAGCTGAAACTTTATACCCCTTAACCAACATCTCCCCATTTTTCTCCCTTCACCCTCTGGCAACACGGCTTCCACCATCCGGTTCTCTGCTTTCCTAGTGTGGTAATTTGTGTGCCATACACCTGACCTACTTTAAGTGTGCGATTCAATGATTTTTGGTAAATTGATAGAGCTATGCAGTTCTCATCACAGTCCAGTTGTATGACATTTCCATCACCCCAGAAAGGGAACATTTGATTTTGCAGTGTATCTGGAAATGGTTTCTGTTGTTTCCCTTCTCTTACTCTATACTTTGATTAGGCACATGAATGGATACGGTCCAGGATAGAGTTGGGAAATATTTGACATGGGAGCAATTGGAAGACCTGGCCTGGGTGTTCCTCCATCACATTTTCCTACAGGAGTGAGCATGAAAATAACAGTGCCCAGACTAGGAGAAGTAGAACTGACCAGCCCCTTGGAAGTTGGCAAAGGAAACCAGGGCAAGTGAATTTGGGGATAAAGTGGGAGTGGGCAATGGAAGGAAGTGAAAACACAGTAGACTTTATTTAAAGGTCATATAACTGTGCCTGGGAAACTTTTTTAGGGCAAGGGCAGGGCTAAAGAAAGGATGTATACATAGAAAAGAGGCCTTATTGGTCAAGAAACTGCAGATGAGAGTTTACAAGCGACAACGTGGGGCCGGAGGAGCCCCTGTGGCCAGAGCCGGTGAGCAGATTTCCCCGGAGGGCGGAGTGAACTGAAATGAATGTTAGGTGTTTCCCTCTCAATTGGTACCACTTGTCACAGAGCTAAAATATGGCCGAATCAAGTCTTGGTCAAAAATGCTGATTCTAAAGTCAACATGAAATCAATATTTTTTAAATGAGTAGTTTCAAAGATAAACATCAGTTTAAGCTTAGAACATGTAACTCATTTAATTGTATGAGCGGAATCCGTAGGAGGTAAACAAAACAAATACTTTGTTCCTCCAGTGTTTTTTTTAAAGCAAAAATAAATAAATAAATGAATGAATGAATAACGTAAAATAAAATTAGGAAGGCTGCATGGGGAAAAGCAGAAAGATCTGGGTGTTGTTCTTACAGTTGTTTTTTCTCCCACAAGTTCCTGACGCACATCGCTGAACCCTGTGAGGCCAGGGACTAATGTAATTTCCACACGAGAAGTAACTGCACTATATTTAAGCTTCTCTGCTATGCTCTATGGAACCTGGTCCGTTTCCATGCACTTATAGTCCCAAACGGTGTCCAAACTGAGTGATGACCCCTGGATCTTCTTCTGAAAGGTCAGCCTGATCCACCAGCCAGCTGCCGTGCAAGTGCTGGGTCTTGTAGGACGTGGCCCTCAGCCGGCCTCTCCGCCAACACCGGGTCTTCCGTGGCGCCCAGGGCATTGGAGGGCTTTTCTTTTTAATTGGAGTTCAGGAGAAAGGTCTAGGTTAGACCTGTGACTTGGGGATCATTAGCACAACTGAGGGATTTAAACCACAAGATGAAATGAGACTATTTAGGAAGGACATGAAGATTTAAAAAAGGAGAAAGGAATTAAAAAGAAAGAGTTCCAAGGGCTGAGCCCTGGAGCAAGCCAACCCAAGGGGGCTCAGGGAGGCCCAGCAAAAAGCGCCTGCAGCGGGTGCAGACTCCAGAACACGCAGTCTTTGCTTTCATTGTGTTTCGGTGGCAATCAGAGTTCGTGAATATGAATGTCATTTCGCTATGTGCTTTATCTTTCTTTATATCTCCAAACTCTAACACCCCAGTGACAACATGCACGCACACAGAGATGAGTAAGGGTGTGTGTATTCTAATTAAGTGATATTAAAGAATGTAAATGAACATAAATTAAATTAAAATGTATATATTCACATATATACACAGCAATTGTTTCACCAGTGGAAAACGATTAGGTAACCAATTTCAATTTTCCATTATCTAGGCTTTGCTATATTATTTACACCCTATAAAATATTTTTTCCTCCAAGCAAATATTTTGTTCTTCTGCTGGTTTTCTTCTGATTGATAGTTAATTCAAGTGTTTGCATTCAGTTTAAATTCCAGACCACTATAAAACAGAGTTCAGCTATATTCTTTTTATCTCAATAATTAAATTATACTCATAACTTTCCATTTAAGAAGCCATAACTGTTAAAATATATGACATGTTTAAGAAGTAAGGCACTGAATAGGTAGATGAAATTTATGTAGACTTAAAGTTATTTTGTGGTGGCGATATTTTTTTCCCATACCATACTATTTCATCTTGGACACCAACTTTGGCTTTTATTGTGGAAAATGAATCTTTCAGCCTCACTAGATAGGGCGCGTTATCGTTACAAGACCTAATCAGGAGAGCTCATGGCTGGTACCTAAGTCCGCTCCACCAGAGACTGACTCAGGAGCAGGGCCAGGACTGATGCTGATGGTGCACGATGGCATTGCCAGGGCATCTGCACTTGTAAAGGCAAACACTCGGAGCCTGCCCTCATCCCTGGGTGAGCACAGCTGAACGAGGACAGAAGAAAAGAACACATGAGAAATAAATCTTGAGCATCTGTGTGTGTTAGGTTCAAATGGAGAGGAGACGCTAAGGGAGCTGGCAGAGTAAGAAATACGTAGAATAATAATAATATAGATAATAATATAATAATAATATAATAATATAATAATAAAGACAATAATGTGAGTAGCTGATGTCAGGAATAAAGTAACAGTGGACTGCCAGGACAGCGCGGCTAGAGGAGAGGAAGCAGGCAGTGAGTGGTGACCGGACGCAGAGAGGATGCGTGGGAGTGAGCGTGGGAGGCCAGGGAGGACACCAGCAAAGTGGGGTAGGTGTGGAAAGAAAAGTGGAAGGCCACACAAGGCCTTGAGAAGGCTGGCTTTCTAGACTAGAGCTGAGCCGAGGGAGGCCTGCCAGGACCCAGAAGATGACACCAGAGAGCAAATTATAATGATTATAAAGACGGATGAGCAGATCAGTGAGAAGGGCCCACCTGCGGTGACGACACGCTGCTCTTCCTTCCGGTCAGGTCTGCAGTCCAGTCCCACGCCCTGCTGTCGGGGTTGCTGGGCACTAACACCAGCCCCACCCCGGGGGCCGTCAGTACCTTCAGGTAATCATCGTCTTTACAAAGACAACAACCTGGCGTTGTTTGGTTTACTGAAGGCTGGGTGGATTAATTTTGTATCCAGTCGAGTACAGATGAACAGGGGGACATCCCAGTTCCTGATTTCTGTTTAAGGCCTTAGCACACTCCTGCCTAAGATCCCAAGAGCCAGAAAAAGGCCTAGATAATTGGCAGGGACATTGTTTTCTTTCTCCTCTTCGCCATTGTTATTTGTCTAGGGCCTTAATTTGCATTAAAATATATATGCCAAGTAGTTAAGGTATGTTTTCTGTTTAAGCTTCTGCTTCTGAAATTTAAGTCACTGACAAAATTGAGAGCAAGTTCTCTTAAGTGTCACGGACTAGCAATGCGTTTTCTTCATAAACCTCTGCTCCTCATTGACTTCTTGTCCTGTCTCATAAAGAGTTCAAGCAACCAAGCACATTCCTTTTAATCATTGTGCAAGAAGAAATTAAATAATAGCACCATAGGAATATTCATTATGTGTTTGCAAAAGAATATTGTCTCCCTGAAGAAAGTGATACTTTTCCCTGAAAATCATTAGTGTCCAGAGAAGGGGAGAATGCTTCCTAACTGTGAATTTTTCTTATTGGATTCTAATGTTTCAAAATAAGAAATGGAATGATGGGTGTTTTAATAACTTAGCTGGTAAATGTATGAGAAAATATTCACTAATACTCAACATCGTTCGCAAGGTATTTTGAAAAGTGCTTTGACAGTTGGATGTAAAGAGATGTAATTGAGCTTTGCACCACCCGTGTGGATGTACCAACAGTGACTTCTCTCTCTCAGGGGCTGCTGTTTTGCTATTTTATTCCTTTCCCTGCTGGAATGCCTCCTTTGTCTTTCCTGATGAAACTGGCCAGAGATTTCTTTCCTCCACGGAATCCTTACCTCCATACCATGCTTGACCAATACCTAGATGATGGTTATAAAAGTCAGCAATGCTTTAACTAGCAATCAATTTTAGATTTTTTTTCATAACTCAAATTAAAAACCAGAAGGAACAAAAAAAGGTGATGAGATAATAGCATAATGACATTTTTCTACTGGAAATGCCCTTTTCCTGTCCAATAAAATTCTCCATATGCCCACTTGGCATTAATTTCCTTTCTCAGCTATTAAAATGTGCTCCCCCGCCCGAAGTATCATGGGGGAGAATACAGGTTGTAGTCATTGGATGCTTGCTCTCTGTCGAGCACTCTTTTAGGTACTTCACATGAATGATCAGCGATCCTACCCACCTCTTATAATTATAAATAATTATTTGGATAATTATTGCCACCTCCCTCATGAGGAAATAGAAGGCTGCTCAAGGTCACCCAGCTAGTAAGTACCAGAGCCCGAATTTTTATTCAGATTCCCTTGAATGTAAGGCTCAGCCCTTTCCCTCTGTACTATGTGACCTCAACAAATTAGTCCTAATACTAATTTGTTTTGATTTTCAATACTTGGCATATGTAATCATAAAGAGCATTCCTAGCGGTTGAGTAAGGACTGGATTTATTTTACCTAGTCTTAAAAAATATCTTGGTCATTTTACTTAAAAAATCCCTTGGCACATCATAAGAATCTCTTGCAATAGTTCTTATGTGTTCACTAAGAACTCATGATATGAGTTATGACTCATATGACTTATGTTTATCATTTGCCATATTATAGTAAGGGCTGAACGTTCTTTGTGCTCAGTGCGTAACTTGCCTTTGTCTTTGTCTTGCAGTACTGGGTACCAGTTCATTTACTATTCACCTGAAAACACAGCCAAAGCAAAGGAAGTTCTCAGCAACATCAATCAACTCCAGCCTCTGATAGCAACCCATGCAGACCTCCTTCTTGATTCTGCAAGCCAGCGTTCTCCAGACAGCTTGAAGAATTCTTTAAAGATGCTTTCCGAAAAAGTAAGATCCAAATCATCCCTGCAGCGGGGAAAATGAAATGCCCAGATCCCCGTTCCTGTGCTTTATGCAAACCCAGCCTTTCACAGAACCCAGAAATGTAAGACAGACTATGTTAAACAGTGAGCTTCCAAGTATTGCTGTAGGATCAGACTGAACGGGCCTCATGCTCATTTCAAATCTTAGTGAGCGCTCTTTTTTTCCCTAGTAGGAAACGAAACTTGTTATTGGTGGGTATATATTTTTTCTTTTCTTTGACATCCTGCATTTTCTTTCATTCATGGTTTTATAGAATGAATTAAATTAGGTTTTAGAAATTACTTTATTTTCCTCTGGTGATCACCTAATTTTTATGCAT
>CM052545.1:12246994-12377640 GCA_028533065.1 Trachops cirrhosus | reverse complement strand
ACACCTTATATGCGGAGAGGAAAGGCCGTCTGGCATTGGGCAGACACTCACCACCAACTTCCATAACTAATCAGGACGCCTGAATGACACAGCGAGCCAGGACAGAAAAGACAAAATTGCTGCTTGATTTTAAATGCAAAATCAGGGCTCCTGATGTCCAGTACATCCATCCTTAACCTCTTGCAATCTGAGGACACCTTGCAATTTATTGTGAGATACTTTCAATAAATGTGCCCTTGAAGAGATGGACCAAAGAAAAGCCTCCTGGTTTCATTTTACAATAAAATAGCAGTGTGGTTCTTCACATCTCTGAAGAATAGATTCATGGAAACCTGGATCCTATCTGTATATATTTTTAATTCAGATATGCTAATTTATAATAATAATACATTTTCATTTAAAGTGTACATTATTATGTATTTTCTCATAGGATAAAACCAATATCTATGTTTATTAAAAGTTAGCTAATACCCATTCAGCAAGGTCAAGTGAATTATCTAATAAATTAAAAAGTAAAATATCAAAACCCAAGACTGCTGGTTCAAAATGCAGCCTTCCTTCTCTCCTCCATCATGACAGGGGAAGAAAAATCAACCCAAATTTTACAAGTACTGACTTGGTCAAATACTGTGCTAGAGGCTTCAAGACTGACGCTATTTCATTTAATCTTCAATTGGAGGAGATCTATTATTTCCATTTCATAAAGACAAAGAATGAAACTCTAAAAAGTTAAAAAAAATGTGCAAAATCATGCAGCTAGAGTCAAGTCAAACCAGGTTCATGTTCGTGTTTGGGTGACTAGGTGACTTCTGGAGGGACTTTCTAGGCTGTGGGCACAAGGAGGCAGAAACCAAGGAGGGAGGAAACGGTCTGGTATCCCCTGTGTCATACATGGGTTCCGACACTTCCATTTTTAAAATTAAAAGAAAATCTGAGGCAAACTCCTCTGCAGCACTTAAGCATTCTGATAGTCAATAAATACATCTAACAGTCAATAATAGGTTATGGCCAGGAAAAACTGGGGAAAAATGAAGAGAACATTATGTAGAGTAAAATAATATGATTTCATTTTTGGTTCAGTTCTTTTTTGAATTTGCAGACAGAGGTGAGGTTTTCCGGATTCACCTGAGCAGGGAATGTTAGTGGGTAGCACACCACGGCAGTGATCACAGAGCAGAATTTATACTCTTCCTGTGCGCTGGGCAGGGCGTCATTTACAACCTGCTGCAGTGATTTGGGTGGGGAGACAGGGCAGGTACTTTCTCCTCCTTTAATTCGGCATCGCTCCGACTTTTTCCTCTATATTTTTCTACTGAGTAGACAAGCTTCATCTATTAATAAATCTGTCAGCCCTTAAAGTCGGGAGGATCTTTTTACGTTTGCAAGCCATACATTTTTTTTTTAAAGAAAGAATGGCTGGAATTTCAAAGAATTATCCAAGTTAACAGAGTTTTGCATAGTCTATGAAGACAACAGGCACCTCATGGTTTAACAGGGAGTACGATTCATGTCTTTCTGGCTGTGGTGCTGGTAGTTCAGACTCCATGCCCCGAGACTGTTTTTTTCCCTAGCAATGGTCTAATAAACACTTTTTAAAAATGGAAATAAATAAGGAATAAAGTATGATCCACAAATCTGGCATAGAAGATAAATGTTTTTAATGCCATCTTAAATTTTAGTATAATTTAATATTAGCAAAGTTTAGCTCAAAACATTTTGTGTTTAAGATCAGGATCTTGCAAAGTGTGGGCTGGAGAATA
Source organism: Trachops cirrhosus (assembly GCA_028533065.1). Classification (NCBI taxonomy): domain Eukaryota; kingdom Metazoa; phylum Chordata; class Mammalia; order Chiroptera; family Phyllostomidae; genus Trachops; species Trachops cirrhosus. The sequence continues at coordinate 12,375,880 of CM052545.1, read as the reverse complement.
AAAATCCTTTCTTTGTCAATAGTTCCTTGTTCCTTTTATTGCATCTGAGCTGGTATGTTTGGAAAATAAATACTTGAGTTGTTTCCTTAGAAACTCATTTCTATAGGATATTTAATACATAATAGGGATTGTCTGTGTTCATACTTACCATAGAACTCTAAAAGTTGTATAGCCTTTGAGCAGCTGAACATGGGAGAGCTCGCTGTGGTAGACTGGGGACGCTGGGGAAGGTGGAGGAAAGCCAATGGGTGATGGAAAAGGACGCATTCAATTATTGTGTAATGAGATGGCATCTCTCCTCTTAGGAAACACATTGCATCTGGAGATGATAGTCATGGGTGCATCAGTCCAATACATATTCAGAGTCAGGTAGCAGGGAAACAAGGGGCAGCAGAGAAACCCAGCTGGCTAGCAGGTCACATTCAGAGAGTCCCAGAGCAGGCACTACTTGTAGATCCAAAGGCAATGCAAATTATCCCTACTGCTACTGATAGCCAAGCCACAGGACGAAGGCTCCCAGGAAAATTCTATCCCTCTAAGTGTCTGTTGGTGGAAGAAACAAACAAACAAAAAACACACAGGTTATAAAAACTAAAAACATCTATTGAATTTGTATTATTTTCCAGTCACTGTTCCTGCAGTGAGGGCATAAAATGGATTAAGACACAGGCCTGTTCTTCCCAAGAAAAATCAAGCTTCTTAATGGTAATAGTTATGTTGCCAATGATAATAGTAATGGCTGGTTTGGAAGTTTACTAACTTTGATGTACTATTAAAAGGTCTTAAATTTTCATTAAGTGATGAGGTGGGCACTAAAATTTTTAACATTTAATCTTCCTAATCCATGAAGTAGGTACTTTTAATATCTTCATTTTATACGATAGAGGAAATTGAGATACAGAAATATACATAAGCCCCAAATCACCTGCCTTGTAAGTCTGGCTCCCAATTCTGCGAGCTTACCATTACAGTATATTGTCAAATGCCCCGTGTGTGCTAAGACAGACACTGCATATAGACCTAAGGAAACAAGTAGGGAAGTGGTGGTGGGGAGGACAGAACTGAAGTTTTGTGAGAATAAAATCTGTCTATAAATGTTTTATGTCCTAATGTGCACCAACTCAATTACATTGTTCTAATACTTTAATTCCTAGTACACAATCTGGTGTATAACTGGATTTGTTTGCTGCCTATTAGTTTATGAAACTATTAAAGAAATTATTTAATCTTGTTACTGGGATTGGGATTCTTGGGCTCCCCAAGATAGAAATCGAGAGGTAGCCCCAGAGAAATTTCCTGACTGAGTTTATTAAGCTTGTGCTGGAGCACGAGGGAGGCAGCACAGCAGAAAGGAAGGGCCTCCAAACCGGCTGAGAGGCTGGCTCTGCTTGGCCGCTTTTATAAACTGAGGACAAAGCAGGTGTGCAAGAAAATGTGGGCTTTTTGAAAACAGCAGACTTGCAGCATTTTTCATTTAGAGATCCGGTGACTTCGTTTTCTAGCTGCGCCTGCGTGGTAGGGGTAAGATGGCAGACTGCTATTACTGCCACTCTAGGGAGGTCATGTAGAGGACAAGCCTTAGTCAACTGCCATGTGGGTCAGTGGTTTCAATATCTACAAGGAAGCAGACAGCAAGAAGGGAGATGAAATCAGGTACCTCTGTTGTTTTGAGTAGGGAATGGAGAAGTGGTGACTTTCCTGCTGTCGGCTTACCCGGTGTCCCTTCTGGCCACCAGGTCTTAACTTGGCTTGCTGACCACTTGGTATTTGTAGAGCCTGGGCCCAAGTCCTTATGCTAGCTCCTTATGATATAGGATCATAACAAAACACAGCTGAGTTTATATGAATCATTTCAATAGACAAAGGATAGGCCAGATTTTTGACATAAGGCACGAAACGTTAATAATTGAGCGGAATAAAAATGCATTTTTCCCTAAATTAAAATTATGCAATGCTATATGGACAAAGAGAGAGAGAAAACTAATGTAAAAAATTCAGACTGAAAAAATAAGGGCCTAGATGTACATGGAAATGTAGACCTGTCTGTCATAGCTAAGATATATGCATGACATTAGTTTCAGATGCCCGTTGCATTCTTCATTCCACAGAGATTAATAACCTTGTTTCGATAGTCATTATCATCCTGCTCATCAAAAAGCGACACTGAGCACCTAAGTGTGTGAGATGTGGTACCTGTCACCATAGGACAAATGCGACATAGACATGGTTCTGGACCTTTACAACATAAGAATTGAAAAGAAGGGCATGTGCAGTGGTGAACAACAACAACAACAACAACAACAACAACAACAACAAAGATGTTGCCGCAAACATCAGAGTCCGTGCTCTCAGCATATTTGAGAAAAATCTCACACGTTTTAAATCTTGTATCCTTTCAACATTAGCACAATATACCAAGCCTTCTATTGTACTTAATGATGGAAAAAAAGCATTTTACTCTAAAAGTTAACTCAGGATTTTTAAAGGAAATGTAAATGTAAACTAAAATGAGATGCCACTGACCACCCACTAGAAAGCTTAAGTCAAAACGGCTAAGCGTGGGAAGAGTGGGGGAGGAGATGGGACAAACTGGAACCCTCATGTATCACTGACATGTACTCAGTTATGTGCATACTTTGGGAAACTGTTCAACAGTGTCTCATAAAGCTAAAAAATAAAAGCAATATGACCTAGTGATCTCCCTCCTAGTTACCCAAGAGAAAGCCTGTTCTGTAGACACTAGAAGGCTGTTGAGTGTGGAAGAACTGGAGGCAGACTTTGTGAAGATCATTTTCAATGGCAAGAAATGGGCTGAGCTAAGATAGAAGATTTGAATCACTGAGCATCACAGAATGTCAGCAATCTTCTTGGGGAGCTTGCTGAAATACAAATTCTGATTCATCGGATCTGAGCCGGGACTTAGAAGTCTACATTTTAGTATTGACGGCCTTGGATAACGTCCTGAAAAGAAGAAAAGTTAAAGTAAATCAACTGCTAAGGAAACTAAGGAAAGTATCCACATGGAATGTGGAACGGATCTTAACTGGGATTAACTGTTGGAATATAAAATAAAGGTCAATCTTTGAATTTATGAAAAAGGTGTAACTAATAGAGAGTGGTTAGTAGTCCAGAAGATAAATATTAATGACAACGATCCAGCTGTTTGGACTCCGAGTTGCTTATTTGGAATGATATCACTCAGATAGAAAAATGGAGAACACATTTAGTTTTTAAAAAATCTCTTGAGATCAGACTTTGAAACTCAACAGACTTTGAGGTGGAGACAGCTGACGGTGCTGGTTCAGGAGGTGAGTGGAGACGGATTTTAAAGACCTTGGCAAACAAGTGATAGTTGAAGTTACGGGAGTTACATCACCGATTGGGAAAAAAAAGCTTTCAAGAAAGTGGTTTAAGGTTCCTTAGGATCCTCTGTAGGGGCAGGGGATTATAAATCACAGAGAAAACTGAAAAAAGGTCAGTCCAGATAAGAAGCATAAATAGAAGCATTCACTTTACAGTTTACAGTGAACTCCTGTAGGGTTTCACAAGCAGTCGTTGTCATGCTGTACAAACCGGAGAAAAGTGGTTTTGTTATCCATCCAAGGCCAAGTGAGTGATTTACATGGGCTGCCCGGATGTCAGGTAACACTGTTGGCTAAAAGTGCAAGGTTCTTTCCTTTAAGAAATGTTATGTGATATGTGTAAACACAATCAATGCATTAATGTCAGAACACAGAACTATTGCCCTGTGAAACAATGAAAGCATATCAAATTTAAACATAAACAGGATGATTTCTTTCCATATACATGACAACTAAAATAATAGTCGCTTGTTCATGCCATTGGCTAATTCCATGTTGCAGGTGGGATTACACATAGCTTTGAGTGTTTTCAGTAACAATAAGGTCATTCTAAATAGAATGGGACTTTCATTAATTTGTTGAGATCTCTAGTTAAAAAGAGGCCTAACTAGTCCTCTGCCCTTAATAGTCAGGAAACTAGGAAGTTCATTCCCAGAAGTAAATTTTAGTAGGTTTATACTTGTGGATAATTCTATAAATTACTTTGAAGAATATATATATATAATATATAATACATAACATATATTATATATATAAGAATATGAATTGGAAAAATGTCAGTAAGGAAAAAATCATTTCATTTTTCAAATAACATTTCTTTCTTTTCTTAATATCAAATAAATGAAATAGGTTAGCTTTTGCTTAAGTTTATGCTTTTTAGTATGTTAATAAAATGATATTTTAAATGAATTGTTTTGCTTACCCTTGCGATAACATTTAGACAACATTTCTTTCTTTCTTTTTTGTTTTTCATTTAATGTAGTGCGAGCTAAGTCAGGAAAGGAAGAGGGTTTTCAGAACTCCAAGTCAATAAGCAATTCAGAGACATGGCCGCCTTCTAGCCATGACTTTAGCTCCTTAGTATCATCTCAGTTGCAAGAAAAACCAAATACAGGCGTGTTGGGGTAGAGTGACTGTATTAATCTCTTCAAGCTGATTTATTTGACTGTAAGTCATCAGGGCCTACATTGGTCTACCTTTACTAAGTAATGTTGCTCAAGAGAATTACAACTTTGTCCAGGTAATGTGGATAGAATATCTTCTATTTGCTAACAGAATGCCATTCTATGTACAGGATCTTGGTGAACTAGAGGGTTTCCCAGGAATCAGATAAAATTTCACTATAAAAACAAATGTAAAGATCAGCTATTATTGTATTTGCTTCAGATTTTGTGTATATTATATTTTGTTCATTATATTATATTATAGCCCAAAAATTCGGGGTTGTAAAACTGTGAGAATGTACTGTATTATGTCCCACATCTTCGTTATGAATGAATCCAAATGAGACTTGAATAAACGAAGTGGAATCTCTGTGTGTGCATGCTATGGGAGGAAAATGATTGCATATACAAGAACCAAACAAGACTTCATTGCATGTGAACAGATATTCAGCTACATGGTAATTATGTGAGAGTTATGGAGACTAGAGCTGTAGTAGCAGGAATTCAAAGAAAGCAAGCTGTTTTGCTCTAAAAATAAATCAAAAGATTTTATTGAAATTATCAACAGAGAAATAGTTTCATTAAGCTGAATGAACTAAATTCCCATTTTTAATATTTATAGTTACTTTGATGCACACATCTGTGCTATATGGAAAACAAATGTCCCCATTTTGCTACAACTGTACTGAATTGTTTGAATACTGTCAAGCCATTTTTTTCATGTTTTTTTAATAAAAAGGTGTTTTTTTATTTTTGATTTCCTAGTTTATTATCAAAATATTTTCCAACCTTTTATTCTTATATAATCTTTTTTTGGATATTTCTTCTCTACTTACCTATAAAGTGCCTTCAACATGACTAATAGATTAAAGGAATGTTTCAAACATCCAATAAAGTTGAGCAGTGAAGATCGTTATGTAGGGAATTGTGGACATATTAATTTCTGAGAGCTGGTAGCTGTCCAAAGCACTTGGGAAGTTTGGGCTGGGAGAAAGGGGAAGGACAGAAATCTCTAGGGCGACGGTGGCTGGTAGGTGGTGTGGAGTGAGGGGGAAAGCTGTTAAATTTGTTAGAAACTTTGGATCTGGCTCTATGAGTCATTTTCTCTCTTTGTTGTGTGTACTTTTCCCACCATCCACACCATTTAAGTCCCCCAAAATCTGCAATTGACCTTTTCATGGCTCTGTGCTGAGATGCTTACCATGGTGTTTCTAATCCTTGTCAATTTCTTTCCAGACAGAGCTTTTTGTGCATGCCTTCAAGGACCAGCTGGTGAGAAGCGCTCTGTTAGCACTTTATACTGCCAGGCCTGGAGGTGTCCTTACAAAGCCACCCTCTCCTAAGAACAGCGCGGAGGAGAGCTGTCCCCAGGGTCCATCCTCACCAATGAGAAGGCAGGACTCCATACCCCATCATTCAGACTACGACGAGGAAGAGTGGGTAAGTCTCTTGCACATCACTTGCCTCCCTGTGTTCAGTCCTAAGAAATGAAATCAAAATGATAAGAATCGCTGCTTTTCATCAAAACAAGTTAGAAAGCAGTCATGGTATAAATTGTGGATCAATAAGACACATTTTTCCTTAGGGGCAAATTATAAATGGAATTTTTATTCCTGATCACATTTCTTTGACATAAAATGTATTTGCTGTCAAATAAATCATATATACATAACCAAGAATATGTCATCAAAGCAAAGGTGTCACAATCGCCAGATTCTATAATCTTTTTTCTTATTTATTGCCGAAGTGATATAAACTATTAAAAATGTTTTTTCAAAAAAGAGTCAGAAATTTACCTACAATGCACTACTTGAATGCAATTAATATTTGCAATGTTGCACTCCATTGTTTTAGTTCTGGGCATACCTTAGAAAGTATTAGCACTTAAATGGCAGAAGACGTAAGAATCTCTTAAATCCCTCTCGTTCATGGTTCTATGGTAAAAAGCAGATGTTACTCCAGGTGCTCTAAAACCAGCAGAAGGATGGCCACGTGACAGCAGCTGAGAAAAAGGAAAGCCAAGAAAACCCAAGAAGCCAGCGTGGGTGGGAGCTCCAGTTGGGCAGAGCGAGACAGGAGAGGCATGAAGGTGCTGGGTGAGGGGGAGCGGCTGTGTTATTCCCGAATCAGTACCTGTGAATTATCCAAGATCCCTCCACATACACACACACACACACACACACACACACAGAAGGAAACACTTTACAATGTTATATACTTAACCAAGAAAATAGTATGCTAGCCGGATTAGATGTTAAGCAGTTAACAATGACTTTTCCTGCCACTTAAATTTAAAGGCGTTCAGGGAGTCAATTATTTGAAAGGCCCAGATCTCTCAAAAAATTGCTGTCTGAAGGGCTGTGAAGTGAAGCTTGCTCTCTCTTCAGATAAAATGTCTATCAGAGGGACAACAGAGCTGGGTTCTGAGAGGTAAATGCTGAATAAGTGTTTGTTGTTGCTGATTAAGATTGCATTTCCCCCTCTGAAGCATTTTCAAAAGAGCAAATCTAATATTTCTGCCTTTTACTTCACCTTCTTCTTCAATTTATTCACAGCTCCAAGGCGTTTGCACCTCTTAACCTCTCTGAAGTTCAATTTTCTCCACTGTAAAGGGAAAATAACAGCACCTGTTTGGCTCAGGGTGGCCGTGAGATACATGACCTACCTGTGTGGTAACGCCCATCACCTGGGAAGGCCTAGGCCTGCGCACTGGATCACTTTAGTGTTGTCACTCTGGGTTTTCTTTCTTTAGGATATGTAAATTATATTGTCTTATTATGAGGGCCAGTGCCATCCCTTGAGATAAATGGGAAAACTGGATCTACCACAAAATGCATACTGTGAATTTTAAGAGTTTGGGTAGGTATAGAAAAGAACTTGTATTTCATATAATTAAACATAGTGTTAACCTTTTCACAAATAATTTCCATTTTCTGTTAAATCAAGTGAGGATTTTGGAACTAAGTATCTTATTTTTACAATTCTCGCCTCCCGGTGTTATGCAAATCCTCCCTCACACCGGGCCTTCTGCCTGCCACACAGCAATGCGCCTTTTCCACCCTCCCTCCTTATGTCCTTTTCTTCAGATAATTTTGGGGACTCGTAGGTCCTTAAGTGCTAGAGCTGAGTCCAGTGGTGAATAGAAGCATGTTAACAAACAGGAGAGACGCAGGTGGTAGAAGGCAGGTTCCATTAATGTGACTTTGACACATGTGGTGCGCAGAACCTTCCTATGGCGGCTGAGATGGAAGACAGTGGGACTCGTGCGGTGAGGTGAGGAGGTTCATAGCCAGCCATTCCGTTCGGGGGGCTCGCTGAGCACCTGTTCTGCCGGACTCATTCCTTCCGAGGGCTGTGGGAAAAGCAGCTCTTCCAGGCCTTCCTTTGGGTGGCAGGTGGTTATGACACTCTCCTGGGGTGCCACTCTGCCTCCCAATCCCCCTTTCCATAAGGACACGGAGGGGGCCGCTCAGGCCTCATGGGATCCGCAGCCCAGCTAGGGCTCCGGAAAGACAAGTGGCGATTACAGCGCAGTTTAGGATTGTTCACGGGGTAAAGCGGGAGTCCGGCGGTCGTGGCGCGATTTCCAGGAATTCTTAAGATTTAAAGGTGCGTAGAAGTTAAACATTCAAGAAGGAGTTTGAGGTGGGCTTTTAATGGACACATTAGCTGACAGAGAGAGAGAGTCGAGGTTATTATTAGTTGTTTACTTGTTTTGTTTTAAGGGGTTGGGCATTGAACCTGTTGCTACTGCAAAAGCCATGTGACAGTCGGAGGGACTGTGACTAATGGGGCGAGGTCCTTAGAACACAGAGAAGAGAATCAACTGTGGTGTGTGGGGGAAGGCCGAGTCCCAGGCAGAGGCTGCTTGCCGCTGTCTTCAGGGAGGGTAACAGGTGGACTTCACTTCTATGAGTGTTTGTTTCCTTAAAATATTTTTCCAGTTTTATTGACAATAATTAGCAAATTGTATTAGTTTAAGGTGTACAACATAATTATTTGATTATGTATGTGTGTATATATACATACATACATGTATGTGTGTGCATGTATATATATAAAGGATTACCACAATAAATTTAGTTAACATTCAGTACCCTACATAGTTACACAGTTTTTTTTTTAATAATGAGAACTGTTAAGGCCTACTGGCTTAGCAATTTTAAATATACAATAGATACTCTATATTATATTCCCAGAACTTACGAATCTTATAACAAGAAGTATATAACTTATGACCACCTTTACCATTTCCCATGGCCCCTACCCCCACCTCTGCAAACTCCAAACTGTTTCTGTTCCCAAGGGGTGTTTTTGATGTCCCATATAAGTGGGATTGTATAGTAGTTGTCTTTCTGACTCACGTTACTTAGCATAATGTCCTCAAGGTTCATCCATATTATTGTGAATGGCAAGCTTGTCTTCCTTTTATGGCTGAGTAATATTCCAGAGTGTGTGTGTGTGTGTGTGTGTATCACCTTTTCTTTATCCATTCATCTGTCAATGGGTAATTAGATGTTTTTTCATATCTCGGCTTTTGTAAATAATGCTGCAATGAACGTGGGAGTGCACGTATCTTTTTGAATTAGCGTTTTGTTTTCTTTGGATAAATAACTAGAAGTGGAAGCTGTTTCATAGGGTAGCTCTGCTTTTCATTTTTGGAGGAGCCTCCACACTGTTTCGCACGGTGGCGGCAGCAGTTCCATTCCCACTATTAGTGCACGAGTTTTCTCGTTTTTGCACATCCTTGCCGACACTGGTCATCTCTTGTCTCTTTGATGGTAGCTGTTCTTCCTGATGGGAGGCGACATCACATTGTGGTTTTGATTTGCATTTCCCTGGTTATTAGTGATGTGGAACACCTTTTCATGTACCCGTTGGCCATTTGTACATCTTTCTTTTGAAAAATGTCTACTCAGATGCTCTGCACATTTTTTTCTATTGAGTTGTATGAGTTCTTTATATATTTACTGGATATTAACCTAGGTACTTTCTTCTGTCCTTAAAGTAGAATCATGTACAGAGACAAAGGTACAGGGGGATGGGCTGAGGAGAATGGTTAAAGTTTCAAATGGGCACCAAAGAGCATGGGTAGAGAAGCTTATTAGCAAGATTTGAAAAAATCGGGAATCGTTTCAGCCCCTGGGAACAGCCAGCCGACAAGGTGGCAGTGGGGGCCGCGCGGTTGTTGGCTCGCCCTTGACCTTAGAAACACCCCGGTAGCCTCGCCGCCAGGAAGGAGGCTTCCTGGTGTTCTCTGCCCCTCGATGCAGGACTATATTCTCAGTTTCTTAAGCTGCCTTGGTTTTCTTCAAAGGCAAAACAGTAGAATGATAATGAAGATGTATCTCTCCGTCTCCTTTCACGTAATGTCTGAGTTCCCTCTGGAACCCACTGTTATTAGACAGCATATAAATGCTTTGTCTAAATTTAATTACAAGGAAAATCTTTCCCACTCAGAAAAGTTAGGTCTAACTCTCTCTTCCTAATACAATTTTACTGTATTTGCCAGCAATAACCAAATTCGATTCTTAGAGAGTGTCCTTATTAACCACTTTCTATTAGAAATATTTCTTTATCAAGAGATGAAAATCCCTTTAAAAACTTCACCGAAGTTATAACCACTTAACATTATTTACAAAGCTTTAACTAGCTTTGAAAAGTTGTGGAAATTCAAAGAAAATGTAGCTAACTGAAAATGCCTTTGGAGATTGTGCTACTTAATGAATTGGAAACAATTTTGTGTACTACTTTTCTAGTTAATTAGGTGTTAGAACTAAGTTTCGGCACTGATTACAAGTCTAGTCAACTTCTTGAATTAATTCAATGTTTTAAATGAATTTAATTGGGTTCCTGTAATATTATATGAAAATATTCTCTGACCACTTATGTTGGGTTAGATTTAGATATACAGGAAGGAGCTTCATGTTTAAAAATCTGTTTGTTTTATTTAATTTCTTACAGTGACTTTGGTTTTAACAATTACCTAACAGAAACAACTGCATATAGCTTCTTATAGTAAATATTTTTAAAGTAAATACATGTTAGTAAATAACTCCTGAATTTTACTCTGCTGATGCATGGAAAAATCTTTCTTTTTGAGGTCACGAGAAAGAATCTCCATTAATTCTAAATCAGCATGAGGCTGCCTCTTTTCAACTTGTTTTGTTGGCAAAATTGATGACATGAGTCTAGATAATAATTATCTAGTCAATATGGAAGAGATTGAAACTAAAATGTCTATTATTTGCTTAATTTTACTTGTCAATGATTGAGTGCTTTAAAGGTTGATTTTCCCGAAAAGTTACTAAACAATTTAATTCCAAAGGAATATCGGGACTTCATGACAATCCGTACAAAGAAGTAGGCCAATATGGCACTCCTGTCTTCTAGCGGCTGACGATGACATGCTGCTTTTCTTTTCTCCGTTCCTGCAGCAGATGCTCCCAACAGCTGGGGCTCCAAGATTAGTTTGTCCAAAATACAAAAGCGTGTCATCCACCCAAAGCACGAAGTTGACCCAGTTTCGTGGCTTTCAGTAATTATACCATTCTCTATAACACGTAATTTAATTTCAACATTACTACACTGATGGGTTTGTGGCTAAATCTGCCCACCCTCATTCAAAAAATTGTTTAAAGAAAAATAAACTTCTGAGCCTTTATATTCTGTTTCATTCTAGCGAAGAGCAGGGTAGGAAAACTATTCTTATTACTCAGTCGTATTCAAACCCATTTTTTAGTTGAACTGCATTTCTGTGTCAGACATTTCAGCATTCAAATGACCTAACTCGTTCCTTTCTTTGTGTTGTAAATATAAATCAAATTTTAAATTCTATTTCCGTTCGTAAGCTCAGAGAACATTTGCTATGCCTTATTAAGATAACATGCTTATGTCACATGAACACAGTAGATGATCCACATTAATCCATAATAATTTTTCAATAATTTTATAGATTATGAAAACAATAGCTTAGATTCACAGTAGTATTTAGGTCGGGCATTCCGATAATAAATTATATTTATAAACTGAAAAAATATGGTTTCTCTGTAACTCATTATTCCCCAAGATTGCATTTGTGGTAAGATTTACACAAACCCGTTCCTGACGTGTTCTTTACGAACAGCTCACAGTCCATTTGGTATTACACCTCTCTCTAATGGTGTCTGGAACACATATGAGTGCTTAGTCTTGACGGAAGTATTGATAGAGCTGTTTATATGACCATAATCAGTAGCAGTGACCACAGATAGTTAGAAAATATTATTGACCATTCAGGACAAACCCATTTTGCCCGATACCCCCACCAGCACTGTGCAGTGACTTGTATTCTCGACATCTCTTGCCAGCTCTGTCCCCATCGTAGACCTGACCACTAAGGAAAATCATTTAGGCCATGCGTAATGCAGAGGTACCTATGCAAATTGATTTTCAAGAGGTTCTGTTCAGTTCTCTGACAGCCTAGAATTGTACTTTGTGAAACCACTGACCTGCTCTTATAAGAAGGAAATCAATCATTTTTATTTTTACAGGTAATTAGTTCTTATAGACAACTTGATACTAATCTATGATTTAACATTTCTAAAGCAACATTTTATAGTTTAGTTACCTAAATGAGTAAAATGTTCACTAAAATATGACTATTTATTTCCAAGTTTTGTGTAATAGACAGAATATATATATGTATGTATATATATGTATATATACATATATAGTTTCTCTATGTAGATATATAATATATATTATATATAGAGAAAGATTCAACTATAAAATATTTTGTATAAGAAAGCATTATTCTTGTATCCCATGATTGCTGAGCCTCCTGAACACTGAATTATAATCAATTGTTTATATGTCTGCTTCTTACATGTTTTCATAAACTTCATAAAGTCTTAAAGGGCAAAGACAGAGTCATTTACACTGTTGTATCGACCCAGTTTGCAGAGAACTTGCACGTAAGATTGCTCGTTACTCACTTGTAGGGTAAATGACTTTGAAATCTGCCCTCAAATTACTATTCTTGTTTACCTTTTTATTTTGAAACAGAGTATTTAAATTTATGATAACTCTGCTCCACATCAGGTACCTTTTTCCACACTAGAGTCCATGAACTATTTTAAGGATTTCATTTCTCTCTCCCAGTCAGAACACCCAGTTATATTCTCTCTTCCTAGTGTCTATTTCCAGTTCCATAATCAACTCGGAGGTGACTATTCAAGTCATCTTCAAATTGTCACCAAATATAGAAAGTGGTAAAATTCAAGACAAACACAGAACATCAGAGATGACCAAGGCTAAGAACATGGTGAGTTAAGGCTTCCAGAAGCTTCCAGAGAGCCAGTGGTGGCAATTTTAACTTCATTTGATTATTCATATGCCCATTACAAAAGTCCTTGTTACACAGAAATAATTTTAGATTTTTCTCAGCCAATATGAGTAGAAACAAACATTTCCCCCTTGCCCCAGCCTTTTTTTCTTCCCTAAGCCACACATAGTAGGGTTGTTGGGCTTTGTTAACCTCTTAATGAAGAAGGACCATGAGAAGCATCTGCTCTCGCCATCAGGAAGGGCAGGCAAAGGCAGGGAGAATTAGGCCAGTCCCCTGGGTGACAACTGAATTGTTCCATCATCTGTTTTTTTGATGGATGGGAACATTCCTGAACTTCTCCGGCCCATTTCACCCAAGAAAAATGTGCTGTGAATACTTATTTGATGTTAAAGTGCACAAAAGGTGATTAAGCAAAGTTCATGACTGTCCATTAAAATGCACAAATGTTCTCTTAAAGAAGAGAAACCCCAAATGAGGCCTTTATGTGCATGCATATTCACGAAGTCCTGCCAAATTCTACATTTTGCCACGTGCAGTTAACACGTTCACCTTCAGTCCCGTTTTACGGCACCTAATGCAGCGTTTCACCTGTACTAGTTCAGTGCATGTTTTCGGAGTGATTGTTGGAATAAGTGAATGGGTAGATTCGCTTGGATCTAATGAATGGATAGATCGCTGAGTCAGCAGTTCATCCTCCAACTCAGACCAGTGTTTTTAACAGAGATATTTCATTTTTGTTGGTGTAATGATGATTTTCCCTTGGTTTTATGTTGGGTATCATCGTCTCCCTGGGGTATTTTCCTGACGCTTACAATGCCAGCCCCAGCGTCAGGTATCTGGAAGTACCCGTGTGTGGGAAATATGCAAGCTTGCATACACGCACTTAAAAATTTTATGCTTACATTTGAATCCAGTGCCCTTAAACTTTAATACATTTTAATGTGAAGAGTCAGACATTATTTCCGAAACAGAAAATTTCAAGCCCCCAAAATTCATTTCATTTTTAAAAGAAATGCTTAGGTCCATTCAGGCAGGATGTTGTTATATCAGGGTACCTTCAGTTTTATAAAAAATCAATCCTGCACATTGGTTGTGTGTAGCACACTGACTAATAACGTCCTATAATTCAACTAGTCGTGTAACTATCTAATGGTGTACAGATAACGTCCAGTTACCAATTTAAAATTAAAAGTCTTAGTCAATCAATGAAAATGTTTTGTTATTAAATGATGCTTTATTTAATATGTTTTTACTGAATCAAAATCTTTAGCATGGTGTAGCATTTATTAGGGTGAACTTAGCCTATGAGTTTGAGCTTAATTCTAACTTTTATTTGAAGATGTGGTTATGCTTCTTATAGTTGTATCTTAATTTGTTTTTGTTCCTAAAGAGCAGGTTATTCAGTCAGATGTTAATTAACCATCAATGGTGTGCAGCAATGCTGTAGGTACTTGGGGGAAAACAAATTACATATGAAACATGGATTCTGACCTCAACAACCATATCATCTAACTCAAGCGAATGGCCAGCACTCGTAAAGCAAGCTGAGATACTGAAAGTGATTCCCAAAGTAGCCGTGGTTGTGTGACACAGAGAAAAAAATGTTGAACTATTCAGAGAGAAGTTTTAAGAAAGCTAGAGAAGATAAAAAATATACATTCTTTCCTTCTTTTATTCATTCTTTCTTTCTTTCTTTTGTTTATCACCTGAGGACTTGAGAATAAAAGGAGTAATGAATAAGTCATTCCCTCACAAAGCCTTGGTCTATCAGAAGAAAAAATGCTCTAAGCGGAGTGCAAACAGTTCTTGGAGAGGGTGAGACTCGAAAGGGGTAGGATTTGGACTGATGGAAGAGAAGGAAGAAGGCATTCTAAGCGTATAAAGCAGACAGAGATAGTAGTTTCTCCAAGCTCTCTTTCACGTCTCCAGTGTTCATCAACAAGCAGGCGTGCAGCAGGGGCTCAGAAAATATATGTTAAGCTACTTAGGAGCCTGTTGCTAGGATAGCAAGATGACTAACACAGATGAAGTTTTTATTTGGAAGGCTGATGGAAAGAAAGAGAATCTTCTAGGTTGATTCAAGTGGAGAGGTGCCTCTAGGCTGAGAGAAGAATGAAGACTAGCTGCAGTACTTAGCCTGCATTTGATCAAAGGAGAGAGGACATGAGCGTGGTGGCCGGTGCAGATAAATGTGGCACTCGGGCAGAGACCTGCTTGTGTGACATGTAGGTCTGGGTCCAAACCAGGGGCACGTGGACAGGTCAGTACAGGGGAAACAATGGCTGAGTATCTGAATCCACAGTGTGACTAGGGCTGAGTTTCAGGATAAAGCCAGCAGTGTGGATAGTGAAAAGGAAGGTCGGGGATTTTTACATATGTAAATAGGCGAAGTGAAGCAGGATGATCAAGAGGAAGCAAAGCTTGGAAACCTCACTTAATTCTGATGGATGTCACGTGTCTGGCTATTTGTAGTGGACATGATGTGTGTGTGTGTACAGGTGTGTATTACATAGCATGGACCCTACATGTGCCACTTTGTGCCACAGAGTATTTTAAGTGCAAATCCTTTCATTTGACAGTCTTGGTAAACACAGGGTCAGGGAAAAGAGCTGTCAGGCCATTAAAGGAACAAAGGCTTGCAATGTTGAGCGAGGCCAGCATAGTGCAAATCGCGCTCAATCAAATATCAACTGAAGCTTCTTTCTAAAGATGGCGCTTGGCCCTGTTCGTCCACTGGCCGGTTCTAATCCAAGTCCTCTGGAATTGGTGATCACAAGTGGGAAATTGTGCAAGGAGATACAGATATGGCAGGGCTACTTTGGACACCCATATCAGTGCTGGTTTAGTCTTCACTTTCTTGCTGATGAAAAAGTTGATCAGTTAAACAACACAGAACTTTAAAAAAAATTAACTACTGATTCAAACAGTCAAGATTTCTCTTGATGCTACCAAGATCATAAATGTGTGGCATGCTGAGGAAGCACCGTGACCCCTGCCCTCCTGGCTCACTCTGCCAGGTGTGATGTCCCCCTGACTACTCACTGCTACATCCATCAGGCGTTTGCATCTATTGCTACTGAGCTTGACCTTCATTTGAGCTTAGGTTGTAACCCAGAAATAAATAAGAACCAAGATCAGCACCTGACTCAGAACGGAATAAATATTACTGCTAGTTCTCCCACTGACTTTATGCCCTCATTGCCAAGAAAAAGATTATAGCTACTTCATCTCTAAGAAGTTGGGTTGTCCGAAGGCTCCATGAAGGTCAAGGACACCAGTTAGGCTCCATTTAATGAAGGTTAGTCTTTTAATCTACCGGTTTTCCATTATTTCTTTCAGACAGCAGGAGATACAGCAGAATAGTGGCTGCTGTTTTCAGGGGAAAGGCCCAGCAGTCTGTTTTTCTGACAGGTTGTGCTTGTGGTTTATTGTTTTGTTTTGATTCTGAACATCTCGTGTGACTGAGCAGCTAAACCGGATCTGGAGGCTGTTCCCCTGGTCGGAGAGGGGAAGGCTGGGTAGCACCAGGTGTACTGTTGTCCATCCTTATGCTTCCACGGTCTTCTCCCTGCTGACCAGCCTTTCCTCTTCCTCTTCATGGGAACAGTCTGAAATAAACTGTGTGACCTTAGTTAGGGAAGAAAGTGGAGTAGGCCCCAGCCATACCAGCAATCTAAGCAAAACGAATTTCCCTCATGAGCCAACCTTGTGGGTGGTAATCATCAGAACAAGAATATATTTTGCTGGTTATTTTCCTTTGTATACATGTTTTCACAGAGATATTACAAACAGTGGAGGGAAAGCAGCTATTCAAGGTTCCCTTCCAGAATCCTGAAAACCCATTTTTGCTCCCCAGTTCCAAAATAATTATCTTGTACTCCAGTCTCCTAGGAGTTGAACCATCATCTTTCCCCTTTGTAATCCATGCCCTGTTTCATATCCCAGTCACACGAGTGGATTTGGAACCTTGATACCGACACTGTCTCGTGTTAATACTGGCTACTAATGTCCCATGATCCAAGCTGGCTGACCCTTTAGCCAAGTGATTGCTCCATTTCTGGTTACGTGACACTCCTTATTTCAGACTTAAGGGTATGCGTGACCAGCCCATCCTTTTGTAGAGTCATAGTACAGAATCTGCCATTGGGCTCACTTTTAAATCTTAGACAACTGGAGCTGAATCTTGCTCCTGTGAGTGACACACTCCTGTGCCTGACCCTGGGCTCCCTCTCCTGACCTTCCTGTGCCCAGCCTGTCTTCAAGTTCTGCTCCTTTCACAAAGAGGAATTCCCACCGTGTACTGCAATTTTGTGGGTAATCATGGGCTAAGAATCAAGTCTTTGGAGCTGAGTGGAATTTATAGTCCAGTTGTACCATTTTAATGTTGAATGTTATTCAACATCTCTTAGCTGATGTGTCTTCATATCTAAAACTAAACTTATTTGATGGTCTTTGAGGTTAAATTAGTTTATATTCATATACCAGGTGGTATACATAGCAGCCCTCAATGTATCTCTGAGTTGGAGTCATCTCTCTCTTCCTCCCTCCTTTGCTCCCTCCCTGTCTGCCTTTCTTCCAGGCCCTATGCAATATATTAAGGATACAGTTCCCAAATAATTCATAGTCTGGTATTAGAGACAGAAGTGCAAATCAAATCAATAGCTTTAATCTACTTTGTAGATGCCATAAAAGAGAAGGAAGCATGACCAGCAAAGTTCAGAGTCCTCTCACTATCAGCTTAGCAGAATCTCCTCCCCAAAAAGTAAAGGATAGAATGAGTCTACTCAGGGTGCACTGTTGAGTGTGGCTTCAATAACGTACCTGATTATGCATGAACTGTGTATTAGTATCACATAAGGAACTACTCCATTTCTCATCCCCAACAAACACCCTCCCAGCTCATGTGTCGTCTAAGCATTCAATGGTTTAAGTGTTTTCCTGCTGTTTGCCACATAACTCCTTACTATATGGTTGTTGACCTTGGTCAATAAACATGCTCACTCTAGTCCTCATTTCCATGAAGATCACTCTAGTGGCTGCAAAATTTATTTTTCCTATCAATGAAATCCTATAACTCAAGGTACCAATAAAGGAAGAAGAGTAACATATAGGCATAGAATATAAAATTATCCTTTTAAACAACCTTCTGTGCAGGCTGTTCAGAGACGTGATTAAGATCAGTTGATCCATCCCTTATATTACTTTACATAAGAAAAGCAGCATGCAATACTGCTTGTTTTTTTTTTCTTATTTAAATGAAAGTTCCTCTCAACATGAGCAACAGGAAGAGAGATGAAATTTATCTCATATAAAGCTAATCTGGAAAATTAAGAGCAACCCTCTCTCCCTTTTTCCCTCAATGGCAGAGTTGGTTCCCATTAGCTGGAGACCGCGCCTTATGAATTTCCATTTCCTAGAGTAGTCAAATTCATAGAGACACGAAGTAGAATGATGGCTGCCAGGGGCGGAGGGAGGGAAGAACGAGTTCATGTTTAAAGGGTGCAGAGCTTCCGTTGGGGGAGACGGAAAGGTTCTGTAGTTCAATGGTGGCGACAGCCACACAACAATGTGAATGTGCTTAATAGCCCTGAACCGCACACTTAAAATTGTTAAAATGGTAAGCTTTATGTGTATCCTATCAGAATTAAAAAACAATAAGGGTTTTTAATGCAAGTGGTGGACATATTTTTAAAATATTGGTGTGTCTTTTCTTTCTTACTAAATATTGATAAGGAAAATAGATATATCCAGTTTAAAATTTCAGGCTTTGGGCTCAATTATGGATTAATATTATAGGGTAGTTTATCATTGCTTTATGACAGAGGAAAATAGGCCACTAAATGAAAAAATTTAAAAGACTTAAATTTCACTTTATCAAGAGAAAGTGGATTTCTTGTATCTCCAGAGTCTGGCCAGATGGATGGGAATACTGGAGCTAGTCACTCGTTCCACGTTCTTATGATCAATCGATCCTCTACTTTCTAAAGTGGATTCAGCCGATGTTGCCTTATGTTGTGATTTTTTTTGCCGTAAAAATGTGTATTGATACTCACGCTCTTTTCAGGATAGGGTGTGGGCCAACGTGGGGAAGAGCCTGAACTGCATCATTGCTATGGTGGACAAGCTGATCGAAAGCGATGGCGGCAGTGAAGGCAGCGGTGGCAGCAAGAACGGAGAAGAGGACCCTTCGGCCGTGGACTCCATTGTAACTCACCCAGCGGGTAAGGGATCTTTTTCTCCAATCGTCAGCGGAGTAAACAGAATGAGAAAGTCACGATTAGACGAGACAGAAAAAGGGAGTTGGTGGTGCCTTTGATGAAAGTGCTGATAGTGTGCTTTTCCTGCCCTGGCTAGGATGATGGAAGGCTATTTATCAAATTGCATCTCCGCTGCATTGTCAGCACGGCTTGAGATGCTCATGTGTTTTTTTTCTTTTGCCACATAACAACCTTCTCGAAAGAAGAACAGTGTTTTCTTTTAAAGAATCTGACATAGTTTAATCTACTTTTATGCATTCCTCCAAAATTATATTAGGAAGAAAAACAAGCATCTGATCTTAAATCTCTTAGAAACTTCAAGAGATATCAGGATACAATATCTCAGAACGGGGCCTGAAAAGAATGCAGTATGATAGATAAAGTGCTCTTTGCCTTATTGTGAGGATCATTTTTTGTGAATTATTTCAAAAAGGATTTAAGAAGGTTTGATCCCATATAAGAATACTATGTTTGGCCGTGACCAGTGTGGCTCAAATCTGACCAGTGGGTTGGATGTCATTCTGCGAAGCGAAGGGTCGCTGGTTTGATTCCTGCTCAGGGTATGTGCCTGGGTTGTGCATTCAGACGCCAGTCAGCATGCTTGTGAGAGGCAGCCAGTCAATGTTTCTCTCCCTCTCTTTCCCCTTCCCTTCCCATCTCTCTAAAAATAGATAAAACTCAATAAAAAAGAATCACATTTGTGCATTATTCCAAAGACATATTAGGAAGTCTAGATTTTCACGGATACATGTACACACACATACACACATGCATATATTTGCACATACAGGGGGTGTGTGTGTGTGTGTGTGTGTCTATAGACAGAGAGGTATATAGATAAATAATTGATAGGTGTGGCTTAGCACAGCTGACCAGCAAACGTGATCATCAAAATTTAACTATAGGTGTTTCCCTCTAAATGGCTTTTTTTTTTGGTTGTTAAAATCTGTTTGCTAACTTGATTAGTTTTGGTAGAGAAACCAAGACTAACGCCATGTTTTAACGGTAGTGAGAATTCCTATCGGAGTTGCTCCAGCCTTCTGCTGTGTATCCCGAGTCTTCAGAGAGAAGAGACAGTCTTGCCCTGCCCTTTTCTTCTGCAGCCTGCTTTTCCTTGTATCAGTAATAAGAAAATATGGATGCTTCCAGAGTTAAATTCATGCCTTTCCAACTTGTCTTCCTGATTTTTCATTACTCACATTTTCATCGGGAGTTTAATTATGGGAACATCAATCTTTTATCACTTGAGCAACAGTAGAACCGTTTCCACACCACTTTGGAATCAGCGGCTTTCTAAGGTTTATTTTATTGTCGGTGGCCCTCATCTTCTATGGGACAGTGACGCGGGTGGGGAGTTTGCACTAATGTTCTTCATGTCCATACTGACTTGGTCTACCTGTCTATGGGGATTTCCATTTTTAATGGCATCAGTTTTATTAATGAGCCCAGTCTAATTTCATAACTAAATGAATCAAAATGTGTATTTCCCCTGCCCCGTTCCTAGGTTCAGCCATTTCCAAGAAACCCTGGTATCATGTACTGGACACGAGCTTGTAGAAACCGACATTTAGGTGGATAGGAACATTTCGATGGCTCTTGTTAATGACAGGTACTCTCACCACCAGTACCCACAAGCATCCTTTTAACTACAGGCTTCCCAGCCATTCTTATTTTCGCTGATTTCATACTACTTTGGATGGAAACTATTGTCTGGTTATTTGTGAAGTTTGTCATTATATAACTTAATATTTCATTTCAAGATGTTATTTATGATAATAAAATTGATTTCTCCAATAGCCCCAAATTTATCTCCAGCCCATCCCTGGCATGGAAAAGGCATTTCATTCTTCTCTTTGTACAATTAATTACTGAACTGAGTCAGTGAAGAACTTGCTTAGTGGTGCATACTAATAGGCATTTGTTGCAACATCATTTATTAGTGATTTGTTTCCTCGTGTTGTATGAGTTTTGTTTTTTTTCTTTAAATATTAAGCTCAGCAAATATTTTTAATTCACTTCTGGAGTTTTTCTTCTGTCAATTTATGTTTTACATTGGGATACATTTTGAAATTCTATAGGTTAAGTCAGCCTTTTGAAAGTCAGTTTCTTTCTCCATCACCACCCTCTGGTTTTCCATTTCAGCTGTAATTTGTGTTTGCTTTGCTGGTGTGTGTCTCACATGGTTAAACAGGCGGTCTTCTGAACGTGTCTACCTTTATCCATGTATGTCCCTAACTAACCTGCAGACATTTTTCTTTTCAAGTTGCGGACTTTCCTTTAATAAAGTATTTAATAAGGTTTTTAATGTGTGGTTTTGATGGTTGCTTGTTGTAGATCTAGGGTTTTACAGTATATCTTCATAAATGTCTTTTCAAGATTAGTACAAATAGTACTGAGAGAAGTGAACCTTCTCTGATGTTCTGAACACAAGTAATAGAGTAACCGGTTCAAATGTTCATGACTTATGTGTATTTATGTGTATTCTCTGTGAATGAGATTGTCCTCCTATTTTTTCATACACTTAAACATCTTTAGAAGCATGTACTGTATGCATAACACCACATGCCTTAAATTTCATAATAAGTTGAGGACTCAAGAATAAAATCAGGAAATATTAGAATCATAGATTTTGATATACCCTTAAAGATTCTGTAACTAAACTACCTAAATTATGCAAAGAAGCTTGCCCACAGTATCTCTGCCCATTTTCACCTGACCTGTGACACACAGCTCCACTGATAGAAAACCATTTTTATTTCTAGAGTGGCAGACCCTAGCTGTTGATCGAAATACATTTCCTTTAATTTTACCCATTGGCCCAGATCTAATCCTTTGCCCTAACAAATTTACTTTCCTTTTCCACATTATCACCTAACATATCTGAAAGCAATCATCGTATCCATTTTTGAATTGCCACTTTCTCGGTCATTTTCAAAGGAATCGCGTGGAATGCAGAGGAACATGGGGTGACCACCCACCCCCCGCCACGTTCAGATGCTACTCCATTAATGCTGTCTTAGTTCGCATCAGTCACTCGGATGGCCACATTGACTGCGGGCTCCACTGATATCTCTAGACCTTGCTAAATTTGACCTACTTTTCAGGCTTCTCAAGAATCAAGTAATATTTAAGCACTATTGTGGGTTAGAAATTGTGAAATATTAAGGGCACAAGGAGATTAAGAAACAGTCTATCTCAATTCTACTGAAAAAATTGATGTCTAAACCCATGACTGCACTATAATACACTTTCGAGTACTCTCTAATAAATACCTATTTCTTTCATCCATCATGTCTATTGTCCTACCCAGGTTTATTTTATTCACATTTTATAAATGCTTTCTGTCCATTCACAGAGGTAATGGATAAAAATGATGGGAAAACAGGTAAAAACAGATCCTTGAGGGACAGCCCTAAAAAGAACCGTATGCATTGAAGTACGCCTGCTGATCACTACTCTTTGGGAAGGTGTGGCCAACCATCTACGTATTTATCCATTCATCTTATTACATGCCCCGCATTTCTCTTTCTTCACAAGAACATCATGAAATGCCCCGTGGAAAGACCAAACATCCATCCTATGGCATTGAATACTTTTTTCTAATGTACCCAACTATAAGCCCTGCCATACATGCTTTGGCAGATTTTTTCTTAATTTAAGTATAGTTGGGGTACAACATTATATTAGATTCAAGTGTGTGACATAATAATTCAACATTTATATACCTTATGTTGTGGTCACCATGCTAAGTCTAAAAACCATCTGTCACCATGTAAAGTTATTATGATCTTACTAACTGCATTTCCTGTGTTGTACGTTTCATCTTCGTGGCTTATTATTTTATTTTAACAGATTTTTCTTGATATTATTAAGTGAATAACTTCAATATTTGTGCATATTTACACATACCTGCATGAGAAGCATTATATTCCAGAACTTATACTCAACATTAGACAATTATTTTAGTGGTTTCATACCATATAACAAATCTGTTTTAATGTATAAAGTGCAAGGATTGAAGTACCGAGCATCATTTTCATCAAAGGGCTTAAAGTAGTCATATTTGTGAATTCCATGAATTTCTACACATTCATGTGTAGAATTTCATGAGAAAGAAGCATGAATTGAATCAGGCTTTTGAAAACTCATAGGTCAGCAGGTGAAGCAATTTTTAAAGTATATATGCAAGATAAAAAATACTCAGTAGAACGTAAAAACACCACAGATATCTTTATTGTAAAACTAGAATTCTGATAGTAATTTACATGATGACATTTTTGAATGTCTGCTCTTATCAGGAAAATAATGTTTTCCTTAAAATCGTGCAGTGAATTCTGATGTAACAAAACAACACTCGGGGCCAAGCTAACTTGGCGAGTCCACAGTTTACTGATTTGGCTGCGTGGCCTTTGGCAGCTCACATGGACTCTCTGGACCTCACTTTAGTTGGTAAAATGACATCATCTGCAAAAATTCAAAATTGCTTCCAGTTGTAAAGTTTTATAACAATAAAGATGCCACATTATTTAAAGCAATTTTTTCTCTCCTTTCTGTTATTCAACACAGTTTAATTGAGCACCTACTATGTGTCGGGCACTATTCCTGACACTGGGGATACAGCAATGAACAAGATAGATAAAACAGCTTTCCTCCTAAAGTTTATCTCCCTGCAGCAGAGAGACATTTAAAAAATAACATGAGAAATAAGGTCATTATGTAATATGATAATGGTGACAAGTGCTGTGGGAAAATATACAGCAAAGTAAGAGGGCTTGGGAATGTTGTTGGAGGGCGGGGG
This sequence comes from Trachops cirrhosus, assembly GCA_028533065.1. Lineage (NCBI taxonomy): Eukaryota > Metazoa > Chordata > Mammalia > Chiroptera > Phyllostomidae > Trachops > Trachops cirrhosus. The sequence continues at coordinate 12,351,971 of CM052545.1, read as the reverse complement.
TTGAAGTTTAGTGTTCTGGTCAATGGAAGTTTCATTGAGAAGCTGATGTTTGAGCAAAGACACCAGGAGGCAAGAAAGTGACCCTGTGGATACTGAGGGAGGGATTTCCAGGGTACGGGAGACAGCTAGCACAAAGGCCCTGAGACAGACACGTGCCCGCCATGAGCATGAAATAACAAGGAAGCCCTTTTGGTTTCAGTAAAGTGAAGGACAGAGGGCAGAAGACGAATTTAAAGAGGGAAGCTGGGGAAAGGATCATGTAGGTCTTTTGTGTTGACTTTGTCCTCTACTCTGAGAAGAACGAGAAGCCATTGGAGTGTTTTGAGCAGTGACTAATCTTATTTGGTGTGTATTTTAACACCTAGGCTGTTACGGTGTGAGTAGGCTGTAGATGTAAAGGGTAGACGCAGGTATAGACCAGTCAGAGAGCTAATGCAATTGTCCAGGTGAGACGTGATGGTGGCTTAGACTAAGAAGATGGTGGCAGTGGAGGTGATGAAAAATGTTTGTGCCCTGTGCTCACGTTGAAGGCAATGCCGACAGTTTTCTGATTTTGGAGGGAAAGTGGGGGAACAGGAGGAGTCAAGAACGATTGAATTTTTGGCCTGAGCAAAACTGGAGGGGCAAGGGGGCCATGCACTCACTCAGAAAGACACTGGAAGGAACAGGCTTTGTGCTCAGGAGTGGGAGCTCCTTAGGAACACGCTACATTCACATAAAAATATCAAGTGTGCAGTTAGATGTAAGAATCTGGAATTCAGAAGAGAGGTACAGGCAAAGATAAAAATTTGGAAATTGTCCATATATAGATGGTGCTTAAAGCCATGAAACTGAAAATGTCAACAAAGGATTGAGTTTTACAGAGGAAAGGGAAATGACCGATATCACAACTGGGGCATCCCAGTGTTAGTGTCTCAGAAAGAAGTGTAGAAACAGCAACAAGGTTGGATAGGGCATGGCCAGTAAGGTAGGAGGACACCGAGCGAGTATGATATTCTGAAATCCAGGGTTAGAAGGAATCCCACGGGGAATGCTCGGCATGCCCAATGCTGCTGGTAGGTCACGTGAGATGAGGGCTGAGGAGTGACTTTGGATTGAGCCGCGCGGAGGTCGTTGGTAGCACTGACGAGAGGGAGAGGAGCTTCGTTAGCGTGGAAAGAGACTAACACCCAATTAGAGCAGCTTGAGGAGGAGGAAGAAAAGGAAGTGGAGACAGCAAGTGTAGACAAATCTTGATGAGGTTCACTGTGAAAGGAAGCGGAGAAATAGGGTGGAAGCTGTAGAGGAGAGTCAAGAAAGGGTTACTCTTCAAAGATGGGGAGGTAACGTCATGTTTGTGTGCTAACAAGGGGAGTGATCCAGTAACAAAGGGAATATGGATGATGTAGGAGGAAGGGGAGGGAATTGCTTGAGTGATACTCTGGAGTGGGTGAGAGGGTGAGGTCTGTCTACAGGCAGCAGGTCCTGGCCACGGGAGTTCATGGGGCTTCTCCCATGAGATGCCCCCAGGAGATAAGGACGCACAGAAGAAACAGATGCAGATGGGTAGGGAGCGATTGCGTGATGTAAATTTCTTTATGGTTGTTTCAATTTTTTAAGATAGTAACTCCCATTTTGGGGTGTGTTTAATATGTGCTAAAAACTTTTAAAAATATTGCCTATATTGCTTAATTCTTTCCACACTCACAGGAGTGATCGTACACATTCATGGATGACAGAGTGAGAGCGAAGTCGCCCGTGCCCTGTCCTGCCTTCGCTGGTGGCAGGGCTTGGGTTCCGACCCTCGGGGTCTGAGTTGATAGCCCGCCCCCCTGACCACTAGGCTGCACTGCTCTGTTCCTTCCAGAGAAAAGCATCTCTAATCTTTCTCTCTACAGATAACTTTTTGCTATTGCCTTTTACACAAAATGTTGTTTTTATGAGATAACTTCATGAAAATCAATCCTGTAGATATCTCTTAAAGGTGTGCTGTGGAATTGTGCTTCATGCAGAAGTATTGCCATGTATTCACAATTACACTTGAAAAATTACTTAACCCTTTCATAACTGTCCTGTTCACTGCCACAGAGAAACTGGGATGGACAGAGAAAAGAGATTCCTATGTCCCGTCTGGGAACCCTGGGGCAGGTGATTACAGAACGGAACAGAGAAATGGTACTGTGTACAGCACTTACGCCTCTTTACATGAGGCTGGGTTGTATATGTAGAAATATTTCTCTTAAAAAATGGTGCACTGTATTTCACTCGCCTTGAACTTTACTAGTTCACTTCAAGATAAAATACATCTCGTCCACCTTCCTCTGGATACAGGCTTAAATCAACTCAGTATCATAGCAGTACCTGTCGCTTCTCAATCTTGGTTGCTGGACAAAATTTAAATGATGAGCTCTCTGATGCAGATGTCTTAGTGATTCCACGTTGCATGGTGACCTATGACCTAGGCAGCTTATTCTTAAATGCTCAGCACATATATAGGCCAGAGTCCTGAGGTTAGTTTTTTCAAGGCTGAAAGGCAAAACGAGCCCAATGCATGTGAGTGGGTGACCCCTCCAGGTCCAGCATAAGCCCCTGTCCCAGCCCTGTGCTCCACCAAACACAGAGCTTGTTTGATTAATGGATTTAGTTCCTGGAAACTGTCTTAGCAGAATTTACTTAAGGCTTTCAACTTTGTGCCACGAGATGAGGAGTTTAACAGGATATCAGTTGGTGCATTTCCTTTGCTATTTTTCTAAGAGCAAGCCTGGAAAGTTTTATGATGCCGTGTTCTCAGGCTGGCAGGGTTTAAACAAACAAGGCCTCCCTGACATGAGAAAAGGTGGCCTTTGTTCTTCCTGCAGCCGTTTGTCTGAGTCGAACAGTACGCTCATTTTTCAATACCTCTGGAAGGTGCCCAGATCAGTCACTTAGCTCGGGTCATAGTTCAGCGGACATGAGGATGAGTACATTTTAAGATATGCGTGTGCCCTTTAAGACTGCCCTGAGGGAGAGACAAAGGAAGGAAGGTGAAGCATAACTCCCAGTGCTGCCATAAAGCTTTCCTCCTGCGCCCTGCACGAGACCTGTTAGTTCTAGATTTGGTCTTGCATCTTAGCTTTTCGCTCTCTGCTCACAGGTACTCCACGCCTCCCTCCTCCTCTCCCACCCCTACTTGCCCCTCCCCTCACCCTGCTATGGAGACTGCCCACTGCACTTCCATTGTTTTTCTTCCTCCCATAGCTTCAGGCTCAACAGCTACTTCAACGTTATTCAGCCTTTTCCAAGTCCTTGAGCTGTCTCAGCCCTTCCTGCCCACATGCGGTCCCTGCTCTTTTTGCAACGTTTGGCATCGTCAAACGAGACAACCCTTCCAACTCTGTTCCTCCAGAGCCTCACTTTCAGGTCTTTACTGCCTGCAGCCTTGAGCTTCCTTGAACCTACCCCCCACCCCAGGACATTTTCGAGTGTTCAGTAAAGGACACAGCCGGGGCAGGACATGATCTTCTCACCAGAGAGGTCCCCTCAGGTCTCTGAACTCCTCACTCTTGTAAACGTGCTTCATCACTGTCCCATCTTTTTCAGCACTAACCATCTCCCTGACATTGTAGCTATTGCTTTTATACCTCTTCCCTTCCCTACTATATTTTAGCCCCCTTGAGGGCAGGGGCTGTGAGTTATAAGTATTAAATACACTCATAGAACCACACAGCCCAGAGGTTCTATTTGTCTAATAAATGAGGATGATTCTCATGGTGGCTGTGCAGAGGGGAAGAAAAGGTGATACAAGGAAGATAGGTTAGCATTTGTTAGTGAAAGATACATGCAGGTTAATTTTTTAGTTTCTGGACCAAAGCCAGGAGCCGGAGGACAAAGCTGGGCAGGGCTAAGCTTCAGCAGGCGTTCCTTTTCCCTGTGTCTGGACCAGCCTGGTTTCTGTGCTCCGTAACCCCAGGATACATCCGGATATGTGCAGCTCCAAGGAGCAGGTTCTGTGACCAGAGGCCACGTTTATTATACTCATACAAAGGGGTTTAGCAATAAGGTATCTGGAGAGGAAGCCTTAACCGACCCCTCCAGTTCTGGTGTGCATGTTGTAAGTCATACCTGAAAGACAGGGCCTTCTCATAGTGGGTCACAGGGGCTGCCACTTCTGGGTTGATGGGGGACACAAGTCCTTCAAAAGCCAGAAGGACTCTGTGGGCGGGGATATCTTCACTCCTCACTTCCAGCCCCTAACCGTGAGCCCACTGCCCTGGGTCTGTGGGGTCTGGGCCTTCTGTGGAAGCCCGTTGGCTGGGGGTTTGGTATCTGTTCTTCTCACAACCTTGGCAGCTTTGTCACTCTCCTTAAAGGCCGTTGGAATTGCCTGGTGTGACAGTTCATCATCTTCTTAACTTAGGTGGATCCCCAAAGGTGGGCTCATTTCTCCTCTCATCTCTTTGCATCAAGTTTAATGGGCGGGCGATGTTTTAGCATCTCTTTGTTTTCTGTGTCTGAAAAGTTGTGATAATGAAAATGGCAATGGCCAGAAGCGTGTGTGAAGGTAATTGTTTTAAAGGAGCAAAGGAGACCAAGCACCTGCAAAGAAAGAAAACCACTGAGAAATGGGAAAGAAAGCGTCATGCCCTGCTACAGCTGGTTGGTGTTTGGCCCTTTATGTTTCTCCCGAGGAACGTAAGCGCCATTGAGCTCAGAGGACACGGATGTCCCAGACAGGAAGTAGAGGGCATGTGGAGGCGGCGAGGGGGGCGCCCGGCAGGCAGTTCTGTGAGCCCCTCGGGAAGTGTCACTCGAATGTTCTAGAAACCGGTAAACGGCTGGGAAACAGGTTCTGCGTGGGCGGCTGCCAGCCCACTTCACAGAGCTCAGCTCCGCCACTCACATTTTGAGTTCCTGAGGAAACGCTCTGCTTGTCGGTCTAGGGTCAGGGGTTTCGGTGGGTTTTTATGCAGACGCTGAAATGTGCTTTCTGTATTTCCCTCTGTCACGGAAAAGGGCTCAGGGGATAGAATCAGAAGTGCGGGCACTTCGGCGCCAACTGGACCAATGAGCTCCCGGAGAGGTGTTGGTGCCGTGACAATACTGCGGTGGCCCCTTAGCTACCTGGCCTCACTGGATGATGTGTCTTGTGTGTGTGTGTGCGCGTGCGCGCGTGTGTGTGTGTGTGTGTGTGTGTGAGCTCTGAGCTGATTCTTGAAGAAACTAATCTCAGGAGAGTGGAGGTGTGCATTTCAGGATTTCCTACTTTGACTAAATAGTGCAGATTGGATACCATCTTCATCCCTATTAGGACGTGGCTTTATCATGAGGACAATATAAACACCGTGTCAGATTTGACATATGGAGAGACACAAAGGTAAAGGGGAAGGGATGTCAAAATGGTCATCTTGGATCTGGAGATTGTCAAAAAATGCAGCCTTTTCCTTTCCACAAAGTTTTTTTTTTTTTTCAGCAGAAAACTAAAGCTTTTGCTGTTCATTCATGAGAGTGATTTGGATGCTCGTCGGAGCAAAAAGGCCATTTATGAATTGACTTCAGCCCTTCGGTGGCCTGCCAGACCACATCGTGTTTACTTCAGAGCCTGAGATCCGCACTGAGCGAATATTAGCAGGGAGCAAAGCCTGAGTCACTGTGGTCTGCATTTGTCACCGCAGTTTTTCTTTATCTGCAGGGGGCGGGGCAGGGGAATCATTTTTAGCTCTCATATGCTTCTCTGATAGAAGCTCACTACTATCTTTAAGGCATTGTACCTTGTTCAATAACTTATGATTTTAACATTCATAACTAATGTTTTATATTATCATTTTCCTTAAATTTTAGTCATAAAAATCTGTATAATTATAGGAAAATGCTGGCACTGGATTACTGTTAGTATCAGACAAGCATCTAACAATGCTCCTAGGTTTAGAGTATCAGCATATTTTCTCTTTTTCTTTATTCCAGGTTTTCACTTTTATTCTAGTAGGACTAGAAATTAGACTTTTTTTTCCTGATTGCAGTTTATGATTAAGAATCAACTAAGTATGATAAGTGCGAGGCTGGGTTAAGAAATGAATAAAGAAATTATTCTGATGGGAATAAAGAAATCTGTGACAATCCTCTTTTAAAGACCTTTAAAAAAAGCCAGCTGTGTTTAAGCTGAGCTGTCACTTGGTCTCTAACAAGGGGAAATAATGTAAACCCAAGTCAGTTTTCCGTTTTCTAGCTAGAAAGAGCGTATCACACTCATGACGAAGTTTTTGACCACGTGCACAGGGCAGTACGCTGTGCGGTGCAGAAACAGTATGTTAATGCTGCTTGGGAACTAAGCAGACGTGTGAAGAAGTTCAGTTTCTTGAATGCAGTGACCCAGTGGTCCTGCTGCAGCCTGAGAAAGCAGCGCCACCTGCTGCTCGAGCTTGTTCAGGTTTGAGAATTTGTTGGTAGAAACTCATCTCTCCAGACCTCTGCACACAACGTTGGTTTGTTGCCCGCTGTCTTTTAAGATGGACATCTGGGTCAATTAATTGAAATATTTATTTTGTTTGTGTGTGCATGGTTTAGTTCATGCGTTCATATTGAGAACAATAATTAAATAAGAAGTGGGAGAGAGAATGGGACACAAAAGACTACAAACATGAAAAACCTATGAATGTAGAATATTCCTCCTTGGTCTCTATTCATATGTCTCTTATTCTGGAAGTAAGTGATGTTCTCCACTTGCCTTTTGACATGTCGTGATGACTTTAGAATCAGTAGGTAACCAGTGCTTGTTTAAATGGAACCGTTGCTTATATTTTATCCTAGGCTGCCCAGAAGTGGAGTCCTTTATTAAATGATTGCAGACGTAATAGGCCTTCATTGAATTCCCCTTTCTCTAGCATATTTTATTCATAGCATAGCACTTAGTTCTACAATATTTTAAATAGCCCCCAATGTCCCTGATGTATCCTTCATCACAGCATCACATAAGCTTTGACAGAGAGTCTGGGCAAAAGCATGTCTTTTTATTAAGTTGAGGCCATGAATTATCCTTCCAGCCATTTTGGTTTATTTTATTTAGTTTATGACATCACAACGTAAATGAGTGACAGTAGACATGGTATAATAGTGATTATGATTCTTTTTATTGTTCCCTATAACTCTCCCAAGGCCTGAACTGGTTATTGACCACTCATATTACTCACGATGAAGCTCACACTTTGGTGCTGAGAAATGCATATTATTTTAGATCCTGATTCATAATTTATTTTCATCCTGCACTCATTTCTTTAAATCTCTCTGTCACACTATTAATTTACTTATATTTTAATGGAATGTCATACAGTCCAGAATTGGTAATGTTTGACATTTGTCAAGGCTTTGATTTTTTAACACACTGAAAGTCACATCTACAGCATATGTCAAAGTCATAAATTTATCATGGAAACACATTAGAAGTCTGGGCAAACCAAAAGCACAGAGGGTTCCAATTTTGTTTCTTGGTTTCAAGAGAAACCTACTCAAGTTTCAAATACTGTCAAAACTATGATTTCCTCGTGTTTGTCTATATCTTAAAAGGCTTTTGTTATATTTTTGTTACTTTATTCATTCAGTTAAAGCTGACTGGATACCTGTTGTATATTAGATGCAATCCTAGGTCCTGACGATCCGGTGACTAAAACATAAATCCCTTGTCCTCAGTGAGCTCCCTCTCTCGCTGAGCAACAGCGTATAGGTAGTTCTAGAGCAGAGAGAGAAGGGAGCTGTGGGCAGAACAAGAGGTGAACGCAACCCAAACCTCAGTAACTGGGTTACGTTACAGGTGCTGGTTGGGGGGAAATCCTGGGAGCAGGACATGCTGAGTCGAGCCTGCAGAGGAGAGGCGTGCTTGCCAGGAAGGGATGCACAGGGAAGGGGATCCAGGACTGGAGACCAGACTTGCAGAGACTTCCCCTGAGGGGAAGGAGAAGCCCAGGTTTGGGGAAACATGCTCAGTTCACTGCGACTCAGACTGCAAGTGACAAGGTTCTGACGGAGGAGACTAGACAGCAGCAGAGGCCAGATAACGGAGGTGCTTTTACGCACTTGGACTTTATTCTGAATACTTTAGTACTTAAAGAATATTTTAAGAGAGGAAGCCGGAGAGTGAGGGATGGGATGAAATTCAAACTGATTTGAGTGCGTGTGGCTGGAGGGAGAAAGATCAGTCAGGGAGTGGGATAGCAAGGGATCCCGGGAGCGAGGTAAGTGCTGACGGCCAAGGGCGGGGGCAAGGGCACTGTCTGACGGGTTGTTGCAGCGGTAGCACTGAAGTGGCGCCCCAGTGCAGGCGAAGGCTGTAGAAGTCCAGAAACTCTTGTGCTTCCAGCACGGGAGGAGTTGGGTGGCACTGTCCACTGGGATAAAGGCAGTGCCCAGGTCAGAGATGAGCCAACAGGGGAGGGGCTCTAAGGTCCACACGTCGAAGGCCCCTGCGTGGAGCAGCCCAGTCGGCTGCGTATAGACATCTGGAGTTCCGAGGAGAGATGGCAGTGGGAGATCTCTGATTCTAATCCTTGTGAGTCCTGAATGATTGCGTATAACTTCACTGAAGGAGTAATAAATCACTTCTATCTTGCAAGACCTTCTGTCACCTATGCCACTGTTTTTACGCCTCTCCCTCTCCCAGAGGACTGGTATGAACAGCTGTACCCCCTCATCCTGACCCTGAAGGACTGCATGGAGGAAGTGGTGAACCGAGCCAAGCAGTCCCTGACCTTCGTGCTCCTCCAGGAACTGGCGTACAGCTTGCCCCAGTGTCTGATGCTGACCCTGAGAAGGGACATCGTCTTCAGCCAAGCAGTAGGTGCCTCTTGTGTTGTGGGTACAAGGCAGAACTGGGGGTTCAGTGCTCTCCTTGGTCAGCACAGAGGTCTTCCCTGGGCAGTGTCATTTTTAAAGGGATCCTTTCCTACAGTTTTGGCACCCAGTCTTTCTTATTCATAACAAATATGAACCAAAAGTTACATGGAAACAGCTTGTAAGAGCTTATGATTATTTCTGCAAAGAGGTGGCCAAGTCTCTGAAACGTACCTTCTATTTCACGGAGCAGAGAGGCCGTAAAGGAAAGGGTGACCCATGCTGTCATCACATTATGCCTTGGGGTCTCCCTGCAGGGCCAGCAGGAGGAAGGGGACAGCTGCCTTGCACTGCAGGTGGCCAGCTAGGACTGGCAAAGGGGCCTGTGTGCAACCGACTATTTATACATCTCCTTCGTGCAGCCCAGGGTGGGCCTCATAATGATCTCTTCTTTTATGTACAAAATGAATTTGCCAGCAGGAAGGCTTGGACAGGAGGATGGGCAGGACCAGCTCCTCTGCCTCCAACCAACCGGATTTCAGGGCTCCAGGGCCGGCCCCCATCACAGTGGCCCTCCGCAGGCCTCCCTTCTCCCTCCTGCCTCTACTCATGATCGAGTTTTATAGACAGCCACAAGGAGGGAGAGAGACAGAGGCCTCTATTTCTAAGCATTCCAGGCAAAGGGAACACTTCAAGCAGACTGTCCCATTTGTCACTGTTTTGTGGATGGTCCGGTGACAAGTGGAGCTGCCTATGGGGCGTTAGGCTCTGACTGATGCAGGTTTCTATGTCGAGTCTTTTCTGTGACTCAGAAATGAGCACGCTTGTCTCTCTATTCTACGTGTGCAAAAAGTATTTTTAAGAATAATAACACTATTGGTAAGTGTTAAGTGACGTTTTGTGGTTTTACTGCTGGGCACGGTAGAGACAGGATCTGCAGAGATGTCCACGTGACCCCAGAGCCGCCCTCTGGTCTCTTTCCCAATGCGCCCCCCCACCACCCCCTGCCAAAGACTGTCGACTGGTTTCGGCACAGAATACACAGTCTTGTGACACACCCTTGAAACTTATTAATTAAATCTCTGATGCCTCAGAAGACTTTCATATTTTTAAATTAAAGTTTGCTGACCCCCATCGATTTTTCAATGAATTTTTTTTTTCTAGCTCGCTGGATTGGTTTGCGGTTTCATCATCAAATTGCACACCAGCCTGCACGACCCCGGCTTCCTGCAGCAGCTTCACACGGTGGGGCTGATCGCGCAGTACGAAGGTCTGCTGAGTACATACAGTGAGTGGACGGCGTCCACGCGCGGGGAGGCCGGGCCCCTCTCCGCAGGGTGCCTGGTCCTCGGGGTCTTCCGTTAAACGTGAAAACCGGAAGTCCAGCTTTACTGCAACGAGCATCACGGAAATAACGCAACTTTGCATTCTCTGTGTTCCCTTGGTAGCTGGGCTTTTACCCAAGCCTTATGTGATGAAAATCGAATTCTAGATTACTTCGTAGTAGAGACCTAAGCAGCTGTCTGGCTTTTTTAATCTAAAAGGCGCTTCGCCATCCTAGTTTCCATGGCTGGATTTTTAAAGCCCAGCCGCCGAGTGTCTAGAACCGCACGGTTCAACCCGTAGCCTGGCGTGGCTGGTGCGCACTTGAAACGGACCTAGTCCAAATCATGGTGCACTTGACATGTGTTCCCGATTCAAAGACTGGTCAAAAAAGAGTCTTCCACTCATAATTCATTTCTATTGATTTATAACTATTTATAAATGAAATATTTTAGACATATTGAGTTAAAGTGAAGTATATTATTAAAATTAATTTTATCTTTTTATTTTAGTCGTTTCAAAATGTGTCCACCGGAAAATTAAACATTGTATACACGGCTTGCATTCAGTTTCTACTGGACCGTGCTGATCTAGAACAGTACTTGACCACTCCTTCCTAGGTTTTACTTACCAGTATATTTAGATATACAACTGGCCTGAGCTGCCTGGGTAGGATCTTCGGTTCAGCCATTGCTATTATTTCTAGAAATCAAGTACCAGTCCTGCCAGTGGAAAGAGACCCACTCAGCAGTCTGTTTCCTAAAACAGTCAGAACGTCTCTCCAGCTCCCCAGCGAAAGTGTGCATTCTGCGCCCCCCTCCCCTCCCAAGGGTCCAGGAACCGCGGGAGTCCGTTGGCAAGGTTCTTATCTCACAGATGAAAACCTTCAGCCTCTGAGGAAAAGCGTTGAGAATGGATTCACTGCGTTCGCGCCCTCGTTAACTAAAATGCTAGAACAAATTCCGGCAGTGCAGGGGACCACCAAGTGACCTGTTCTTCAGATAGTGTGCTTGTAACCACGCTCCGTCCCCTGTTTAGGTGATGAAATCGGAATGCTGGAGGACATGGTGGTGGGCATTTCCGACCTGAAGAAAGTCGCATTTAAAATAATCGAAGCCAAATCCAATGATGTCTTGCCGGTGATAACAGGAAGACGGTGAGTGGTGTCCATGTCCCGAAGAGCAAGCTTTGGTAGATGTTTGTGTTAACTCCTGGCGAAGGAGCCAAGGAGAACTAAGGTTCGCTTTGGACATTTTTTGCTTTGTTATGTTTTCCCTTTTGGTGAAAAACAAGTGTAGATGATGTGACAGGGGAAGATCTTGAAAAATGCCCAGAAGTCTCGTGACTGTAAATCGTACAGTAGTGAGGTGAGTATGCTGTTGCTTCCCCATGAAATATGAAGAATTCAAAATAACAGCTTGCATGAGAACACTTTTCTCTTTATTACTACCTAGTGTAAAGGTCTGGGTATTTTTACTTTTGCTGCTGAAATCATTTGGTTAATAGCATCATAATTCTTGACATGGCTTCACATTAAATTCTGTTAAAAGCAGCAACATTTTAGAAAAGATGTATTTCTTTGTCAGGGGCATATACCACCATTTTTCTTAATTATTTTTGATAATTCACTCCCAGATCCAGATTTCCGAGAATGGTTTTAAATAAATAGCTTTGCAGGTCAGCACATGATGAGCGGAATATCAGAAATAATTAAGAAAAATGATGGTGTGGAGTGTAGACCTCCAAAAGCAGAATTATATCCTATGGTAAATCATTTCAATCAGAAGTCCTCCCAGTTTTAACCATTTCTGGTGTTAGCACTTTTCAGTGCTTCCTGATGATATATAATATTTGAAAACATCCTCAGACCACAATGAATAAATAGGAATGTACTAAAGAGAGAGATTTGTTCATGCTAGAGAGAGATGGAGAGACTAAGTAAATTCAAATTAATTGTTTTCTTGACTACAGTAAATATCCGATAATTATTTTAAATTTCACGTGAAGAATGATTTGGATACAGGGTGGAATGAAAGGTGGCTGCTTCTTATACATAAAGAAAAACCACATTCTCAAAAAACTAAATACTTCATCTGCCAACTAATGCTTCATTTGCCATTCATTGGAGGAAAGGGGAGTAAAACTGCTTATTACATACACCCGGAAAATAGTGCCACTCTAAAAACTATGAAGATGCTTAACAAAAGTGGGAAACTGATACTTTTATCACAATTTTTCAGGGACACTTACCGGCCAGTTTCTCTGGGCGGAGGACAGGATGCTGTTTCTGCAGGGACTCTTCAGGCTGTGTCTAAATTCGACAGGTAGCTTGCAGGCGAGTGTGGGACCTCTGGGTTCCAGCCAAAGGGGCGGCTCGGCAGCTCCGCCCTTCAGAAGCAGCATCACCAACGGACAGAACTGCCTCAGACAGTCCTCTAGGGCTGAGGGAGTGATGCACACACGCATTTAGAAGCACTTACTCATGGCAAACTTGTGCAACTGGGCAAGACAGTTGGGCCTTTTTGCCGAGGGTTGCACCCGTCGCCCCCGGCTCTGTCTGCACCGCGTTAGCAGGAGAAGGCAGCCCAGGAAAACCAGCAGTTTTGCTTCCGGAGGAGGCGGGCTGACTGGATCTGGGCTGGAAAGCAGAAAAAAGCATGCTCCTGAGAAGTTGTCAGAAACGGTGGTAATTTAGATCATTTCATTCATGAAAACATCAAAAAAAGAATAATTACACCAGACTAAACTCAACAAAGTACTCTAAGCACTGAACATAGAACACACCAAACAGTGCGTAGGGAAATTAATAACACTGAGTACGTGGAAAGACGGTCCATGTCCACAAATTAGAATTCTCAGTATTGCTTAGATGGCAGTTCTCCACAAATTCATCTATTGATTCAGTGTAATCACTATGTAAATATCATTTGTATTTTTTTGCAGAAATCAGCAAGCTAAATCTAAAATTTACCTGAAAGTACAAAGAACCCATGATGCGGAAAACAATTTTATAAAAGGATAACAAAATTGGAGGACTGATACTTTATGATTTCAAACTTACTAAAAAACTACAATAATCAAGGCTGTGTAGTACTGGCATAAGTGTGTACATTTAGATCAGTGGAGCAGAATACAGAGTCCAGAAATAAACTATTACCTTTTGGGTCAATTTCAACAAAGGTGCCAAAACAAATCACTTGGAGAATCTTTTCAAAAAATGGTGCTGTGACAACTGGTTATCTACATGCATAGGAGACATTAAAAGGTTTCACAAAGAGATTCTTTAATTGTCCGCTGTAGCACAATACCTGTATTACAATCCCAGCAGTCTATGCAGTCCTGGAATCACATGGACTTTCCCAAATCCTGGGCCACACTCTCCACATTCCTATGTTCAACCCACACTGTCAAGTTTCAAAATACGCAAGTAGCTATTCTTGTTGGCCATATTTGTGAATCCTAATTTAAGTTTTCAACACTAAACATGAGAAGTAGTTCTTAATGGAAATTTCCATTTCCTAAAAATGTACCTACTGTATGCTAATGTTGCAAAACGACAAGGAACTCCTAAAGGTTAACCTTAAATAATGAAACTATTACATTTTCATCAGACCACCACAAAAAGGGAGGTCCATCAATAGCAATCACAGTTGGGCAATGGTTACAAAAATATTACAAATTATTTGACTCATTAGATTCACTATATTAAAAAATCCTTAAATTCGTTTGTTATTCTTGATACTGTTGGGTTTTAAAAGGAACTAAATCAAGAAAACAAATACCGAGGCTTTTATGCACACGGCTCTGAGACACAAAAGTGACCTGAAACCTTCTTCCTCTCCTAAAGGAACTCGGACTAACGGAGAGAAATCAAAGATGTAAACAACGCTTTGTGCCAAGCGATTTAATGGCGAAGTGAACAAAATGATTATTGAATGAATAGGGTATCAGAAACAAACCAGATCGCAGCCAAAACCTTAATCGGGGCTGTATTTCAGCTGTTTGAAATACAAACAGTTGTTTGTTTGTTTCCAATGAATCCAACATGCAAACAAACGAAGTAAGCGAAGCTTCTCTCTGTCCCCCGCTCCCTGCAGCGAGCATTACGTGGTGGAGGTGAGGCTCCCGGGGAGGATGTTCGAGTCCCTGCCTCCGCAGGTCAGAGAGGGCCAGTTACTCCACGTGCACCCTGTGCTTTTCAACGTTGGCATCAACGAGCAGCAGACTCTGGCCGAGCGGTAAGCTGTGGGTGTAAGATTGGTCCTTCAGGTTTTCTTTTTATTTATTTATTTAATTTGTTGTTTTTCTCAGGCACAGTTTGCATTCAGTATTATTTGTACTGGTTTCAGGTGTGCAGCATAATGGTTGGACAACCCTATACTTTACAAATTTCTTCCCACGAGGTTTCCAGTCCCCTCCTGGCACCACACGTACTCATCACAGTATTACTGATTGTATTCCCTGTGCTGTACTGAACACCCCCGGGACTGTTTTGTAACTACTGATTTGGTAAATCTAAACAGGTGCCAAGATTTTGAACCCAAGTTAATGGCAAAATATGTTTCTTTCTAAACAAAAGAAGGAGGTGCTTTCAGTTTTTGGGTGCATTACATGTGCACTGGGGTAGGATAAGTCACCCTCGAATTTTTATTTGGCATCTGGAAAATACAGACTTGAATGGAGATATTTGGCTGAAAACACACATATTGGAAGCCATTGACATAGCTTCCGTTATAGACAAGTGGGTTTTAAGTTTTACCCCAGAAAATGGTTAATGAAGATACTAGAGCAGCGATATGCAAGTAGAAAGTTTTATCCCGAGAAAGAGGCAGAGGTAGGAGCGCCAGTGCAGAGGGCTTAGGTCTCCACAGTGTGGACAGAAAAAAATACTGGCGGAAGTACCCCCGGGAGACTGGAGGGCTTGGCACGTGCCACAGCACCTGACCGTGCGGATGAGCCTGTCTGCAGCCCAGCCCGGTCCTCGGTCCTTGTCTCTGGGCCCCTCCTCAGGTGCCATGGGTGAGGAGGAAGCTTGGAGGGGTAAAAAGAGAGGGGGCAGTTTATTTTATATCTCCGAGCTACAGCCCTGCAGAGGTGGGGAGAGTAACATCAAATGCCTATCAATTCTGGACAAAGCACAGGGGCTGGTGCCTCAGACTTGGTATCTCATTCAAGTTTATACTGGTGATTGTAAGAATATTTTGATGTCTCGGAAGGGATGGGCACTTAAATCAGGGCCCACGGGACTGGGATGGGTTTGGAACCGCCATTGTGCAGCGTTGCTTGAAAAAGGAGAGCGGCTCCATAGGAAACCATTGCCATCTGTTCGCAAGGGAAATAGAAACTGTGTTTCTTTCAGGGTCTACTTTATGACCTAGAACTGTTTCCTTTTTCTATTTTTAGGTTTGGAGATGTTTCTTTGCAGGAAAGTATTAATCAGGAAAATTTTGAACTTCTCAAAGAATATTACACGATATTTATGGAAAAGATGCCTCCTGATTGTAAGTGTGCGAGTTACCGAAAACAGCTATAATAACTGCTTGATGGTAGATCTTCAGAAGGGTCAGACATAGAGGTCAATGGAAGGAGGAAGCATGCACTGGCACGTGAGAGCGATTTGGAGATTATTGGAGCCAAAAAGGGGCTGATTGCCAAGGTGGCCGGGCCCACGCCCTGCTCATGTTAGGACATTGTCATTGCCACCAGAAAAATGCCAGAAGTTAAAATCTCTGTTGAGTCCAGTAGAAATTCTTATGTCATTCTCAACCATGTAAAAGACTTCAATAAAGGTTTAGGTTTCTGATTGATAAGCTACATTGGATGCATCATTCATATACAAGGAGAAAATCAGGTAGAACGCAAGTTCTATAGGGAATATAAACTAAGGAACCAATTATCAAATATACTTACTGCAATATTTACGTGAGAAACGTTAAAGCCTTCAAGCCTACAGAAATTTGACTTATACTTTTGGGTATTTATTTTTTGCCCATTGTTCAGTTTTATAATTTTTTCCCCACAAAACTAAGCACATAGCATTTGAGCAGTCCAAACTCAGAGAATTGGGAATGTCTTCAGAGTCCATTGAAAAGGGGTATACAATATGCTGAAATGTTGAGATATTCATAGTGGTAAGACACCAAGTTTTAGTAACGTGGGAAATATTTTAATATTTTAACCGAGAGCTGTAATAAAAGTCTACCTGTCACTGAATCACTAGCAGTGCGTTCACTGCTCTGGAGATACACATATTCTGACACTTAGCTTGAATTGTCTCAAGTGGCAGGGTGTTTGGGTCTTTTCATAGCACAGTGAATCCACCCTCAAAAGTTTGTAACGGCATGTGTATGTCCATGTGTGTGTAAGTTAGAACATTTCACCTGCTGTTTTACTTGATTTCACATAAAGTATCTTTAATGCCAAAATGAAATTAAGTACAGGGAGGTTTTTTGGCAGCCAGCGTACTTATGAATTTCAGATTTGTTGATTACTTGAAAATTTAATATTATAAACAAAACTATTTTTGCATTGGTAATTAGTGGGAAAAGGGTTTAGTTAAGCCAAGTAAGGAGATCTCGAGAATGGGCAAACCCTTTTCTGTAAATCCCTGCTGAATCTTCGTCTGAATCCAGGAGCCAAAGGGTGTCGAATCGAGCTGTTTTGACTGTGAAGTCTGTTTGCTCTGTCTGGGGGCTGTGTGCTGTGCATTTCTCCCTCCACATTTCCTTTGAATATGATGTAGCTCTCAAACAGTGGTTCTCTCTGCCTTGACTCTAAGGCACATTCATCATCAGGATCTACTTCCCCTCACCTCCTCCCTGGCCTCTCAGATCCTCTGGGGAAACTAGCGGGGCAGGTGTGAGAGCTTCTCTCCCTTCTTGCTCTCATCTTCCCTTTGGGTTTCACGATCTCCGAAACCTTCCAAGGACCCTCTGTGTCCACCTAGATCATTAAGACACTTAAATTTGGGGTCAGCAAATAAAATAAAATAAAGCACTTCCAAAATCACTTGCACAAACTGTTCCATGTTTTAGAGTCACTGTCACATTTGCTACATGATTCGGAGCACAGTGCTGGTGATTTGATTAGATGAAATGCTTCTTTCTCTGCCCTTTAAATGAGGAGTAACCATGTATCAGCCTATTGTATCATGTCAGATCTCTCTATTCTCTATCAGTAATAATGCCCATGTCTTGCCCTTTTTACCAACAAAGGAGAAGGGTACTATCACACAGGTCTATCTGAATGCTTCCATTTGTCAACTCCTATGTCAGCACTGTAAGGGGGAGCTGTCTGGCCCTGTGCTGAGAAGGAAAAGCAGACTATTGTAACCTAGCTTTACTATATAGTTCGTATCCCTGTCCAGTATATAGTGGGTTCAGTGGTTCCACAATATTCAAATGACTCTTCCCATCCCATTTTATTGCTCTGCTACTCTTGGTGTTGACACTGTCCTACATTGGTCCCCTTGTGACTCATTGATGTCTGGCATGACCCACGCCCATGTTCAACCAAAGGGATAAAGAGCGTCTCTTCCCACTGCATTTTACAGGGTGCTGAGCTTTACTCAGCTGGAATATCACAGGTCACTTGCATACCCCTGAAACAATTGTCAAGGTCAAGGTCAGAGTCAAGTTCAGATTGGCTTAGATTTACATGCACATCCCTGAACTGGTCCTGATTTCAAAGGTGATGGGATTGTACCCATTGACTTCAGAGTGAGAATGAGATTGATCCCACGTGGATTTTCTGCCTGCTCGTGGTGGGAAATGGGTGGGACAGGAGCTGAGAAGACAGCTGTCATTGCCATTTCATCTCGGAGCACTCTGGCAACCTAAAGTCATTGGCCATGAGGTGATGAAGCTATTGCCTTGGCCTCCTTAGTGTTACAGTTCAACCAGCTGAGAGTTCACAGACTCACTCCCGTCCCTTTGTCAGCACCCTGCCTTTGATTCAGCTCGGTGTCATATTCAGAACTCTCGCTGAGGAAGCCCTGTTTGACAAAACAGGGAGGAAGAGGGTACTCAAAAGTGCCTCTGGACGTGGCCATTCTGTTCCATCGGGAAGTGGTGGGAGTCGGGCCCTGGGTGTGTGAATGTCCGTGATCTGGACTGTTGTGTGCACCTGCGTGTGTGGACGAGAACGTTTTCTACTTTGGATGAATTCCGACTTTTGCCTGACAAAGCAGGCATCCTGTCTGAGGCTATGAACTCTCTTAAGAGCTACTAACATCTTCCTCTGTTTTTCAGAGTTGACGCATACTTTTATAATGTAGTCTCTTCTGCCAAGACTTTTATTAATTGTTTTCCACTCCCAGTCGATGAATCTTGACAAGGTTACTGTCCTTATTTTGCAGTGAAGAAATAGGGACAGAGGGTGAGGCAGCTGGCCGTAAACCACACGCCAAAGCAGGGGCAGATTTGGCGCAAGAAATCATTTTCCTGGAACTTTTGGTTCCATTCTTTCTTTAAAAACAATTATTAAAGCTTCAAACCAACAGAAAAATAAGGATCCTAAAATAATGCTCAGGAATTCATCCCTCAGTCTCAGAGACTTTGTAAGAAAGAAATATTTTCAGTTAAAGGGGAATCCCCTTTCGGTGGCCGTCTTTTACCTTCATGTCTCTGAGACAATCAACACCCTGAATTTGGTGTTTTGCACTTGCATACACATTTTTACTTCAAATCTATGTAACCAGAGAAACTATGGTACAGTTTTGCACATTTAACTGTATATTACTGCCATTACCCTATAGGAATCCTCTTATAGTTTGCAATTTTTGCTCAACACAGTTTTTAGTATATATCCATGTTGATACATATAGCATTTACTAATCTTACCTATTGTATATTATATAGCAACACTATATAACAGTTTACTGTTCTCTTTGTGCAATTTAGTTTTTTGCACTCCTATGGAGACAGGCATAGAGATTCATCTCTCTGTCTAAATTTGCTGTTAGGAGAATGCGGGACTGAGTAGCAATAGCAAGATTTATTGGTGATATTTACATTTGGAGAGACTGATTTTCAGACTCAAACCAATCCATGTTCCAAGTAGACTGTGACTTTTAGGGGATATAACAGGGTCTATCATTATACCTTGAAATCTCACCTGTTAATCCACAAGCTAGTCATTACTTATGATACTTCTTTCAGGAAGTTCTGTGGCCAGCAAGATTTTTGTCAGGTTGGAAAAAAATGGCAGCAAGCAAAGCGTTGGATTGACAGGGGTGTGCTCTGTAGGAGGCAAGTTTCACCATTACAGAAATAGGAAGAGTAGCCTGAAAACTTTAAGCGCATCAAAATACTTTCCTTCTGCCCTGGCTGGTGTAGCTTAGTGGATTAAGCGCGGGCCTGTGAACCAAGAGATCATGGTTCGATTCCCAGTGAGGGCACATTCCTGGGTTGCAGGCCAGTTCCCAGCAGGGAATGCACAGGAAGCAACCATACATTGATATTTCTCTCCCTCTCTCCTTCCCTTCCCCTCTGAAGATAAATAAATAAAATCTTTAAAAAAAATACTTTCCTTCTAAAAGGCACACCTGGGCACAGGTGCTGAAATTACTAAGGAATGTCGTGTCTGTCTCTGCTGGGGCACTGGCTTTGGGGCAAAGAACGGCCAGTTGATTTCTGTTTAGGAGCTTGATAGTTGGTTTAAATGGCTGGTTAAAAAGTCTTTATGTCAACAATGAAACTAAATTATTTTGAAAAAATCATTGTGCTTTATTCCGGAGCCTCCGAATCCTGAAGAAGCCAGTCCGTTGTGTTAATACCGGAACTGTTCTTTAAGACCCACAGCTAACTGTGAAGACACCAGCGCAGATTTGCAGGAAATTCCTGGCGTTGGGAGACTAGGTTTCTGATTTGACTTTGCCTCTGACTATGAGCCTTGTGAAAAAGTCACCTAAGTATCTCGGACATCAGGCAGTGCTTTGCAGAATTTTTATATTTTCCGCATACATTCTCTTGATTCAGACTGGCTATTCAGTAGTAAAAAATGGAAGGTTCTATCCCCTGTCTCATCTGCGCCACACTTGACTGAAGCAGTGATCACCATCAAGAATGTTTTTTCTTGCTAGTGTAATAGTATTATATATCCAGTTGATATTACCACAATCACACAGAATAGGGAATGGGGAAAATGAATTATATTTCTAAGTAAAGGATAAAACTAGAGGATTAATAAGTATGATTATCTTCACATAGTCTGCTCCAAATAACATTTGCAAATATATTGAGGAAACTTTCATGAGCACTTAATACTGACACTGTTTTTTCTCCTTTTCAGACATTTCACATTTTCAAGAAGAACATGATGTAAAGGGATTACTAGAAAATCTCCATCAGAATATTCAAGCCAAGAAAAGGAAGAATGTAGAAATCATGTGGCTGGCTGCAACAGTAAGCACTGTCCTGGCAGACCTTGCTCGCTGTCACCACGAGGACCAGTGGGCCTTATTGGGTGTCTCTGAGGCAGGGACCAACCTCCGCACTCTGAGTCACCAGGTGTCACCCTCCATTACCCAGGAGATGAAGCATTTTCTGTGTCATTGGTAGTGCTATGAATAGAATAGAAAACAAATTGGGAGAAGATGAACTCAGTGGGAAAGAATCCTAGCCTATTCATTGGCTTTTCTCGTAAATCCTGGATGTGTTTGACACTTTGAGGTTAAAAGAGAGTGTCTTTAATTTTCTTGATGTTGCATGTTTCAATGTCAATTGCCCATATCATGCTCTGGAGACTTACAATTTTAACAGAGTGTGGTGATCAGATCTCTGACTCACAGCCTCAGTAAGGCTCCTGGACATATTGTTCAATTAATGAGCTTGTAAATGTGTTTGTTAATTTAGATATTGGCATAGAATACATTACTGATGGGTTGCTCTTGGGGTAATGAGCTATATGTGGTATGGTTCTTTCTGATTTAATGGCACCCTCAGGATAAAAGATTGTCCTGTTTTTCCACCACGGAGTTCTACAAGAGCGAGCAAAAGAACCTTGCCCGTGTTTTGTAAGCTTGTATCTGGCAAGCATTCAGAAATAGTTCATATGAGCTTATGGATTTTGCTAAACATTCAGACCCTCAGGAATGCACCTTTTCCTAGGAAAGGCACAGCTTGGAAATCTCCATGATGAATTCCACATTTGTAATTTCTTCTCGGCGTTACTCATGAAATTTGGAGTTAGGTTAACCCACCTTTTAGCATAGGCTTCTCACTCTCTATGAGAAGTAGTGTCTACAACAGAGCCTTTGCCCCTACTGCCCGGGCTTTGATTATAGTCCAATACTATTTCCTCTGTTCTGTGGGAAAGGAATGGATAAATTGCCATGAGTCTAGATATAAAATAATTTGCCAAGAGCAAGGCAGAGGAAGGCCGCTTTACTTTCCCTCCATGTGCTCCTGGAGCCCCAGGGAAGAGCATCAAAGGCAACGATATGAAACGTGGGTTTCCGGCAGCTCACTGACGCTGGTCCCATCTGGCGCCATACTGTATCACGTGAAGGTGGTTTTTAGTAGCTCTTTCCCCATTGTGGCTGCTCTTTGTGTCTTCAC
This sequence comes from Trachops cirrhosus, assembly GCA_028533065.1. Taxonomy (NCBI): domain Eukaryota; kingdom Metazoa; phylum Chordata; class Mammalia; order Chiroptera; family Phyllostomidae; genus Trachops; species Trachops cirrhosus. Next base: position 12,330,315 of record CM052545.1, on the reverse strand, counting down.
ACACTACTATGGTTGTTAATTCTCACAGAAAATTCATAAAGGCAGGTCAGAAGTTAGTTTTGCTAGTCCACTAATAACGTGATAGCTGAAGGAAGTTTGATCCTTTACCAGTGCTCTCTGATAACATGGAGACACATACATGTCATTACATACATGCCAGGCAGTTGTGTACATGGGAAAATGAAGGATGCTCACATGCAAACACGATGTATATTTTGTCTTAGTATATGTACTTTCCCATTTGAAAATAGAAATAAATTTTCCCATAATTCTATCCATTTCTGAAATATTTTTCTTAAAGGTATATACTGACCAAATACGGCTTACTCACCACTTCTCTCTGCATGGGAGTACCTGCCTGGAGGAATACACAGCACCCCAGTGTGGGAAATTGGCCTTCTGTGGGAACATGACTTTATTATTAATAGCATATCTGTAGGCTGATAGCTCAGTTTCAATATCCGGTAAACCAAGGACCCTGATAATGCTGCTAAAATGAAGAAATATAGACATCCCCTTTGACATTCTCCAGAAATCTTTTACTTCTGCCTGTTCCCTTACTCCCTTCTTTAAATCTCTTAATGAAAATACTCCTTTCGATAAAGTTTTACATGCTAATTGAAAAATCTAAAGCCATTTGATTTTATTTTACCTGAATTTTTAAAAATAAAAATGAGACTCTACAGACCAAACGCCAGTCAGATGTGTTAAACGAAGCTCATGCACTTTGGGAAGATGGTAGAAATGCAGACACCACACCCAGCCTGTCTTCTCGGTGATCACCCCTGCGTGCAATAGTGCCGACATAGTTTTAAATATCCATTCTTTTTTAAAATCTATCTCCTAAGTGCATGTTGAGGTTTATGTTTTATTACTGTGACTATAGCCCCCATGTTTGTTATTTTGTATTAAAACTTTAAAAAATACAGTTTATTGGAAAGGATGAGAGTTCTCTAGATGGAAAAAAATCATAAGCTGAAATCATGCTCTTCCATGTCTTTAGTCACTTCTGTTGGAAGTAGTGAGAAAGTACCAAAGGTCTTATAAGGGCAGGTAAATCCTAAGTATAAGAATCACTATTAAAATACAGTTTAAGCCCTTGATACACTATATTATTATTATATCCTCTGCTTAAAGCAGGCAACTGTTAAGTCCTCCTTGGTGGCAGATAATAAAGCAGACTTACACTATATCACATGAGATTTATTGTAAGTGCGTGTTGCCTAGCATCATTGATGCTAAAGTTGATTATTGGTATCTCTTACCAGGGATACACGATGGGGTAGGGAAGAGAAAGGAAGGGAATGATTCACTTGTTAACCATAAGGTGATGAGAAAAGTGATTATTACTTCTCCTGATTTATGTCAGAGTAACAGAAAGAAAGAATGACAGAGAAAAACTGAATAGGATGGAAGTTACAGACTTGGTTCTTAGAGTTAAGTAGACTCACATTAGCATCCCGGCTCTACTCAGTTGTACACAGTGACTTGACCTATCCAAACCTCAGTGTCGCCACCTGTAAATTGAGAAAATAATCATACCTTCCTCCAGGGTTCATGTGCAGTTAATTAAATTTCAAATCTATATGAAGTTTATTAGCATGGGGCCTGGTACACAGTAGATGTGCGATTAGCAGTGGCCATACGTGGGGGACTTCAGTCCTCATTCTTATTAGTTGTATCGGTGAGCGGTTAGTAGTTCTCTCACCTGCCACACTGATACCATGTGGATGTTTGAAATTTCATAACATGAACCAAGACTAGAAAGGGTTGTATTCATTATTCAGGCCTCAAATCAAGTGTCTAATCCAGGATACATAGATGGTTTTTACCTTCACAACGAAGGTGTTGTTCCTAAGTGGCGATCCTTCCAGTTATCCACTGCAGCTCAGGAGCCCCTCCAGGGACCACAGCTGCCTCTGCTGAATATTTACCCTCCCACACGGCTTCAACAGTCCCACACCTCACACCATACAAAGAACCACAGAAAATCTATTCCACCAGCTTTTGACATGAAGAGGTACAGCTTCTACATTCAATATGGCAGATTGGACCGACAGACTATCATGGACTAACCTACGTGGGGTGCACTTAGACAAGAAGAGTATAGGAGTCCCACCCTTTATAAAGAGTAACCAACACGTGAACAATCAGTGGTGTACACATCTGTGTTACAGATTTGTCGCAAACTCAACGGCATTCGCTTCACCTGTTGTAAAAGTGCCAAAGACAGGACGTCTATGTCGGTGACACTCGAGCAGTGCTCCATCCTGAGAGACGAGCACCAGCTGCACAAGGACTTCTTCATCCGGGCCCTGGACTGCATGAGGAGGTATTCCGCTTGTCTGATTCCTCTCTGTGCCAGTCATCACGAGATTTCTGTTTGCTCTTTTCGTTTGTGTATTTCCCAAATCCGTATTTTACTGGAGGACTCACCACTTAGTAACTTCACTGCATTTTCATGGCTTATAGCCTTTCACTCATGATGTGAAAAATAATATACTTTGAAATATTCCTCCTACTCATTCTAGGCAATAGAAGAGAAGGTGGCTGGATCTTGATGCAATGCATGGGGATTCTGTTTTGTTAACCCATTTAGACCTAAGTTAACAGGCTCTGGTCTTTTCAGAGGTCATACTTGACAAGCACAGTGTCTTTGTCTTTAAGTGGTTATGAATATTCACAGAATAAAACTAAGTCACAACCCAAAGAAAACCTTTCCAAACGGCAACTAACAGGTGATCTTCCCATGGGTTGCAGAGGGTCCAGGTGGGTAATCTTCTGAAAATTATTTTCACACCATGCATCACAAAGATGGGATGGCACTGGTAATAGAGAATTAGCAGTGGTACTCTGCTGACATTTAAAATGCAGTGCCTGAAGTCATGTTTCTTGGTTCATTTCCACAGTAATTAAATCTAAAGTCAAAGCCATAATGGGAAGGAAAAAGTGCCCCATTCACAATGTCTGTCAGCAAGGGCGCACGTTAATTAAAAAGTTAAACAAAATCGTCTCTTTGCCGCAAAGACTGACACAGAAGCATGCCAGGACGCATGAGGCGGGCCCCTTGCTCCCAGAAAGGGGCGTCCTATGCTGCTGTGGAGAGGGCTGCTTCTCATCTGCCATGCCATTAGCTTCTGCTTTTCTCTTAACTGCTCTGGTCTTTCAAGGGGGACTCTGCCGCTTTCTGTGCCTGTGTGTTTCCCCCACTGATGAGAGGTTTGCTTCCTCTGTTTTGCCCCCTTGCATGTCTCTCGCCATCTCCATTGTTCAGGGGAGTTCTATCACAATGTTCTGATGGATGTACGAGGATGTCTTAGAGGACTGACATGAACATCTGAGCCATATAAAACACATTTGGTTGATATAAAAAACTCCTTTCAGAAGTAATCTCTCTTTCCAAAAATCGATCAGGACTGGGGCGGGGGTGGGGATTCAGAATCAGAGTGTGAAATCTTCTAATATGCGTAAAAAGGATGACAGTGTCACTGTGGACAGACAAAGGGGCCGGAGAGGAGAGCAGGGATGTATGACATGATAGACCAGAGGAGTGAACTGATTCAACCAACACAAGCTGTCTGGAAGGCGAACTTGTTACTTATTTATTTAAGGTGGCGGTAATGGTTCTTTCTGACAACATTTTCCAGTGTCATGGTTTTTGGGAAGGAGAGGATTTGCAGAGCCTCTCACTGCATGTTCTGGGGGCCCCTCCATCCAGTGCCTTTGCAATGCACATCGGAATCGTTGTTTTAAAGGTGTTTAGTTTTTATGTGTTTGAATGTATCGAAGCCTTTTTTTAAATTTTATTTAACATCATCTGCAATTTATTTTACCTTTGAATTATTCTACCTACCCTTCAGGCTATTTAGTCTGGATTCTTTTAAAGTTCACTGGGGTTACACTATCACTGCCTTCCTACTTTTATTTTTCCCTTATCTATATTAAATTTTTCCATTTTATTGTGTTTATCTCTGTAAGAGTTTCAAATTATTATATATAGATGAGCAAACCCTTGTTGATAAAAAGAAACAAATAAAGCTTTATCTATCTGCTTATTTACAAACCCCCACACCAGAATAAGCTGCACAAGAATAGATATTTCTGTTTCTCTCTGTTCACTGAAATGACACCAGTACCTGGAACAATGCCTAGTGACAGCAGGTTCTCAGTCAATATTCTACAAATACATTTCCAGTTTTCCTTGGCAGCTGCGCACTCCCAACATGAGCCTCTAGTTACAATCTGACTGAAATGGAAGAAGACCGTCTTCAGACTAGAAAGTGAGCAAGGGGGCTGAGCACATGTGACTCTGTAAGGAGCTCTGAGTAGTTGCCTGTATCTCGAGACCAAAGCAATGATTCTCAACCCTCACAGCCCATTTGAAACCCTGGGGGGGTCAGGGTCAATGGCAGGAGTCCCACCGGAGACTAGCTTCTGGACCAGAGCCAGGGTTGAAACCACTTGACTCAGGTCTGCTCATTGAAACCAGACACACTGCTGTAACTGATTTTGATGGCTGTGTGGTAAGACTACAAGCCAGTCTTCCGACTCGGTCTTCGAATTTTGATGTGTCTGTGTATTGTCGGATTCTCCCTTGATCTTCTGCAGCAGAAATTTACTAAATGGTGGCTGCATAATCAGCAGATTTTTTTTTTTTAAGAAAGGGAGAATGCAGTATCAGCACTTGGTTTTCAGTGAGGGACTCTCCACTGAATGCCACCGTATCCTAGTGCACTTCCAGAAGCATCTTTGGTAGGGATTTCACCCTTTCTTTTGATTAATAAGTCATTAAGGTTGGAATTAAAATACATACTTTGACCGGGTTATAAAATGTCATGTTTTATCAAAAAAATCATTGTGTTGGGAAATTTAGTTGCCTCTGAAAAGTAAATTGAAATGAACATGCCAGTGCACGATTATTTCCCTTACCGGAAGTCTGGCATTATGTGTCTATATAGTATAACATGGTGACACCATTACTTTTTTGTCTGCCTGTAACTTTTATTTTCCTTATGCTACATTACTCTTCAATCTGTCATCGTCTAATGGCTGCTCAAAATTAAGATAGCTGATATGTCATTAGTAAAATTAATCAAGGCACGTTTCAGCCTACAACCTATTTATCACCCTTAAGATACAAGGCTTTAATCATCCTATTTTAGTAAACATTTAATTCATAGAGAGACACTAAAAGGCCCATCATCCTTACGGAGTTTTATGATCTCGTTGAATATCATGTTCTCAACCTGCTGCACCTGAAATTTTTATATCGGGGAGCATAATTCATGAAATATTCTGCTTTATAACTAAGTGACCTTTCGTTAATTGATATCAGTAAAGGTTTTATTTATTTCTTGTGGCTTGCTCCTTTGTTGGCATCGCTTTTAATTACGTAGTTCTTTTGCGTTGCAACAGAAAAATGTCTTCTTTCTTTCCTTAGTTTTGTTCCTACTTTGGCTCATTTTTCTTCGCTTTTGTTTGATTGTACTAGACAGAGAAGAACTGCTATTTTTTATATTATCCCCTATTTCAAATATTAAAGTGAATAATAAGCATTGCAGACATAGGTAATTGAAGCTTTCAGTTATTTCTTGACTCTTTGAAAGGGATGTGTTTGCGCAGAACAGCAGAAGCGAGAGCAGTTTTCCCCTTGTCACTGAGCGTTATCCTTCCCTTGAGAGTTCGTGGTGTGTTTGCCACGTCGCTTCCGTTCCTATCTGTGACAGATAACAGTAATAAGTCCAAGTAGAGTCACTGTCATCTTGGAGTTGCTAATAATTACATGAAAACCACCCCATTTAGGGTGTTTTTTACTTCAGCTGACTGTAAAGGAAAAGATACTGCAAAGAATACACTTCTTTAGAAATCATGTTGGAGCAAGCAACTCTTAAGTTATCCACAGATGAGCCACCAATAGAGAATTGATCCTACTGGAATAATCGGAACAACCTGCCTCCTTGAAAAAACGCTCACCTCCTTGAACAAAATGTGCGTGCTAATTTAGGCACTCTTCTTCATACATTTATGTGTGTCATTATATTTTATTACCAAAAAAGCAGTGGTGTTGAGGTCCATTTCTTCTCCCTAAGTTTTTTGGTATATATTTGTTTTCTAAGTGTTTGCACCTTCAGACCCTGTATGGAGCACGCCATCCAGCGCAGCTACCTACTTCATACACACCATTCTGCGTAAGTCACTGCTTTCAATTCTTGAAATTATTAACTGAGGACCTAGACATGTAAGTGTATGGAGTATATTTTTTATTCAATTAAGTGAAATCAAATGTCAATATAAATGCAGCTAGTTAAAATAAATTTAACTTCTGCCACAGACACAGTTTTTTAACCTCAGGAGGACCTGGGGTTAAGAGTCCATACCCTACCACCATTGTCTGTGCACCTTGGGGCAAACCCCTCAATCTCCAAGCCTCAGTTTCCTAACCTGTCAACCAGGGATAACAGTGTCTTTCTGTCCTGCAGGTGTAGTTGAATGGGACCGCTTATCTAAAGTCGCTGTGCCCAGGGGATCATAGGAGCTCTGCTTACTACATGCCGCCCTTGCTCTGCACGCCCTCCCCATCTCCGTCTCCCCTGAGCGTTCCTCCCTATCCCCCGTTTCTCTGAACCTTCCTCCCCTGAAACTCCTGGAATAGAGGAATTTCCCTGGTCTTCAAGGTCTCAGAAGAAAAGTCCCAGGATTGACACTTGGCTTCTAAAAGGTTTAGCGTACCTCTCCAAGATTATGGCAGAGAAGGTTTGGGGATCAAGGAGCTGCTGAACTGGAATGGGCTCCGCTGTGCTCCGCTGATAACAGTATCCTAGTGCTCAAGCAGTAGAACGTGTGGGGGCCCAACTCCTGAACACCCACAGGCTTCGCCAGCAATGTAGGGTATCCAGTAGTAAATAAGGAGCCAGGAACCCCATCTCAGGAGATCACGTGGGCAAATAGATCGTTAGCAGAAACATGACAATGTCACAGTCGTAGTCAAAAGTAAGCATTTCTTGAGTCTCTACCAAGGCAAAATATCGTGCTAAAAAAAGAGAAAAATAACTTTGTAACATACTGCAGCTAACAGTCAGTGAGTTCTTGCTATGCACTAAAACTACATTAAATGTTCTGTATGAGGAACCTCTGTTAACCACCACAATGCTAGTATGAAATAGAGAAGGACACATATGTAGGAAGTACTATTTATTAGAGTGATTCAGGGGAGGAAAGGAAAAAGTGGTACTGGAGAAGGTGGGATGTGAACTGAGTATGGCAGAAGTGAGAAGTAAGGAGGAATTGGGAGTTCTTGACGAGGAGTATCTAAGTGGTTATGATTAAGAGTGGTGTCTATTAATTCATCACATTTTTAAAGTGTTTTGTTTCCCTAAATGGTGTCAGAGTGCAGGTCATGTTCAACAGCATATTCAGCTGATATCATGTTTTTGAGATCTATGTTCACACACGGAGTCTAGCCCTCTCCTTTTAACAGCTGTATAGTATTCCCTTATATGGATGAAATCCAATTTATCTATTCCACTGTTGAACTTTACATTGTTTCTGATATCTCTCTATTATAAGCAATAATGTAATAGACGTAGTCAGATATATACCCACAAATATAAGTATGGGAGTTTCTTCATGTGGCACAGGTAATAGCGTATTTGTATTTTCAATTTCACTAGATGCTACCAGACCGTTCTTCAAAATAGCTATATTAATTTATATCCTATAAGCCAGATACATGTGTTCTTATTTTTCCACATGCCCCAGTATTTGCACTGTAAGTGTTCTTACAAATCTAACGGGTAAAAAGTGGTATTTGGTTAAGTTTATATTTTCCCAATGATAAGTGATTGTTAATATCTTTCTAAAGATTGATTGGCCATTTTTAACGTTTTATATTTTGGGAGTTTGTGTGTACTTCCAAATTAAGAAAGGATTCTAGCCTTTGTAAACCACTGGGTTACTGTGCTTAAGTCAAGTTCTAGAGAGGAGCGTTTCAGGAGGGGTAGTTTTCTAAAAATGTTTTTATTTTGTTTGTTTATTTGTTTTGTACAGTGGGAGCATGACGGAATGGAACTTATGGGTCTTGGGTTTGGATAGAGAAATGCATGGCGTTTCGAAGGAGCTGGTGCTGTGTGTGAGCCTTTGTAACAGAGAGAGGGGCAGAGGTGCGTTTGAGGAAGGAGGCGTCCTCCTGAGACATAAACAAAAACCTGTCGGCCGTTAGTGAGATGACCAGTGCCTTTGCACTTGGGAAACGAGCTGTAGCAGGAACTAGTCCTAGAAAGGGCTTGCTCTTACTCGGGAAGCCTGGGATGCAGGAAGCCCGGGCTTGAACAATCTGTATGGAACAGTCAGGCCAAAACCTAGGAAGTTCGTTTATGTTCCTGGAAAGCTGAGACACAGGAACCAAAGTGAACCCCTGAACACCATACTGTGTTCAAAGAGAAAAGCAGCTCAGAGTTAACTTGGGCATGTGAAACAAATACTGAGGTTCCATCTGAAGTCTCGCTTAGTTTAAAAGTTTACAAGTTGGGTTGGGCATCCAGTTCCCGTATAAGGATGCTTCCCAGATCTTGACCATTGTTTAACCACCTAATGAGCTTTTTTCCACGTGTCACATGACTGATCATTTGTTAGCCACCAAGGACTCACACACTTGAGGTGCCTGGTATGTTTGTCTTGACACACGTGAAAATAAATCCAACACTATGCAATGCGAAGTTAGTGTACTGTCTGCCTTCAGGAGAGTGCTTCCTCTGATAAACGCAGTCATAGAAGGGTCTCAACCCTCCCAAACTGAATTGTAATTACATCACGCCAGTCTCCACAGAACATTCTTTAATGAAACCTGGCCTGGGAGGTCATAGCTTTTATAGAAAAGCAGCTAAAATAGTGCAAACTTTTCTACCAGTTGGAAGATCACAGATGACAGAAAAGTTCAAATGTCCAGCATAATACATTTATGCCCAAAGGATAACGGTCTCAAGTCCTATGGAAAAAATGTATTATGCACAATTACACCCTGTTTCCTTCCATTCATTGAGCCGATCAGAATTCATGTGTGTGTGAATGACATCATTACAGGGATCAAGAGTTTCATTTCTAAAGCACGTTGTTTGCAAAAGTAGTAGTTTATTACTAGCAACGAATCATTTGTCAAGTATCACAGCACTGTTTGGGGGGGAATCACTGCTTTGAATCCTCTAAAATCTAACAATTAAGCCAGCTCCGTGAAGAGCAGGCTGAGTGAGTACAGAGGTGAGGGTTAAGAGCAAGGACGTTGGAGGTGGTCAGGACCACCTTGACTCTCCACTTCTTAGTAGTGGGAAAGAAATTCCAAGATCCCTTAGGTTCCTTGTCTGTAAAGTGACACTATATATGAAAGGAAGTTGCTAACAGGATATGGAAGGATGAAGTGGTCATTTTACCAGCATCACTTCCTTATCTCACAGAGTTGTGGTCGTGGGGATTGAACTAGATAACACTCATGGAAGCTCTTGACTCGTTACATCGCCAGCGTCAGTAAACAGTAAATGCTGCATGGCTGCTGTTGATGTCGCTGCAGTGGAGATTGTCATTACTGCGATTATTGCTGCTTCCTTCTTTGTCATGATGGCTTCTCATTGAATTGTTCTTCCTAAACTGCGTGCTGCTGTGACATCCTCAAACAATTTTGAGAAAGTCAAAGAAAGAGCCCGTTCAAGCATTGTCTCTGCACTAGTTCTCAAAAAGTGTTCCTCAGGCCAGCACCAGCACCAGCATCAGCACCCATGAACTTTCTAGAGTTGTAGGTTCTCAGGCTTCACCCCAGACCTGCTGGACCACAAACTTTAGGAGCGGGGCCAATGATCCGTGCTTTAATGAGCTCTCCAGATGACGGTGATGATGCACATTTTAATAGTTTTGTTGAGATCTAAGTTACTTCCATATACCATACCATACACTTCACCCACTTAAAGTACACAATTCAATCGTTTTCATTATATTCACAGAGGTGTGCTGATAGCAACACAATCAAATGTTAAATCCTGTTCTAGAAGAACCCAAAAAGAAATCCCATATCTATTCACAGTGTCTCTTCAACCTCCCTCTCCCCACCAGAGACAACTGCTTACCTCTGCCCATTCTGGGCATTTTGTATAAACAGAATCATGCTCTGTGTGGCCTTTTGTGAAGGACTTCTTTCACTTAGCATAATATTTTCAAGGTTCACCCGTGTTGTCAGACAATTTTATTTTTTATTTAATTTTTAAAATCGATATGTGAGAAATATATTGATTGGTTGCCTCTCACACGCCCCCAACTGGGGACCTGGCCTGCAACCCAGGCATGGACCCTGACTAGGAATTGAACCTGTGACCTTTTGGTTCTCAGGCTGACACTCAATCCACTGAGCCACGCCAGCCAGGGCCAATTTTCATTACCTTGTAAAGTTCCCTTTTTGTGAGGATTCTTTGCATTTGTTACTATAGCAAGAACTTTAGACTTGTAATTCTTCAGAACAACTCTGGTGCATTCGTGCATAAGTCGGGTTAGGGTTGGTGGGAGCTGGGTATGATTATGTGTGTGCATGGGTGCATTAATTATGCACTTTCCCTTTTGTAGAGACTATTAAAATGCATAGGGCCAGTACTATGATCCATCTACTTCAAGTGTATAGCATTCTATAATGGGCTTTGTTTTTAAGGGCAGTAGCCTCATTTCCAGTTCTGTTTTATAACATAACCCTTGCATTTGCTGTTACTCACTTCTCCTTTTTGATATCTTACTGAATATTATGTATCCATTTAAACTGTCTTAAATTCTTTTTTAAACCAAGGCAGGATTTAAATACTAAAAATAAAGTTACATAAAGCATCCCAGTCTCCTAAGCTCAAGACCCTTCCCAAACTTGCTCTCAGCACTCATCAAACCAAGTTGGATAACACTGATTTATTGTTTTCATAAAATGCAAAAAAAAAAATCTAGTCTCTTACATCTTAATTTCTGTGTTTTCAAATGATACCCATCTTCTCAACTATTTGAGAAAACAAAAGCATATTTTTATATGCTTCAGAGTTTGCAAATCACCTTGACTGATCTTTTGTTCTAGAAAACAGAAATACAATAGATATTATCTTTTCCTCAGTTTCTGTGTCATAGTTTAATTTCGTAACATAAATTTGAAGGTGGAATTTATATAACGCAGGTAGTTTTATTTGATTTGTGTGATAAATACGTTTTTCTCTTGGAGAAACCAGAACAAAAGTGAGAAAAAGGCGTATCAGAGCTGCCAAGAGATACCATTCTTGCCAGACAGGGAGGGGAAACGCCTTTCTCTTTCCAAGACGGAGGTGACTTTACCGCAGCTGCTCCTGATGCATTTATTGAAAATAAAGAGATGCATTTATTGAAAACTCCTGCCACCTCTAGTCGCTGCAGAAAGTCATTTTCCCTCAGAGATGGAAATCTCACTGCATATGTGCGAGGAGCGTATGATTCAGTGTTGCCCGGTCGTGAAGTCGAGAGGCCTCCGGGGCAGCTGATGAGCCCTGCCCGGCTTGGCGGCCTTCGGCCAGCCGCAGCCCCAGCAAGCGCTTGCTGAGTGTTCTCTCTTACCCTCTGTGGTCTGACTGTGTCAATGCCGTTTGTGCATTTTAATAACTTTAAAGTCGTTAACGAATCGCGTCGTTCCTGAACAGATCACAGGGGTCGATTCTGCACGTGACTGGAAATGAATTCTCAATCACGGGGCTGTATTTGGGGGTTGAATGAATCTCCTTTAGGAAAATACTATGATTTGATATTCATATAGTCAGTTATACCCCCCCAAAATTACAATCCTTGAAGTTGTTTTATAAGTTAAAACTTCTATTACCCAGGTTATGGTTTCAGACCAGGATGGAAACTGGAAACTGTTCCATTCCTCATTGTGATGAGGTAAAAGAAAGCCGTGTTCCTTCACTTTGATTTATATAGTTTATAGTGCATGTGTCTGTTTATTTTGCCACCTTTGCCCACATTTCTTGAGCAAACGAAAGTGGGATACACTAACAATCTTCGGATAGATTCTAGGGTAAAAAGAATATTTGATAGCTTTAAAAAGCCTAAAGAATTCTGGGATACTGAAATGTTAGTACTAATGAAAATGAATTTATGGGCATGTCTTTTAAAACTTTTTTACTTGATTTGAAAGTGAGTACCTTTTGAATATTCTTACCTTCTATATATTAAAATAGTGTCAGCACATTTTGTCAGTACGATGTTGTTGAACATCAGTTTCCTCCTGGAGTTTGATCAGGTATGAAAGCAGAATTTTGACTTAACTAATTTTGTCACAATCAATAAAAAAGAACAAAACAAAAAGAATCTTGACGGAACCTGGACCTGTGTGTGTAGAGGGTCGGGGAGAAGAAGCAGCTTTCTGACGAACGTGGGCTTCAACGAGGTACAGCCTGTGTCAACTCTCATCGCCGGCTCTCGCGGCCCTTTGCCCAGAGTGGAAGGGGGGGTCCTCCTGGCATGGGGGGGGCTCTCTCTCCCCGACAGACGAGACGCAGGCCTCCCGCTCGCACAGATCGTCTGGACTGAACGTTTCCCCCAGCAGACAGAGGAAGTTGCTCCACGGGAGGCTGTGTGCAGTCCCCGCCGATGTTGATTTCTCCCCCAGTAAAAATGCTCGGAGATCTGATATGCTCACCATGCCTCTGCAAAACAAAATAAATAAAACGAAATAACTGTTGAAGCCAAATTCTTATTTATAGATAAAAGAAACCTTTTGCATCATTATCATTTCGTGGCCTAATACCTCAATTAGTACCAAGATACCTAAGGGCAAAATATAGTATCTCAGCTTAAGATAAAAGTTTTATCACAGAATCTGAACAAGCGTAGTTAGCATCGTTTTTCCCACTGCCATCCGGATGTAGCCCTGAGGTTCACAAACGTGTCCTCCTGTTGATCAGCGTTGAAGGGATGCTACATATCTTCTGGTCCAGTGCCTCGCTATCTGTTATGGTAACGTCCAGTGAAGTCATTCTTTTTAAACCTAGATATTGCTCCTAAGTCTGTAACAGCCCTTCCATTAGGTCTTGAGGAAGGTCTTCCAGCGGGAGAGTCTGTCCCCCGAATCTAATGCGGTGGCGGCGGCAATGCGCCCACACACCGCGGGCAGGGGGCCGGGCCTCCCCTTCCTGAGCCAGAAATCTCTGAGCAACAGTGAGAATTTACACAGACTTCCTGGAGCAACGTTAGAGCTCAGTGTCTGAGGAAAGAACCTAGAGCCACCTTTTTTTTTTTTTTTGACAAAACAACTCTGTCAGCCTTGCAAGACCTAGGATCCAAATGTCAGTTTGGACATGGAAAGATGTCCTTTCCATGGAAAGATGAACCTTTTTAACATTACTCTGATTTGCTTTGGAGGCCAAAGTTATAGATAATAAGCAAAAAATTATGTATATAATTATTTATATGTTTGTTTATATATCTCATATATAAACATTATATATATATCTCATGTATACATAATTTTAATGTTCGTGTTGCTTAGACTTACTTTGATCTTGTCCGTTACACTTCTACTCAGGGGACCCAGTCCTTTGGGCTTGTGAGAGATTTGTTTTTTCTTACACTACTGTTTTGGCCAGTAAGTTTAATAGTAAGAAAGAAAATTCCTTCGTTTCCATGGAAATTTTCTTTCTAACCAGAGGGGAGGGGGGAGGGGATAATGGGGGAAGGAAGGGGAAGGGTCAAGTCTAGGAACGTGCACAAAGGACCCGTGGGCGGACACAACGGTGGGGGGAGGGTGGAATGTGGGAGGTGGGGCGTGGGCGGGGCAGAGGAGAGTGGTGGGGGCGAAATGCGGACAACTGGAATTGAACAACCGCAAAAAAATTTATAAAACAAAAAACATAGAAAATTCCAACTTTGTGTTATCTCATTAAAATGAGACAAACTGAGAAAAGCATAATAACCGTAAGCTGATGTATCAACCTCCCCAAATATGCCCGACTGATTACTTTGCTCATTATTTCTCACGGGTCGGGGAAGGACCACAGGCTTTTGGTACAGAATAAACTGTTGTGTTTCAAGCCCTGATTGTTCCTCTCCTAAAAGTCAGTTTTCAAGCTACTTCCATTTCTATGCACTCGTGACTTTTCATATTAATGGTATTTTAAGGCTGCAGGGTTTGGAAAGGACCTTAAAGATTATCTAGCGACCTTGCCAACGAAGGCTGGAATTCTTTACACAACTTCCCTGACAGGTTGTCAGGTAACCTTTGCTTGCACATGTCCAGTAGCGGGGAGCTTGTGTATCAGCCATCCCGTGGTTGGACAGCTATACGTTTAGGAAATGTACTTCCATGTTAAGCTGAAATCTGTCACCCTGTAACTTCTGGTCATTAATGCATTCGTGTGTCTGGACCAAGAGAGAGGATGTCAGCACCTCTTCCTTTGTGGCAGCCTGCCAGCGTTTAAAGGTGGTTGCTGTGTTCTGCTTAAATGTTTTAATTTTATTTTTAGTTATCGATTTTAAACAGAGAGAGAGGAAGGGGGAGAGAGAGAGAGGGAGAGAATTCTCCTTTTGCCCTTCCACTTATCTCTGCATTTATTGGTTCATTCTTGTGCTTCCTGACCAGGGATCAAACCCGCAACCTTGGGGTATTGGGACAATGTGCTAATCAGCTGAGCTACCTGGCCAGGGCCCTACTTAATTGTTTTAATCCCTTTAAGATGTGAAGGTAGATACAACTCCTGCCCTTCCTAAAAGATATTTCTACCATCACTCAGTGCATTCCTTGTTTTCAAGGCTCTTTATAAAAGCAAAATTTCTAAAGCATGTTCTAAATGTGCAGAACACCAAGTAAAGTAGGGCAAAGGTCTGCATGTCACTCCTCCCTCCCGTCCTCCTTCCTTCTCTCCCTCTTTCCTCCCCTTCCTCCCTTCTTCCCTTCCTACCCCCTTCCATTATATAACACTTGCTATGTGCCAAATACTTTCCTAAGTACTTTATAAATATTTTCTCCCCTAATGTTATTTTAATCCTAAGGATTAAGTCTTAAAATGAGGAAGCAGCTACAGAGGGGTTAAATGACTTACTCAAGACCCCAGCGAAGAAGCAGCGTGAGGCCTCCTCACTCTAGGTCCCTGCTTCTCACAGCCTGGGCTGCCTCTCGTGATCTCTGTTTATTTCCTTGTTCCTGGATCCCTAAATTGCATGATCTTTATTAAATAACTTTATCTCACTGCATAATAAATTGAAACATGTAGTTTATGTCATGTACACTGCTGTCTAACAAGGTTCCTCCTGGGCTCTACTGGGGTGATTGCCATTTTGAAATGAAATAGAAATGTGAATATTTTTATTCTTATCAACCTTAGCCTTGAGTTAAGTATGGTGGCCTGGATAAGTGTGATGTCCACATTATATACAAGGGGGACCCCCCAAAATCCGGAATTATCTTCTGGCGGGTGGGCCCCTTGTAGTACAGGCTTCCCTTGCTAGGTGTGTGTTCTAGGAACCCATCTGTGTCAGTGTATCAGCTGGCATTCTTGTGAGAGGCTGTGTTCAGCTTCAGTTAATTTTTTTGAAGGCTCTCTCAATGCATTTGACCATTTCATGATGGGTGATGTATAAGTTCACCTGCCCACACCACACTGAATGTTCAGCAGCTTTTGACCAAAAATAGCCCAAACCCCATGTCTCACCATCCCTATTCACCTAATCTTGCCCTGAGTGACTTTTTTTTTGTTTCCCTGGATGAAAAAAGTGGTTTTAGTTCTGCTGTTTGGTTCTTTAAAAATCTCAGACCTTTCCTTCTGAGTTTCTCGTTCATAATTGTTAGGTGAGAGTGGTCTAATCATCCTCTCTGTGGTGCTTGGAACGTAATGTCGAACTGGAGAGTGCACTCTTGAACTAGCGTTTGCCAGTGGAGTAGACGACAGATTGGCCCCGACACAGCTTCTTCAAAGATACTCTAAGGAAAGAAAAACAAAGTCACGGTCCAAAACATAAAAGCCCATTGATAGGATGATGTTTATTTTAAAACCATTTGTGAAAATGAAGGATTGTCTTTACTTGCTCGAATCCATGAAATCAGAATTAATCCTCATTTCCAAAGTCTTTTTGATAGTACAAACTGATGAAAGTATCAAAGCAGCGCCCAAATAACTATTACTCTAATTCTCTGTATTGTGCTAATGAGCTTCTGGTACTTACTGAAACTAAAGACTCGGCGATCAATTTTAACCAAACACATTTAGTTATCGACCAGCATCAACATGGCCTGCATGCAGTGTACTCGTCCGAGAGGGCGACGCTAGCTCTCTAGGAGGACCTTGACACAAGTGCATTTTTACGTGCTTTTCATTAGTGTAAGGCACGTTAGGTGGGTAAAATATGCCCCTCGCCCTAAGATAACTCCAGTCTGGAGAAACAGAAAAGACACACACAAACACAAATGCAGGGCCGCCTGCGGTGAATGGCGTCGGGCGGAACGGGGGAGCACTCAGTGCTCACAGGACGCTGGGACCCTGTGCTGTGCACCCTGTCTGCAGCATTTGAGGTGGGGCTTGAGGAATAATGGACTGGACTATCTGTGTATCTATTTTATTTTTACTGTAATTTAGGCATGGTGGATTCTTGAAATGTTTAAAAAGAAGCAAAACGAGCATTTCACAGAGAGAATGGATTTGCAGAAAGTTTTAGGGAATAAGAAAGCAAATTTTGACATAATTTTATGCGTCAGTAGCTCATGGAAAGAGAATATTACCAGTTCCGGATTTTATGCCTCAATCTTTTGCCTGTGGGGATGTGAGCATTTCCATAATCTTTGTGCCCAGGCAGATGGGTTTCTGGTGGTGTAGGGGTTTGTTAACGTTCATGTCGGTGCCGACTGACCTCATAAGTCCAGTCCGACCCTGGGAGTGTGCGTGTCAAAATGTCTTTTACATATAACGTAGCTTCTGAGACTTTACTGCTTTGAATTGTGAGCGGAAATAGATAAATTCAGCTACTGGCTTGAATGAAGTTTTGCATTAGTTCTCACCATCAAGCATTTGCCCATCCTGGAGAGGAAGAATAATACGATCGTAGAAGCGGAAACCAATGAAGAATTTAATTACAGAATTAAGTTTCTGTAACTTTAGAATGAAACAAACAGGTGGAAATATGCAGCTAGAAGAAAGCTAATGATTGATCTTTAACATTTTAACATCCTCGTATTAAAGTGGAATATTTTTATCATTTTAAATATTCCTAGGAAACATGCCGTGTCTCCTAACTGTGGGTTTGTTATGCGATGATGTAGTCATAGGTCCCCATCTGTAATTGGTTATTTCCATGGTACCTGTCATTTTGAAATGTAGGTGCCCTAACATAACAGAGTATAATAACATTTAAAAGAAAAACTTGCATCCTGTTAACATTTTTTTTTCCTTCTCGATCATTTGTGTGGTTGACAGGCAAGGGGTGAAAAGTTTCTCCGATTAAAAACGTCAGGGTTCCCAAGTAACTAGGATGAGACAAAAGGTGCACTAGAGTTGCAAAATTCAGCTCGAGGTTGGCATGTCTCCTTAATTTCGGCTTGTCACTAGTGTTCTGATTTCCAGAAGCAACTAGAGGACAGCAGACTTCCATGTGAATCAGTGTATCCTGACGTTAACTGTGGGCATAAAATATTAATGTTGCCAACCCCTTGCAGATTTACACCTGCCGGTTTAATACTAGAGGCTGTCCATTTCCCTGTAAAA
This sequence comes from Trachops cirrhosus, assembly GCA_028533065.1. Lineage (NCBI taxonomy): Eukaryota > Metazoa > Chordata > Mammalia > Chiroptera > Phyllostomidae > Trachops > Trachops cirrhosus. The sequence goes on along the minus strand of CM052545.1, from coordinate 12,312,592 downwards.
TATTTCTGTGTCCTTTGGCCAAGTTGCTCTCCACTCACCTTTGGTTGGTACCAGCCAAAGCATTCAGTAGTGTCTTCTTTCTGGGGCCTGGAGCTTGGGCTGTCCTGAGACTCAAAAGTCCTTCTTGCTGCCCTTCCTCATCTTCCTACCACTTCCTTACTGGAACTGAACTTTTACAGGGACCACATCATCTGCTTCATCGACCATTGCCTCCAACTCACAATCAAAGTTTCCTCAAAAGATTAATATCTTGGAAAATAGAGACACCATGTAACATCTTCTGTAGCTTGAATTTTTAAAAATTAAATGTACTTACAGTAGCAGTGTGTATAGTTTAAGCCTCTCTCATTTTAAAAAGGGGATTTCCAACTCATAAAGTATTCAAATAGTAATTATTTTGTAGTTTTTGTTAAAGGATTCACATTACTTTCCATAGAACAAAACTTTTCGTAAGAAAGACAGTTTTGTAGAAAAGTAAATAAGATTTTACAACATTGCACAAATATTATTAACCACACTTATGATTTAAAATGATGACTTTGTAATTATAAGTCCTGATGACCCAGGGTATTATGTGCAAGCTCTGTCCCTTCAGTGACTCAGACAAAAGGTAATTCCCTTTTTGTAGCATTTTTAAGAATTTAATGGCCATTATTTCATCTAGTCTTAATGCATATGTGAGAATCAGATAAAGGGTAGGAAATAAGTTTGCTGTTTGACAAAGACCTGCTTTGCTTTATGAATTTGGGGGCAGTGGTTGTATATATCAGGGCCTCTACTGTATGCAGTCCGGAGTCCATCTGTGTATCATTACAAGTGACAAGAAGGAATGCAGGGTTTGAAACTCTTGTTAGGTGCTTCTTAGAAATCAGAGATTGTCAGTATTAATATTAATAGTGGCCTATTTGACTACCAAGACAACTTTAATCCACTATGCTATTAAAAGCAGATGCATAAGGGCAGCATGATTTCTATGGCCTTGGAAATATAAATGCACAGAGTAGGTCCACCAAAACTGTTTATTGAATGAATGAGACAAAGACAGGAATCTAGAAGGTTCAAGCTAGTGAATGAGGTCTTATACACACACACGTACTTGGTCACTCTTACGTCCTAAAATGCCTTCGTGCGCAATCTTCAGCTAATGATTATAGTTTAAATTAGCTTATTTGAAGCATCCATACCAGCTCAGTAGAACAGGTTGTTCTGAGTAAGCTACCACTGTTAAAGAGACCTTCATCTATTTCCTTTTACAGACCGTATGTAATGAAGCTTGTGTCCCTTACGTTGATTATCATCGCCACCCCTAAATTATTGGTGCCCACCAATGTCCTTATCTGACTGTGGATATATTTAAGCGTGCGTTAGGATTCCTTTGTGATTACCCAGCCTCCTATAATCACAGCACTAGGAATGAAGTGGATCAGAAAATATTCAAAGAAATGTTGCAGATCCTTAATCCAGGCAGGTGGATACCCACCATTAAATCAGTTCCTAGTGAAAAAAAAAAAAGACTCTGTGGACTATCTTTGGAATTACCTCTTTTTAGACTCGAGTGTGTGTGTGTGTGTGTGTGTGTGTGTGTGTGTGTGTGTGTTGAACTATTTCCAGTTGTGTTCTCAGCCCCGGAGGCAATCATTCTCCCCATCAACGTGCAGCGTCTTCCTCTAAGCAGCACAATAGGGATAACAAAACCCATTTCAGTCTCAATTTAAGTTTAATTCCCAGCTGGAACTTGAAATGAGGCTGTAATGAACTTGAACTTGCAGCAGTGATTATCTCATATGTGCATATAAAAGCGTTCAGATACAGTAGTGGTGTTTCCAGCTGCTGCTCCGAAGGCGTTCACTTCTACAGAAGCAGAAAGAAAAACAAAGCATTGCGGCTCAGCATGTTACCACCTAGAGCACGGGGGAGTCAGCCAGGTTTGCTGCATTTTATGTCGTGCAAAATAGAGAGTGACAAAACAGCATATAGGGTGATCAGAGGGTTTTTCAAATGACCTATAGGACAATTCCATACGGAGTTTCTAAATGAATGCATAGAAGGTCAGCAATGTTACCTGAAGAAATAGCGGGAGGGAAAGGTTGATAATGTGTGATAACATATAACTAAATACACCAAGTGGTAGGTTGATTAGACTCATAAAATATTTCCAAGAAAAAAAAAACAGATCTTTACAGTGTCCATATAACTAAAACCATCTGGGCTTTTAGGAAGACACACTCATTTCATCCTAGGCATCTTTAGTATTTTATTGTTGAAGTCCAAAATTGCGTTCCACGGGACAGGAAGAAATGATTGTGCCGACTTTCACATCTTCAGGCCGGCGTTCAGTAGGAGTAAGTTAAGCCTCAAGGGAACGAGAGAATGGTGGCTGGAGTCCATGCCCCTGGTAAAGGTCAACACGGGAAAGACCCGAATTTGGGTTCCTATTGTGACCTTCTTGCTTTCCAGTAGACAGGTGGGCAATTAGTAACTCACTGTCCTCTCGCAGCGTCTGGGTTCTCTATTCCATGATTTCTTGGAGAGAAATTGAAGGATTCAGATAAATTCTGAATTAAACACTCAAGCGTATCTGAAGCATTTTTGATAAGCTGGGCCATGACTGAGATAAAATTCTAACTTTCATGTTTGTAAAGATGCGGTGGCCTGCCATTGGGACAAAGAATAGGACACAAGATACCAGCGCCAGCACCCACATCACTAGTGTCCAGCAACACACAGATGTCCTCTCTGTTCACACAGAATGCCAGCATCCACAGAGCGTCTGCCTCACGTGAAGCCCTACCGTTTAGCAATGCACTGACTCCCTCAGAATACCTCAGTGCATAATGTTACAGCACTAATAACAATATTAGAATGAATAAAGCATACCTGTACATTTCAACAAATGATCATAAAGTGAGTACCTGAGAAACCACCGCCCCAGGGCACGCATTGCCTGTTGCCAGCTCCCAGAAGCCCCCGACACCTTTATATCCTGAAGTCTTAGGCAGATTGCACCAGAAAGAAAGTGGGCTTGGGTGCCCCAGCGCTGCACGTCCACCAACCAGCGCCTCCCGGAACCCTGTTTGGGAAACTGTGGTCTTAGGAAACTAGGGGGTTTCAACACCATACACTTGGGCCATGGATAGAATAAGGCATTGTTTTCAAAACGATGCTAAATAAAAGTATTCAGTGTATGTTAGACTAGAATTTTTCCAGGAAAGAGGGTTACTTGGTGAGTGTGTGCCTGTTTATGGAGCGCTGGAGGCAAGAGAAAGAAACCTATGGGTTTGTTTTAATTTATATCTGTGCGCAGTTGTTCCAGTTTGTCTACGAACAGAAGAACATGAGTGATGCTTAAGTAATTAGGCAGCGGAGACTGTAAAAGTAAATTTTAAGTGATACCTAGGGAATAAATAAGCTAGTGGAATAATAAAAGAGCAACATCTTTTCTCTTTAGAAAGTCTAAGCGTTTTCATAATTCAGCCTGCATCCAAGCTCTCTAATAATCATCTCAATTATAAGAGATTAAATACTTACAATTATTCATAGTGTAAATATTTGAACAAAAATTCTAATATATATTAATAATTTTTGATTAAAGGTGTTAGAGCAAAACGTAATCAAAGTTAAATGTTTATTTCAGGTACACTAAGACAAATTATAATGTTGGGTGACTCAGTTCTTCTGCTTTACATATGATTAAATAGACATGGAGAAGGAATGTAAGAGAAGTAAGTTCCATAATGTGTAGTTGTAAAAGCAAACAAGTTCAATATCTTTTGGTTAAAAAAAACCCAAACTCTTTTCAACAGCCTCTCCAATTTGTACTTGTAAAGTTTAGAAAAATATTTAGAGAGTAATGTAATATGCAATTGTTCCTATAAATAAATCATAAGAACAAAGTATTATTAGAAATAATAGCTAAATGCTCCTCCCTTGAAACCCTTACTGTGAACTGTAACTTTCACAGAGACGATTCTATGTCGTATGGTCTGTTTTTCAAAATTCATTAGTCATTATTACAGAGACCTTGTAGATTTTGCCATCTATTTAATAAACCTAATGACATCTGTAATGACACTAATAATTATAGTTACCATTTATTGAATACTTAATGCATGCCAGGATGCTAAACATACTATATAGGTGCATGCTTATTTGTGTTTATATTTAACTCTCACATCAACCTATGTATGACAATACTATTATCATCCCCATTTTTAAAATGATGGGATGAAAGTTTAGCTAAATGATATAGCTTGTCCAGGTAACACAGGTAGCAAGAGGCAAAACTAGATTCCAATCTAGGATTTTCTGACTCTAGTACATAAGCACCATGCCAGATGGATAGATAGATAGATAGATAGATAATCTCTTTATACAATACATTGTGTGATCTACTGAGAATTATTTTAAAAGACTGTTAATTTATAGAATTATTGGAAACTATAACCTAATAATTTGTATTTTGGTTTTTAATCAATGTTGACTTTTTATTAATCTTTCTCTAATTGCAGGTATTTTAAGGTAATGTGAGTGACAATAAATTCCTCTGCTACTAAATTGAAATCCATTAGAATATATTTCTTTGAAACAAAAAGAGAAGCACCCCAATCCATTTTCGCTTCATAGAGCTACATAAGGCTGTCTTAGATCACTACTAGATTAACTTTGAAACTTCCTTATATAAAGCCAATTCTTTGTGACCCCCTAAAAAACTTCTTTGCAGCTGATTTTCCATGAACTATTTATTTTTATTTAGAAAAAGTAATGAAAGTACATGTTTGAGCCATGAGGTTGTGGAGCTCAACAATGCAACCTGCTAGAAGTCTAAAATCAACCCCTTAAGTCCATGGATGTGACCCACAGGCCATTTGTTAATTGATTTGTGGTTTTAGATAATTAGATATGGCATCTGAATTGTCTTCCATATTTCTCAATGCTTTGTCTTTAAATGCATCTGGAAAATTGTCATTTATTAGTCTGGCCAGAAAACAGTTCCTACCTATTGATATATTCATCTTTCTGGACAGAAATGTATTTTATGTCCACCACATAACCACAAGCTCATATTTTAGCCAAGTGCAGCTATTATACTAAGTAATGGGCATCCATCAAAGTCTATATGGTTAGTTTTATTGCTTTTATTTCTTCATTCTATGTTCTCCCTCCATAATTCACCATGTACAGCCTCCACTTCATGACGTGGTTTCAACCGCTGCTGTTATTTAATCCCGCATTTTCTTCCTCTCCCTTCGCCGTGTGATTTCCAATACACCAGTCCACTTCTACTGTTATGTTGTACATCACCAATAACTACCTCCTTGTCAAGGCCAGCGTTGTACAAAGCAATCTATTTGTATAGATGACTCTTTCTCAAACTTGAGTCATATGTTGACCTCTTCAGGAAAATAATCATTGCATAGGTTCCTTTCTGACACAAACTATTCTTAGTATGATGTTACTTATATACACCCAGACGTAAAACCGGGCACAGACTCCCTATGCCTCTAGCTCTTGTACACCTATAAAGCCAAACCAAGTGTACAAATTATACAGAACAAAACCAACACAATTCGAGTAGCATAATGCATTCACTGTGACATGGTACTGTTTAGCTCAAGTTAAGTTGCCTGTGACAACAGTTCAGTTTGCCTGTACTTTCTGTGCTACATGCTACAATTCTCCTGTCACTTTTTTTTTAACAAGTATGAACACTTTTTGGCTCCTGTCCCTTAGATTCAGAGCTCTGAGTGCATTAAGCCAACTTTGGTTGTTCTCTCGCTGCCCGTGACAATGGCACCAGAAGTTGGGGCCAGTGGAATCAAAAACAGTGATGCAAGTCTCAATTATCTGTCAACTGAAATTCTGCCGAGTCTGCCCCTCGTGGTGACAGGTTGTCTCTGCCAACCTATGTTATTTGCCTCACACCCTCATTACTTCAATATTCTTCTCACTGGCTTTTCTGTTTCCAGGCTCTCTACTTTCAACCTACCCTGTATTTTTCTAAACTAGTTTTTCTAAAACCCAGTATATCATGTAGAATCATGTGGCCTTATGGTGTCACTTCATCTCCTTCTCACCCAATTGTCCCTGTGGGCCTTCTGTTTCAGTCTCCCCCTCATCTCTTTGCCATCCTGTCACATAAATGCCAGCCCCTATGCACTCACAGAGTAGGCATGTACCAACCATAGCCAACACCACAAATCTGTGCCTCTGTCTTCTTTCTTTTTATTTCCTTTATAATATGGTGCCCCTTTACCTAATGCCCTCCACCTAAATCCTGCTGGGGCAATAGGCATAAACTGGGGCAAACTAGGCTGTGCAGAACTCTAAGGCTAAGTTCACACTGAGAACTCTTTAGATTCAAAGCCTTCACTTCATTTAGGGTCATGCTACATGTTTTTCTCTGAGTATTCTCAGTATGATGAGCCATGTCTGCGGGTACTATATCTACATAGTTTCTTGCACGATGCAGAATATAGAAAAAGAAAGTGTCACACAGTTGTTAAGGGCATAGACTTAGGACTCAGGAGGAACCAGATTCAAGTCCTATTGCCATCTCTTCTTACCAGGTAAGCTTGGAGATTCTACCTAATATCTCTGAGTTTTCCAATTTGCCAAAGCCATCTTTGTAGCTTCCTCACAGTCATGGTGTGAAAGGTAAAGATCATGGGGGTGAAGTGATAAGCAATTATGAAATCAGTTAGTCACCAGGATTTGGGTACTTATGCTCTCTGCCAATATTTCACAATTACACCTAGTACTGTAGTGAATAACCTCGTGCATTTTGAATTGGTGGAGGTGTGTGTTCGGGTGTGTTCTCAGACTTGTGATTGCTGGGTGAAATAATAAAAGCACATGGAGTTTACAACAAATGTGCATATTCTCCTGCATGGGGCCAAGCCTCAGAATTTTCTCTATCTGCATATGACAGTAACTAAAACAAAGAGTCAGCACTCAATAAATGCTAACTTTCATCCGGAACTTTCCATGACCCTAGTTGATGCTTTATGAATGAGTGTCATATGAACCCATCCCTTCATTTTTGTCTTTTCCTGGAATTATCCATGGTTTGTAAGGTGGAGCAGCAGCAGCCACCTCAGCAGGTTCAGAAAGACCAATTTCACATCCTGATTGACCAGGAAAACAAACCACAAGCCCTAGCGACTGCTGAGGAACAGAGAGATCGTAATGAGTCATACACGTGCGGCCTCCAGCTGGGCTCCCTCCTAAACCCCCAGGCACATTTTCCCACGAGAATGAGCCTCACGGTGTGTAATGAGAGGGTACAGGGACGGTCTGTCGGGGTGAGAGAGCGGCTCCTTCCTCTCTGCCAGGGAGCGGCCGACAGGAGACCATTTCATGGTGTGGGGGCAGAAGACGGCGTCAGTCTCACTGATCTGCATGCAATCCCAGCTCTACACCACAGCTCTGCATCTGTCCTCCTCTGGAAGCCTGAGCGTCCTCATCCGAAAAATGAAGGGATCGGGCCCGGTGAGCTCCAGGGGTCCCTTCTAGCTCCAACAACCTGAGCTGAAGAAAAGCTTCACGCAGTGTATGAGTTGTCAGAACAAGAGAAAAGTAGGAAAATATCCACTGTCTAAGTTCTGTGTCTGTAGGTAGTATGGCATTGAAGAGAAGAGAGTCGATACAGAATGCGGTTTCTGACTGATGTGCAGCAAAGCGCGACCCAAACCAGCAGACAAAGAAACTCGGGTGCCCCCAGAATTCTCGTGGTTCTGCTAGAATGAAACTACTGACACATTTTTTATTTTAATCGAAAAAGTTAACTCTAACAAATTACCACGGCTGGCTCTGAGTGATGTTTTAAATTTGTCTTGATAGCCATCTGTTTGGCAAACAACACAGCCATTTCAAGAATTATGGCAGAAAATTGTAACAAGTGTCAGAAACGTTGGCTGTGTTAGACTCAGTCTGGTTATCTGCATCAGTGTAGTTACAAAGAGGGACAGAGGAAAAAATGAGTTTAAGATAAAATACCGTTTTCTGGGTCTTAGAATTTATAATCACTACCTCTGCCTATGATTCTTATAAGGCATTTTCTCCAAGATGTCAAATCACCCCCATTCCCCGTCTCTCATTCATTTGTATTTCTTTTATTTTATTCCAGACCTTTATTACTTTTCTCCTGGTCCACTGTTGTAGTCTCTTAATTGTTCTCTTTTCTCGTGCTCTCTTGTATAAAGGCACTTTATACAAAGGTGATCGTGTCTCTCCCCACTACACAGAGGGGAATGCTAAAGTCCTCACCCTGAGATGCTGGGGCCCCTGTCATTTCAGGATCTGTCCACTTTTCCTGTGCCATTGTCCCTCTTCTTTCTTATTTCTCTGACTCAGTCTGACCCCGATTCAAGGCACAAAGTAGGGAAAACTATACCTTGAACAAATAAGTAAATTAAAAAATCCAGCTTGCTTTTTTAACCTAGCGTTTCCCCAACCTACTTTATCACAGATAGTTTGGGAATTATTATTTTCATGGAATTGTAGTTTTTATCCTTAGAGGGGCAGAGAGCCACAGATCGAAAGGGGAAATTAATCAGCATCCATAGTCAATTGACTGTAACATATGAAGACAGTTCCAGTTTTTTATAAAGAAAAGAAAATGCTCAGCGTTAAGCAGAAAAATAAAGGGAAGTATCCATCTGGTAAGGAGAAAACAGCTGGGAATCGTTTAAGATCATTGATTCGCCCAAGTAGTTGCTTCTGGGAAGTCAGTTATAGGCGTTTCCCGTGACCATGATCAGGGCTGGTATGTTGGACACAAAATCTAGTGTCAGATAATTAATATCATTAGCTGTGTTAGAAACTACAAAGAAAGCAGAACAATGAATTCTAGCATAGTCATTTGTTGTGTTGATAAAGTGTTTGCTTCTCATAAGCAGTAGTTTATGTTCATAGGGTCATCAGAAGGCTTCAATCCAAACAACCACATGAAGAAGGAATCAATGAGGACAAATGTACACTGGTTTGAGAGTTGTATGTAAATGTAACATAGAAACTCTCGGGATCTATATGACATTGGGTTTCAAAGTCATACACACTGGTGCTACTCCAGACACACCAGCAGCCCTACAGATGTTCTGCTTTATGGTGACATTAATGGTTCAGTGACCAGAGATTCAGCTTTGGCTTTGAGAATCTACTGCAAAAAGTTGTGATGGTGTCACAAAATGCAAAGAGGTTAAGCTTCTGGTTTCTCTCCCTCATCCCCTGCATCCAGCCTTGAAACGCCTTTATCTTCAGTTCCCTGTCCAGCTGAGTCACGGCACTTTGAGGTTAGTGGATTCACACTTAGTCAGGACTTTCTGATAAACAGGAAAAGCTCCCTGTTTTATAGCTAGTCTTCAACCCATAACTCTCTACTTTTTTTTCCTGAAAAGAATCAGATGCCCCACTATCCCCTCTCCTCCGATCTCCCCCATTCCCTCTTTGCTCTGTGCCTTCAAGCTTGCGTACAGCTCCTCTCCTCAATCAGTCTCACCGACCCTGCCGCCTCGCTGAGATCTGTGCGGGCTTTCTGCTTTCACCATCCCATCTCCGGACATATAGTCGTTGAGGTAGAATAGGATGCTGTCACCCAGGCAACATCACTTATTCTTCAGTTGCCTGTTACCGATTTCTGTTTCTAAAGTCCTACTGAAGGTCGAAGGCTTCAGGTCACATAATCCAATCCAATGACATTTATTTACTTTGCATGGTACTTGCTCCTGCTGCAGCATTTGTCAGTTTAGTTAACACCTTTCTTTGAATTTGTGACTGTTTTCTACCCTGTCCCTGGTCCCCATTGGCTCCCTTCGTCACGGGCCTTACAAATGCAGGCATTCCCTGATTTTGCCCTTAGCCCTCATCGCTGCTCAGCGCGTGCTCCCGGCCTGCGTGACTTCACGCACGTTTTGCAGGAAACTTCCAAATTTAGGGTGTAGGATGTGGTATAGAGTCTCTCTAGACCTATATTTCATTATGTACTTCAAACATGGCATGCTTAAATAGGGTGCATTCTCCCCTAAATCCCGAACATTTTTTTTTCTTTTTTCTCTCCTTGGTTACCTCTCTAAACTCTTACCATATACTACTCTGGGTTTTTATTGTTTTTTGTTTTTTTGCAGATTACTTCTTTTAGCTTCTGTAACTTCCTCATCCTCCCCATCACTCCAAGTTCAATCCTTCATCACTTTTTGCCTTGATTATCACAATGACCTCCTTGTTGGCCTCTGTCTCTGGTGTATTCCATTCCTGTCGCAGTTCTGGCTCAAACCACCCTACCTGTTGCAGCGGGGTTCTGTCCAACAACAGCCTGTAACCAATCAAGCTTTTGCAGTAATTTTTGGGGGATAGTTTTTGTGCCATCCAACACGAACATTTCAACATGGTCCAGCCCCATTGTGAAATGATGTCAGTGAATTTCTCGTTGCAAAATATGTGTTTATTTTAGAAAATGTCTAAAATACATAAATAAGCAACAAAAAAAGAAAGTATGCTAACATTTACTTTCCTTGCCTCCAGTGATTTCCTTGCTGCCCAATTACTATAACCAAAGCCAACTGGGGCATTTCCAAATGCATCTGATATTTTCCTGTTTTCATCCTCTCTGTGTTATTTACACACCCCAACCCCACCCAATTTCAAGCCTTCAAGCCACTGAAATTCTGTTTAGTCTTCCCTGGCCACCACAAAAGTCTGTTTCTCTAAGATGCATTTCCTATAGCAAAGATTAGTGGTAATATATGTAAAACACTTTGAGTTATGCCCTGGAGTTATTCCTCCTTGGTATATTTCACATTGTATGGTCTGCCTTTTTCATCGCTGTGTAACTATTGTTTTTAGCCATGAACTTGTCTGCAAATCTAAGCTCTAAAATGCTTGACTGTATCCTTCCTCCCCAGGATTTTTCAGAGGCCTTTAGTTCCAGAAGTAGACAATGCAGATTGTGACATCATGCTGTTTGCCGGGGATGGTGGGAGTAAAGAGAGAACTGGGAGACAGAAACAGGAAGAGATCGGAGAGCAGAAAAAAGAGAGACCCTGTCCTTATAAAGAAGGGTGAATACTCTAACAGTTCCAAGGGCAAAATGTCTAAATCGATTCCTTCGGAGGGTCCTATTCAACGAGGGGGTTGGAGTGAACGTTTGATAGTACCCAGCGCTGGGAATGGAGCGCCTCCTATGGAGCTGCTTCATGCTCAACTCCGTCCACTTCAGATGCAACACGAAAGGCCGGGAGCGAGCAGGATTCCCTCTCTGTAAAGGCTGGCAGGATTCCTCTAGCTTCCTGTAACACCGCAGACAAGGCCGTGGTGCGAGGAACTGAGAACCTGGGAGGTTACAGAGCAGGAGGATGGAGCTGAACTTCCTCCCTGAGATGCAGGAGCTTTGGTCTCAGTGCTGAGCGGTTGAAAATATTTCCGCCTCCCTCTGGAGGGGAAAGCACCACTGTTCTTTTGACAGCTCAGTTCCCTGTGGGCAGCTGGAAGCAGCTGAATTTTCATTCCAGAAAAGCTCTTTGGGAAATGGTTTTAAAATGCAGCTAGAATGTGCCTTCTTTGCTTTGCCATGTGTCTAAATGGATGCATTAGGATTTAGTGAAACAGAGGCAAGAGGGGTGAAGGCAGGGAAACTGCTTCTGTTAGTACAAGAGCAAGGTGACGGTGGGTGCCAGGCAGGCTGCAGCAGTGGAGACGGCACGAAGTGGCCTGGTTGGTTGATGGATGGATGTGGGTGCAAAGAAGCAGAGGAATCATGGAGAGCTGCAGTGCTTAATGTGAATGTGTAAGAGTGGGCGAGTGTCCTTTTCTACGATGGAAAGGAAGGGAGCAGCTGACTTGGAAAGGTGGCAGAGGCGGTGGGCTCAAGTTATGATCTGACCTTGAAACTGTTGGGGAGGTCAAACTGTTCCTCTACCCTGTTAGGGTTTCCCGCTGGACCTGAAATTTAAATAAGAAAGAAACCATACAAATTTTATATGCACATGGAAAGCTTTATAAGAAAACGAAGACTCTAAGTGTCAAACCCTAAATGCTTTTATACTAGACTGAACAAGGAAAGGGAAAATAAGAGTTATTTTAACAAAGTCAGCTTGTATAGGATTCTCCTGGCATTGACTCCTTGTCTCTGGTGATAAGAAAGTTTCTTTCCTCCTGGGATAGGGAGGGCATCTTTTACATGGGATTCTACTCTCTTGCTTTCAGGAAGAAAAGGTGAGGTCAGAGCACCCCTTGTACCTGCTGTTTTCAAGTGCCGTTAGCTCAAAATAATCCGTATGCCAATGTGGCATATTTTGTGGTGACCTGTTTGGCCACCCTTCACTACCTTAAAATGCCTGTTAGACATCCAAGTGAAGATACGGTGTGTGTATCTGTAATTCAGAGAAGTGGTCTCCACTAGAGAGACACACTTCAGATGCATCAGCATGAAATGATAGGGAGGTCGCGGGACTGACTGCCATCACCCAGAGAGAGCGTACACACTACGGGAAGGTGAAGCGTGCAACGTTCGAGAGAATGAGAAGGGCTGGAGCTGAGCCGCTGAGCTCTGCTCAAGGTACTCGCTGCCTGCACAAGAACTGAGATTTAGCAAGGGGAAGCAGGGGGAAGGGTTATTTATTTACTTATTTACTTATTTCTACTGTCGAGAAGGTTGTAGGTGCATTTACAGAATCTCACAATACCCTGCTGGTTAGATGTTCACGTCCTCCGTTTTTAAAGGGAAGAAGTTGAGACCTCTCTGCATAGATACTAAGTCGCTGGGCTGATTTTCTCTCCTGTTACAGAGATCCAAATAGTTAGCCTCATTACTGATACCCACGTTTCCCAGGCTGCTTGCAGAATAGCACAGGCTATACCCATGGGTCCGTGTGGAATTATGTTTTTATTTGGGAGCTTATGAGCAGCCCCTGGAATCAGGCAGGCTCTGCCAGGTCCCCAGCTTCACCAGGGAACCAGCTGGCCATGGCTTTATCTCATTATCCTTTGTCTGGTGTGGATCAAGAACAGATTCAGAAATCTTATTTTTGCATGTTAATTTCCTCTTAACTGGCACATGAAAGGTATCCCAAACTCCAGGAGAATGACAATCAGATCCCTCAGATAATGGTTGTTCATATTTTTAAGTACTTGAGCAACAAACACAGAATGTTTTCCTGACTAGCCTCCTTGCTGCTCTCTGACTGCTACTTTGAAGCAATTAAAACGTAGTCATCTGGCTGGTGTGCCTGCACAGTTACTTTGTATGGGAAATAGAAGATGCGCTGTAGGCTTGTATCCACCTCTGTGTACTTCCTCCTTTGTAGGATTGGCCTATTTGACTGCCCATGAACTAAGGTATATAAGATGTCATGTTTTTGGTTTTTGGTTTCATTCTTTTTATAAAGAATTCTGTTAAACAAGCAGGAAGTCAGCCTCTAGTGTTTCGAGCTCCCCTCTTGCCGAGGGTCTTATCTTGCACTGCAACTGCTAGAAGGCTCCTCTATATCAGTTGTCCGCCACGGACATGCTCATTTCCTATCCCTTATGGTACCTGTAAGCCCCTTCATTTCCTTGCATCCAAGCCAAGCTCAAAACAAGGGAAACTTTGGCGAAGCTGGCCCATGATCCAGGGCCAGCCTCCCACTCCAGTGGTCCTCCCTCACCAGGCACCAGTCAGAACAATGCACAAGTCTTCTCCACTTTTCTGGCATCACACTTTGTCCCTTTGTCATCTCCCTTTGTCATCTCCCGAGTCATTGCTCCTCTCTCTCTCTCTCTCTCTCTCTTTCTCTCTCGCCCTCCTCTCCCTCTCTCTCCCTCACTCCTTTCTTTCCTTTTCCCTTTCCCTCTCAGCCCTCAAAGACCCTTTCCCACTCAGTGGACACCTCACATTTTCTCCATCACAAGATTAAAGGAGGGCAAATCTATTTTGTCCAGGCAGCTCTTGTTTTCAGCACTGCTAAAATCACCGGGGCACAGGTGCTATACCACACCCTAAAACAGAAGAGAGCAAAACACAAATTAATATCTCAAAAAGTATTTGCCACTGTCTGGTCTACATTTAAATGCAGTGATCACATCACATATTAGTGTTCCTTTATCCAAACAAAATTAGCCCCAAACACTTCCTCATCAGCGCTTTTCTTCCGTTCTTTCATCATTCGTGATATCTGTCTCTGGGCCTCATCCAAACGTTCTCCTTTCTAGAATGCAGAGACCAGAGCTGCAGTCAGTTCTCTGATAATGATCTGATGGCAGCAATTAAACTTTCATTCATTATGTCTCTCTCCCTGTCCTCTTCTTCTTTTTAATTTTATAGGACACGTCTACATTTGACACCCAGCCATGTTCCTGGCTTTTCTTGAGCTGTTTTTCTGGGCGTATGTCCTGTCTTTCTCTTCAGGGCAACGTTTGGATACCATCTGAAAGTGTCATTCCTGGAGCCTTGCTTTTCCTGACAAAAAGATATTTCCAGTTTTCAGGTATTTTTCAAACTAAAAGAGTGACATGAGAAGAAGACTACAAAAGGTGACACTGAAGAGATGAATTAAAAGCAGATCAATAGGTCAGGCTGTTTTTTAATTCTGAAACTAGAATAGGAAAATAGATAAGAATGAGCAGGAACAACTTGAGGGGCCAAATAGGATGTTGACCTGCTTCACATCCTTAGGTTTGTGCAGCTGCCCCAACTCTTTCTTGCTGAAATGTCACCTGTCGGTAGAAAAAATATGCATCTCCAGAGTCCTGCAGATATGTTGTCCCAGGATCAGAAGGCCACGGCAAGGCAGAGACAGAAGAGCAGCCTTGCAGGTCACCTAGTCTAATCTAACAACTGGTAAGAAATCACACCTGCAGTTTCTGAGACACCTGTGCTTCAAGGATCCCAATCGGAAAGCAAAAGGAAGATGGTTTCTCCATTAGCCAGACAGGGATGAAAACCCCTCGCCTGCTCTTTGAGCAAGTCGTGCAGCCCTTCTGAGCCTGTGGAGATGACACCACCAACACTGTGGCCTTTGTTGGGAGAGGGTGAGATGCTGTGTAGGAAGCAGCTCTCACCTGACAGCTCAGGGCACACAGGAGACCTCTTTCTTTGCATCAGACACTTCCGTTACTTTTCAAGGGGGCCCAGACTTCCAACGACAGAACCTTGAGACTGTTGAAATCAATCGTCTTCTAACCATACATTTGCCTCTTCTCCACACCAGTGGAATTCTTCTCTTTCTCATTGTCTTCCTCCTTTTCTGATACGCCAGGTTCCCGGGTCCACCACCACCTTCCTGGCTACCATGCTCCGGCCTCGTCCAGTCCAAGTAGCCCTCCCCTTAGAATGCCGTGTCCAGGAACGCGTGCCCCGAGGGGAGGGCCCACGCTTCCTCTGACTGCATAGTTTGCTTAATGCTGCTCTTTCTTATATAGCAAATGTATGCGGGATTATTAGAAACACTCTGTTACCCAGACACTCAAAGCAGGGACACAGTCTTATGTCTGTCAAGTAATTTCTTCATTTAGGGGCTTTGTAATATGGTTGACATAATTGAATTAGGTTCTGAAATCCAGTTAGAATAAAGAAGGCATTTTAAAGGTAGCTCGTGATCCAGCGGCCACAAAGGCTAATCTTGCTTCTAGGCCATTGGAAATGATCCCATACTTAAAATGCTTTTATTAAAGTGTCCCCTCCAGTTAAATAACTGCATAGGTTTTAAAAACTTCTGGAAATTGCCTTTTAACGTTCTAATTATAAATAGAATTTTTTAAAGATTGGGTAGATAATTTGTCATCTAAGAATATTTTCAGTTGCTAAATTTCATGGACCTTAATCTAACCTGAAAACAAAAAGCCCTGTGTCCCCTTCTCTCACCAGACCGTGACAACAGCCGACTGTGACCCAGGGACGCTGCCTTCACTGCGTCCTTTCCTTGCAACTTGCTGTCACAGCGGTGCAGGCAAAGTCTTGAGATTGATTTCACCACCTATAAGATGTGTAATTCAGCATGAGATTCTTTAAAAGTCCCTTTTACCTCTGAGAGTCTATGATTCTATGATGCCAGCATTACATTATATTCTTTTTTACCCAGATCTGCCGGTTTAAAAATGGACCCAATCCAGTGGTCCAGGGCCTGAAAACGATGCTCTATTAAGATCGATTCATCAGACGAATGTAGGGTCCCATAAAGCTCTGGACGGTATTAATTCTGAATTCTTGGCTCATGATTTCAGGATGTTATGTCTGTAGCTCCAAGCCTGGTGTCATTAGATGTACAATATCCTTATTTTAGTATGGGAGTTTTTCGGTCAAAAGGAAAGACTTTTTATTTAGTTTTTGTAATCAAATCTACTGGGGTGACATTGGTTAATAAGATTATGTATGTTTTGCATGTGCAATGCCATACTATGTCGTCTGTATGTTACACTGTATGCTCAGCGCCCAAAGTCCAGGACCCTTCTGTCACCGCATATGATGCCCTTGACCCTCTCCAGCTTCTCCCACCCCATCCCCCTCTGGTAACCACTTCCGCTGTCCGTGTCAAGGAGGCTTTTTTTGCTTGTTTATTTGTGTTGCTTTCTGTTTCATATCCCACACATGAGTGAAATCATATGGTTCTTAAATTTTTCTGTCTGATTTATGTAGCTCAGCACGATATTCTCCAGGTCCATCCATGTGGTCGCAACTGGCAGTATTTCATCTTATGGCTGAGGTATATTCTATTGTCTATTCGGTTTTCATTGGTAATTTTCCTTTGGGGGAACTGGAAGAGCTGTAGTGGTTAAAGGAATAAACTATCAACTAGCAAAACTATTAATGAATGATTGCCCAGCAGGGGGAGCTAGGAGGTCTCTAGCTCTGTTTGGCTGGGGTCGGAAGGGGATGAGCGGATGCCTGCAGTGGGCCCTTCTGGTCTAGGAGACCACAGTCCTCGCTGATGGAAGGAGGGGGCGTGAGCCAAAACCGAGTCACGGACATCGGGTTTTAGTAAAGGAAATGTCTCTTCGGGTAGGCAGGGATGTGTTTAAAAGTGAGATCTTTCCTTGTTTCTATTTTAAGTGATTGCTTTGACAGGTCTCGGAAGCACAAAATGATTCTCTCTCCTGCAGATTCAGTAACTGCCCCGAAATGTCTGATTACGTCACGTTTTCAGTGGGGACAACATTGTGATGTGCCTCCATGGCAACCTGCCGGTCGGGACGGCAGCAGCCAGCTACAGGACTATCAGGGTCCCCGCACGGCACCACTACTTAATTACTGGTCATCCGTTCCCAGTGAGGAAGTTACGGATGTTCTCACTTAGCACCTCTTTTGCAGTTGGCACTTGCGGAGTGCTTAAAAGTTCATTGGTGCCCATGAGGAAACGACCCTTTGTGTTCTTAGCAGGAAGCATGGAGACGGCCCCCAGAGCGCTTGGGTCTGCTCGGTGACCGAGTCCCGGGGGCCTTGAGGGCTGTTGCTTTCGATTTCAGTTAAGTCAGGGCACGATTATGCAGGAGACATTTTCCACGTGTTGGCGTATTCTCCAGAGATTAAAGCCAGTAAACAGCAAATTAATTCCATGGTAAAACTGCCCCTTCAAAAAAAAAAGACAACCTTTTCATATAGTACTTTTTGCTTAGAAGGCATATATATAACAAGCAGACTGGAACATGTTAAATGTGCTCTGGCCGTTGTAGGGGAAAAGAGCCATCGCTGTAAATTAGACTCTTGCATTTGTGGTGAGGAACGTTACAAGACCCTTTCGGCCAGAGCCTATCTAGTTGTGGACCTAGATGTGGAAGAAGAGTATTTCTGTGGTATTATATTGGTAGATTGTGGTCATATTTTACCTAACTCTGTAATAAGAATCTAATATTTGCACTGTTATAAGTAGATGGTAGATAAATAATTAGATAGATAAAGAGATAGAGAGAGATGATAGAGAGATACATAGATACACAAGTACATAGATGGAAGATAGATAGGAGTTTGTACTTCTGACAACGTGGTTAAGATTTACTACAAATTGCCTTCACCTTCAGACTGGACAGAAGGGTGTGTTTGTGAGGATGATACTGGGGGCAACAGGAATGACAATGGCTGACATTTACCAAGGCCTCGTTTTGCACCAGGTATTGTGCTACATTTTTGAATGTGTCATCGTACTTAATCCTTTGAACAACCCCATTGTCCCTGTGGGGATGGAGAGGTTGTAGTGGAAAGAGATGGAGTGTTTGCTCAAGTCTGTGTAGCTGGTAGAGGCAAGATTGGGGGCAGGAAAAAGGCAACCATCACTTCAGGGCCTTTGTCTTTACTTCGTGCATCTGAAAACCCAAGCGGACCCTCTCACCCAGCCAGCCTCCCTCGGCCCTTTATCCAGCTTCCCCCGCCCCCGCTGGCCCCTGGCCAGCTCACGTGTTAGACCAAACCCCCTCCACAGTGACCAACCCCTGTATGGTAATGGACTTCTTTGCGGTGTTTTTTTCTAATTCCCAGAATTGTTCAAACATGAGTTAGACCCATCATTTCCCACCGTTCTTTTCAGCCAGACCACAGCAGGGTTGATTGGGTGTTTAAAACTAATTCAGGTTGCTCTGCGGTCTCTTTGAAATAGTTATGGTTGTGCTGTGTCCGATGTGGCGGGTGAGGTGGTGCGCGGGCAGATTTCTTTGTGGAGGCATAGTTCAGTAACACCCACGAAAGCAAGCTGCTCTGATCGGTCCTCTGCGCCTCCCACGCCACCTCGGAGGCACGTCCACCCCTGAACACCAGGGTCTGGATCGGTGACTCACAACCTCGTTTGATCGTGTTTCCCGACTAGGGAGAAAGGTTCTAGCTACACTACCAAGGTGTGTGTAGTTCTTCATTTTCAAGTGAAGACAATCATAACCATTATTTGAGTGCTTGGTATGTGCTAGGCTCTTGGTAAGTATTGACTTACAATACATCGTAGCAGCTCTATGAAGTAGGTGTTGTTATTATTATTAACACTATTTAAACTAAGGAAATGGAGACATTAAATGTTAAATGCTTTGCCCTGGGCTACTTAACTAGCAGATGACGGAACCAAGCTTGAAGCCCAGTGGTCTGACCTCTGAGTCCATACTGCTATGGACTAAATATCACAGCTGCCTCTACATGTGTTACTGTACTAATTTATTATATTCTCTATGGGATATATGAAAACTAGAAATCATAAAAGAACGAGATACACCTTGGTAATAATTGATTGAACAAGTGAATAAAATATCTCCCTGGCCTGAGCGATGTAGGGATTTCAAGCACCCTGACAAGCCAACAGAAGAAATAACATAGGACAAAGACTCTTACTCACGCTCAAAGGGAAACATACCTTAAAATCAACGGCATGTTTCCTACCTCATGTGCAGCAGAAGGTTCAACAAGTCACCAAGTCCCTTGTATAATTGACAATAAAAATTATGCGAGTCCAAAATAACCCTCTTTTTTTGCTCAATAAATCTTTGGTCTTCCAGGTCAGCTTCGACTTCACTTGGTCACTGGCTTTAGGGTCTGTAGATGTCACCACATAATGGGAAACACTGGAGCACACGCAACATGATCGATTTGCTGTTTGAAACAGTGATGACCACTGTTTGTCCAAGTGTGGGCACTGCTTTGGTCAACACCTGGTCAAAAACTTCCTGTCTGGGGGGTTTGCAGGGGCTGCAGCTATTGAGAGGGGGCCCTGGCAGCTATGGGGTTTGCTTAGGAGTAACTTTTGAATGGCACTTTTCATAAGACTAAACAACGACGCATTTTCTGCCTCAAAACGTGGAGGAGCTGATGGAGATCAACCCCCTCACCGTTTGACCACTAAATATGATTGAAATTCTGAATACTAATGTCATATACCATAGGAAAGAATTTTTATTTTCAACACATATCGGTATGGCCTATTTAAGATTTGCCATAATTGTTGCTGCTTTAAAACCGAATTACAAATGCCCATTTTTTTACTCACACAGAAAATACACAACCTGGTAATTTACAATCTTTTGTAGTTCAAAGTGTCGTTCCGCAAAAAATGGATCTCTTTTAAGCCCAGGAGTGCACAGGAGATAGATATTTAAGTAAGATGCGCAGGGGACAATGGAATTTATGAGCTGAAGGAACAGGACGACACTGAGTGGGGTTTCGTTAAACTAATCTTATGGCTGGCGAGGATGACATGTCAGGTATTCCATTCATTTTAAATACCAAGCCATTTCCATAAATTACTTTTATAATGTGAAGCACATCATATAGGTGCAGTCCCAGTACAGGGCGTGCTTAAATATGCCAGGCACGTTCTTTTGCTTCACTCCATACTGTTTCTCATTTCATTTGCCAAAGATGTACTTATCAGATTAATTTTTATGGGCTGGTTCATATTTTAGTTTTATTCTTGGAGTCTTGTTTATTGGTGCTATTGTGCTTATTTGATTCTGCATTGTACATATAGATTCGACCCATGTGAATATCATCAGAGTGCCTCTCCCTTCCTCCCTGCACGAAAAGCAAAAGGAATCTCCTCTTGTAATAATGTTTGTCAAGGAGAAATACATTTGTCAATGCAAAAAAAAAATACACAGGATGTATTTGGGGCTATTTAGCATAAAATGTCCTTCTGAAACAGCCTTGTTGTATAAGGTAATGTGTTCTGCTGCAGAATGTGTAAGGTTGGGTTTCTTTACTGTGTGAACACTATGCTATTTTCTTTTCTCCCCTAACCCCCCACCCTGTTTAACAGCAGACAGACCCAGGGAGCCCTGAGTGAATCCGATGATCCTGAAACAGGCTGTCTCTCTGATAACAAGCCAACTTCTCGACACTTCTATCCTGTCGCCTTGCTGCTTGTCAGCTCACACCTGCTGGTTGTGTGGCTTATTCTAAGTCTTGCGTTACTCTTAGCCAAATACCAATAAGTTTTCTGTTGTATTCCTTTCTTTTCTACAAAGGACAACGGACTTTAAATTACGGGGACAATGCTGTAACATTTCTACATTTTAAGATTCAGAGAATTTAAAACTAACATATGTTTGCATTGTGTCTTCTTTGTTTCTTCCTAAAATCTACAAAAGGAAGTACTATGCATTCAGTGAATTATTTTGCTCTTTTGTCCATGGAGAAGTGTTTCCCACTGTTCCCTAGCTCAAGAAGAATTTTTAAATTACTATCTTTGGAATAAGACAAAGAACAGAATCCTGAAAGCTTGAAGGTCTGCACCTCCTGTTCCTCTTCCCACTGAATTTATTAAAGAAATTAAGACTGAATTTGCACAACACACTGAAACTCTGAGACACATCCTAGAGATGGGGGAGGTTCCAGACTTTATTGCCACTGTGCTCAAATCACTGTCGCCATCAGCTGATAGAACGTTCTGTTCTTCACCTGGTAGTCTTGTTATTTCTTTGCTGCCGTTAACCCGTTTCTGTCAAGTAACTCTATGGAGAGAATGGCTATTGCTGTTTTGTAATTAAATTCACCTGTTTGTAACGGTCGTTTGGGTTGATTTGGCTTTCAGAGTACTTTTCTATTCCTTTCCACAAGGTCTCATTTGTGTCTCGATGCCCCCTTTTCCCACCTGTGACTTTTGTACTGTCTGTGCACAAGCACTTCCTTTATAAAGTGGAGACTCGGACCAGGCTGTTCCGGAAGCCATTTTTCTCGTCGTTGCACAGCTAAAATAATAAACTAAAATAGAGATTGAACTTTCCTTTAAAAATCTATAGGGCCAGACTTAATAAATTAAATGCCTTATTCCTAGAACCTGTATCCTTAGGGCTACATATAGATTTTAATGTGTTTTAAAGAAATTAATTTGTGGAAGAGTTATAAAAAGGCAGATATATTTATGAGATTAAAGTGAAGCTGTATCGTGGAGCAAATTATATTTAAAGAGTTTATTAAACCTTAAAGATCTGTTAAGAGCAAAGAGACTTTAATCATCTTTCCGAGGGCAATAATGGTATTGGGCCTGGCCTAGGATTTAATTTTGTAAGATGTATCATCATTTGTGAAAAAAAAAATGTAGAGTTGAATCTTTGTTATTTTTACTCGGACTGTTGCTGCAACTCTGCATTGAACAAATAAAGGATATTTATTTATTCTGTTTCATGAAGTTGTACTTTTTCCCCTTTCACCAGAGAAGGATGCCGCATAGAGAATGTACTGAAGAATATCAAATGCAGAAAGTATGCTTTCAACATGCTGCAGCTGATGGCTTTCCCCAAGCACTACAGACCTCCAGAGGGCACTTATGGAAAGGCCGACACCTAAGGCTGCCAACGTGTAAATGGACAGGGACACAGATACGCGTCTGTTGGATAATCTCTACCGTTTTTTTATTGTCTTGAATTTGTGGAGGGACATGACCAGGGATGTTTGTCCAAGTCTAACAATTACTTGAATCAGTTATCAGCTCATTTCTCTGAGAGAAATCCATTTTTAAAAAATCTTACATAATATTGTCCTCTCTAGTTCTAAGCTTCTGTGTGTTGACTCTTGCTGCTTGAGATCAGCTTGGAATGTGTAGCGTTCACTCATGGAGTATTTTAATGGAAGGCCTTCTGAGAAAACAGGTCCACAGAGGACCAGAGGTGGTGCAGACAGCCGCGCTCTCCCTCCAAAGTGAAGCTGGGAGAGGGTGGAGGGAGGGGACGTTGCGATATCATCTCACAGCTTTTCTCACGCATGCTCTTAGAGCCTGTTTCTGAGGTTTAACCAGTTTTCTAGTGAGCTGAAATGAGGTCGCAGTAGCTCACGATCGGACTCCAGGACACCGTGTGGCTGTGCCTGTAAAGACTTTGTCGTCCGGCTCAGATGCGACCACTCCTCCTGGACAGGTGGATGAACAGCATCAGTAAAGCAGTGAAAATACTTTCTGAAAACACGGTTTCTTTTCAAAGCTCTGACCTGGGTTATATGGCCCTGTTGTAAAAGTGGCACGAGAGAAAGTTTCAGAGGATAGCAGGAGAAAGTTTCATAGGACAGTGAGGAATGAGAAACTGAAGGACGCCCAAAATGAAAACCTCCACCAGCCTGCACTTCATGTAGTCGAGTTCATGACAGTGAGCCGTGTGTCTTTGAGATGTTCTCCGAAAGTCATCTTGGTGTAGGCTACAGACGGTGCAAGTGTGCATTGCCTGGCATAGAGTAGTATATGTGCATGAACTTCCTAAAATACATGCAACCATCACTGATGACAGACCAAAACAATTATTTGTTAACCTGAATTTCCAATGTGTCCTTATCCAGTAAAATAACACTATAAACCATCCAGAACTTTAAATTAGAAGCTTCCTTAGACATTACCTAGTGTAACACCTTTATAAATGGCTACACGGGAGCCCAGGGAAGCTCTGCCCCCAGTCGCCTAACTAGATAACTTTAGAACCGCAATGACAGCCTCCTGGTACCTTCCTTCCCTGTGGCTTATTTCTTCTCCCAACTGCCATGCCAAATATACATGGCAATTATGGAAGAATGCTAGTGAGTGAAACAGAAATGGACAGTTACGACTGAAATTAAAACTTAAATGACCACACTCTGAACAAACGAAACCTATTTTCTCCTAATTTTAAGAATTTATTTTTCTTTTCTCATTAGAGGGGGCATGGCATTTAAAGCACAAATCTCAGTTGGAAATGCTGGACACCTGTTATACAGACATGTCTTAGCTGTGACCACACTGAATGGAATTATATTATGGGCTTTCAACAGCTCATGTGATAGAAGACACTTATTGAAATAAGGATTCCAAACAGATCTCTAGGTTCATGGGTTTTTTCAAATTCATACAAATTTTAGATAACCCTCTGGGGATTTTAATACTAGAATTATCAATCTATTATTTTCGCTAATGACTGTAGGCGTTATATTTGAGGCAGTTGCCAAATGACCGACCGCCTTTCTAATAAAGAGGGGCCAGGTGCTGTGGATCTGCTCGTGGGGAAAGTGATCTCAGTGTTCCGTCTTATACCTCATTCTCCGTGTCAGGGATTCACTATGATCTCTGAATTGTTCCGTTTCATTTGAAAATGTTAGGATTTGTGGTTATGTTCACCGTGCCATTGGATTTAAGGGAACAGTCTGGGATGAGAGAGGTTTCCCTGGATAACCACGAGCCCTCCTCCAGTATGTCTAGTGGCAGCTGGGTTCCAAGAGCCTCAGCGGGTTATCCTCATGTGAATACTCTTATACTTAAGAATTTGTGTTTGCGTTTGTAAAAATGAGAACTCTTGACTCAAATGTAGCAAAATACTTAGCTAGAAAGCCAAAAATAAGTTTTTTTTATTTTTGGAAGACATTTTAAAGATTTTTTTCTTTTACAATAAGTACTAGTGTAGATGCCTCAAAGAGTAGCAATTCCTGAACTACAAAGGCATCTGAGCTGTTTATATTAACATAGTCATCTGCATTTCCCTACAGGATGCCTATATTTGTGCATACTTTTAAAGGTGGATTTCATCAAAGAAATTCACATTTCACAGAGACAAAAATATCGACCCTTTCCTAAGAGATATTCCAAGTATCCTTGGAAAATCACTTCATTATTTCTTAATTATCAAGGCTGTCTAAATCAAAGAGCCAAGGTTAAGCAAAAAAACTTTAAAATCTCCTTTGTACAGATGCAACTCAGTCATGCTTTCTATCCACACATTCATTTAAAAGATGCATACCTTTCCAACCCCCTTGTTTAGTCCATGTGTCCTCTATATTTGCCAAATAAAAATGATGCTTAACCTTTTAAAAAAATAAATAAATAAATAAAGATGCATACCCCAGCAGGCTGATGTTGGGAGATCCTGTCTAACCAGAAAATGAACCAAGAAAATGGCGTTTCTAAACAAGATAATTGTTTTGCTCAAAAAATATTTCCCCTCTACTATCATCAAACGTAGCTATCAATGCTGTATTCCCTATTACCAGAGTCCTACAGAAAACACAGTTAAAAAGAAGGGGAGTTTTCACAGAGCGGCAGATCGGGAAGGTTGAAAGTATTTGTTTGAAGCAGCCCCACCCTCAGGGGAAACCATTCATTTATTTCTTGTGTGGTTGTTTTTCTTTCTTGTAAATATTGCCGTGAGTGTGACTACACTCTGCCCAGACAGTCCTTGATGGAAACGTTTGGTCAGTCCAGTTATCTGGTGAGTCAGAATAGTCATTGGATGCAGCTGACAAATTGCGCTAACATGTCCAAATGCCCATTTAGAGCAGTAGACCATGTACCTGGCCTCCAGGGCATACTTTGTAAGAGGAACACTTTTTCTTCTGAAAACTGAATTCTTAAAAGCTAGCCTGTGCATGGAGGGCACTTCCCTTTTCTCCATCAACTAAAATGGTATTTTGCATAAAATAAGACGAGATGGAAAAGAAAATATTTATGTAACTGATAGTTTTCTTCCCAAGCCAATCAAACCCGTCCCTGCATAAAGTTTGATATGTGCCAAGGAGAGGTCGCACCAGTGGGGCTCTGGAACTGTCTAATGCTGACTCGTGACAGTGGACCATTAAATTTTCAGGAATTTGAGAAGTTCGTTATTAAACACAGCCATCATTAAATATGAAATTATAAAACACAACTGAATACATTTTATTGAAAACACAGGTAATAAGCAAAGCTCCCACTTCTTAATCAGTCTACTGCATTCTTCCATTTATCTCTATTCTTGAGGTTGTTTATGTCAATTACATCTGCACAGCCCCAGCGTTACGTGATAGAACGCTGCTGCGCATCTCCTGGCTCCACACGCAGTAACATCACGTTGGTAGCCTGAAATTGACCACAGTGGGAGTATTTACACCACAGCAATATCCAAATGCTACGGACCACGGTCTGTCATTGCTGGATAGCCAGCTGTTACAGATTTCCTGGCACACAACTGAATGTCATCATCACTTTATCTCTGGAAAATAAATAATGGGAAGCCATAGAAAATTATTAAAATGGTATTAAATACAATCACTCATCTTCAGGTGGCTTAAATTTTGTTTTAGTTTTTAACCTCTCTGAAGACTCTAACTAGGCTATCAGTAACATTTGATGTTTGTATTTTATTAATAATTAAATTATTTAATCATAGGGATGCTTTTCAAAACATTTCTCTCTATGAGTTTGGCCAGGGAAATCTTGGCAATGCAGCTTCAGTGTAAGCAATAACAACTCCAGGCTAAATTCAGGGAGATGTTGGCCTAATTAGAGTATCAGTGAAAATGTGCTTCGGTACTAATTTTTAAGTTTATAATTTTAGCATTTGCTAAAAGCAGGAAAACACAGTAGCATAATACTGTGCCCAGATTCTAATAAATACAGCTCAATTGAAACATAAACTGTTAGTTCAAACAAATTAAACCCTGGCACTATGCTAAGTCACCACAGATATTTAAGGTGTTTGATTTCCAAATAGGGTGGTGTGTCAGTTGTTAAGTTCAGTATACAGGGTGCCCTGTGTAATCGTATAGGGAATCTATTAACTTTTATCACAGATTTAAGAAACTGGTCTAAGATAAACTGTGATCAGCAGTTACGAGGGAAGCAAACACGAAACCCAAGTCGTCCACAAGAGCTGGAGGATGATTTGCTGAAAAACTGTGTCATTGACCGACAATCGTAGGGTGAATTCACATTCATTTTGCCCAACAGCAGTCTGCAGAACCTGTGCTCTCCCCATAGCTATGTCTCATTGCTATATAAAGTTCCAACATATTATCTCTTTTGTTTCTTTGGCAGTTTTAAGTTAGAACTTTCCAAACAGATGTGACCTATAGAAAAAAACTGTCTTTCAGAACAGGCAAATAAAATTAATGTTTTATTCTTTAAAGATTTTATTTACTTTTATTTTTAGAGAGAGGAATGGAGGGAGAAAGAAAGGGAGAGAAACATCCATGTGTGGTTGCCTCTTGAGTGCCCCCTACTGGGGACCTGGCCCTCAACCCTGGCATGTGCTCTGACTGGGAATTGAACTGGTGATCCTTTGGTTCTCAGTCTGGCACTCAATCCACTGAACCACACCAGCCAGGGCTAAAATTAATGTTTTAGATAAAATACTGCAAAGCAATTAGGTATAGAGTTAAGGTATGGAAATTTGGATTTTTATTTTCTGAGTCACATTAGGCACTCTAAGCATGGAAGGGAAAGCCTGAAGCATTTCTGA
Organism: Trachops cirrhosus; assembly: GCA_028533065.1. Taxonomy (NCBI): domain Eukaryota; kingdom Metazoa; phylum Chordata; class Mammalia; order Chiroptera; family Phyllostomidae; genus Trachops; species Trachops cirrhosus. The sequence continues at coordinate 12,285,496 of CM052545.1, read as the reverse complement.
TGTCAAAGAAACAAATCATGCCTGCCTATTAGTAACAAGGAAATAGGAAAAAAAACTTGTGTGACAATAACAACCAACAAGAAGTACATGCAATCAGCTCTCTGGAACTTGCATTTTTATAGATGACATGAATATTCATCATTTTAAATTACAAGGAGGAAAACAAGGTTCACAAGCGTAGTGCCCAGAGAGAGTGACTATCAGGGACAGAAAACCTAATACAAGTGACAGTGCCTGGCAAACCGACCGTATCTTGCTGATCTTTGAGTAAATGGAGTTAAGAAGACGCTGCCTTTCCATGCGTACAGTGTGAATGCATCCACAATCATCCTGAAAGGATCTAAATATTTCTGAAGGACACAACCCAACAGTCCGTCTTTAATGGTGACTTGGTGCAGTATTGTTAACTAGTAAGTAATATGGACTCAGATTTTAGCAAGATTGCTGTATGACCTGTATAGTTCTGTGATGCTTTCACATCACTATCAGTATTTGAAAATATTTCATGTTAAAGAACTTTCAGACTTTTAAAAGGCAAACTCCACATGTCTGTAACTGTATAAGACACCCGTTTCACTGCACAGGTGCAATTCATTGCACACGTATACTTCCCGTGTGAATATTTTATTATTTTATTTAATCTAACATCTAATTTTTAGATTCTTGTGGTACTCATCTGAAATGTTGGCATTTGTTTTCTTTTTATGTTGCATAGATATTCTAGATGAACCAATAATGTGTGTATTCCTAGGACGTGAGGCACAAGTAGGTTAGATCATTTTATATGTGCATTTGGAGAAGTATCATTTCATTTTATTGTTCTGTGGAAACCATATTCATTGTACACTGTGTGTATATTTTTGTTTAAATAAATGTGATTTTTATTTTTTATGTTTCTGTCTTTTTCTCCCTAATATGCATTTTTTCATTTTCATCAATATAGCAATGTCCAAAACTTAATGAAAATATTAGAAGAGCAGAGCATACAATATTCAAAGAGAATAAGCTACTTTTATACTGGACCATGATTACAATGCAAACTTTGCATTGATACAAGGTTAGTCTTGTAGTCATTAGCGGAATGCACTGTTTGGGGTTGCTATTCTGGGGGACCAAGATCAACCACAATTTTTAAGAAGTTCCAAGAACCAGATGCCAATCCTTCAACGATGGGCTAATCACTGACTGATCTCTGTAGTTAAGAATATATGTAGAGTCATTTGAGCACAGGTGACAGCTTTTCCATACAGCTGCCCAGATCTGATTATATTTAATTCATTATTACAGTTGATAGTACAAGGCAATTCCCGAGAAGTTTTAGATTTTGTTACAAAGGAATTAACCAAATGAGACCCCTGCTTGCAGTTAAAGAAAGAAGTTTTGCCATCTGGAGAAATTCAAGAACATATCTGATCCTATATAGCAAGAAACATTCCCCTTCTGTATAATCATCATCAATATATGTTCATACTAATGCGTCTTTCACATCTAAGCAAGATCGATACTGTAGGTAGCCCTGTGGTGAAGCAATGCATAATAAATTAGAGCAAAATGCTGCCTGCCGTAAAACTAGAAGAGTAACCTGAGGGAAGCAGTGCTCTGTTACCGTACACATCCATGCAACGGTTCCTTGAGTGTTGTAAGAGCCGGACACTCCTGCTCAAAGTCAAGAAAATTTCTGCCAGGACTATACCTTGGGATCTCCAGAGAGTGGAAACAGGAGGATGGGTGAATGCAGTTGAAGCATGTCAAGCCAGCACTTATCCTAAAGTGGACATAATTCTGTGGTTCCTTATAACAACAAACACTGAATTATCTGTTCTCTCAATGTCTTGATGAATGAGGAGGACTCAAGAACAACTTCTTAAATTAATAGTAACTGAAAAGTGAAAAGAATATTTGGGTAGAACACTAAGAATGTGGTACTCAAATATTAGGAGCTACCTCTGTCTCTTTGTAGGCATGATTTTGTCAGTATAGCCCTTAGTTTCAGGATTAAATAATAGCAATGGTGGTAGTGATCTGCTTTTTGCTCAGTATCACAGCTTCTCCATTTTTAAACCAACTGACCATAAACTGCCACCTGCTTGATGACCCTTTACTTCCCTTGATGTCGAGTGTGTGCGCCCTATCACCCCAGTTCCCTTCTCAATACTCTTTAGTCTCAGCTACTACTTTGCTTCCTCTGCCTGCTTCTTACACTTAGAAAAAACCCAAAGTTTAGACTCAGCATTCTGTCTTTCTCATTTGCTACGCTCTCCTTTGAGGTATTCAGCCATCGTTTCTAATGAGAAGACTCCAGCACAAGGCTAAGGAAGGTGAGTTTTTGAGTCAGAATGCCACGTGCAAATATTGGTTCCCCCACTTGGTTAGAAGCAGGTGTGTGTCAAGTTGCTTCATGTTTCCAAGCCTTCAAATTCTCGTTTGTAAAATGAGGCTGATAGTATGACTTACTCAGGATAAGCGCTGGCTTGACATGTTCCATCTACATCCACCCACCCTCCTGATTCTACTCTCTGGAGATACCAAGGTGTAGCCCCGGAAGAAATTTTCTTGACTTTGAGTGGGAGTGCCGGTCTCTTCCAATGGGCTACCTACAGCATTGTTCTTGCTTAGAGGAAGAAAGACACTTTAGGGTGAACATATATTGATGATGATAATACAGAAGGGGAGTGTTTCTTGATGTAGGATCAGAGACATTCTTGAAAGTCTCCAGAGAGCAAAATTTTATTCTTTCTTTAAATGTGAGCATGGGCTGCATTTGGTTAATTTCTTTGCAACAAGATCTAATTAAAATTCCTTGAGAATTGCCTTCTACTATCAACTGTTATAATAAATTATACATAATCATATCTTAATAGCTATATAGAAAAGTTACCACCCGTGCTCAAATGCCTCTACATATATTCTTGAAAAATAAATGAGAAGTTGTTCATATAGCCCTTTGCCCAATGCCCATGTCATAGGGCTTACTCAGCACTCAGCATCCATGCCCACTGTGGCTTAGTCCCTTGAAGTCCCATCACTTGGAACTTAAGGGCTTGAAGACTAAAAATTACATGTCCTTGGCACACTTACTATGAGAGTTCAGGATACAGGTTCCACCAATATGAGACCCACCTATGCCATATTTGGAAGGTAGACAGCAAAGAGCAGGAGGTGTTCGCCCCTTCTGCTCCAGCACAGGCAGACAGGCAGGAGTGGATAAGCAGCAGCCAGAGTCCCATATCCACACCTATTCCCCAGCCCCCTAATGGCTGGCTGTGACTTCAGCAGGGGAAGCCGCAGAGCAGCATTTTCTTGACCGGTGGGTGACAATAGTAGTCTTGACAACTGGTTCAGAGGTGCTTGAAGCCACAACAAGCCTGAGAAGAGTCCTCTCTTGGTGTGGAGTTTCTCCAGCCTTTAGAATGATTGTATCAACATCTAATCCCCCATAATACAAGTACTAAATTGTTTTCTGCTAGAATAACTGGAGAAGCCTATTTCCTGCACTGAACCCTGATGGATGCCCTCAGCTTATATACTCCACAAATTTCTTCTTGGCAGTCATTGCCGATGAACTAATCTTTGATATTTTAGCTGGGTTCCAGTGCCACCTTTCTAAGTAGCTACTGGCTAATTTTGAATGCGTAGACCTTAGGATATTCATACTTTCATTGCCTCCCTCTCAATTCACACACAGCCCTCCTAGGTTGCCTGTCGCTGTTAATGGAATCCATATCCTAGTCACACAGGTTTACAAGCTTGAATCAGCTTTAACACTTCCATCTCTGCTGACATATAATATTTCATGTGTCACTAGGTCTGTTCATTATCTGCCACTTCACCTCAGATCTGCTCCTTCTCCTGTTTCATTGCCATAGCTAGTTCTTTCATATGCATCCTTTATTACCCCCATAGCTGTCATTCCACCCAAACTAAATGGAGATTGGTATTCAATAAAAGCCACAATTTGGCCTTACCTTCTCTACAAGGCATGTTTTCCATCTCCTGCAATTGTATCCTCCACGTGAAACCATTCGAGGATAGTAGTCTGCATGCACAGTGATCTCTCTCTCTCGCCCTGCTCAAAATTTAACTCATATGTTGCTTGTTCCAAAGTAATCTTCCCATATCCCTACAAATGGAATTAGCCTCTACTAGTCTAATTCTTGTGTATTATATCCTTTAAAATTCACTCATACATTCAGTTTTTCTTCTCTCATTTACTCTGTAGGTACTATTGAGTGTGTAGCCGGCAGGCAGTTAGAAATGTGGTGTTTAGACAAGAGGCCTGATTCTTCAAGGAGTTCACTGCGGAGTCTGGGGGTGGAGGCAGATATTTTTAAAAAATAGCTAAGTAAATAATTATTAATTACCATGATCTAGGAGTTTGGGCAGAGAGTCATGGTGTAGGTCGGGGGTTCTCATTTTAGGTGGACGGGCGGGCACAATCCCTCTGACATGTCATTGTCATTTAGATTAAGCTGTAAAGGAAAAGAATCATCCAGCAAAGGAAGGGAGGGGGCCAACAGGGCCAGTGAGTGTTTGGGTGCAGGCAGTGAGTGCATGGGCCACCCAGCATGAAGCTGGGAGAGAGATGAGATCAGAGTTAGCACAGGCCTTTTGGTTCAGGTAAAGGAATTCGAGTTCTGCATGCAATTAGAAGCAATTACAAGGTTCCAAGCAGAGGACTAACGTGACCTAGTTTATACTGTGAAAGGGTCACTGCAGTCGCTGTGCAGAGGCTACATTACAGGGGATCAAAGCTGAAAGTGGTGAGGCCGTGGGGAAGCTACCGCAGCACAGTGAGAGGGGGCAGTAGCCACGGCGAAGCGAAGTGGAGCGATTCTGTGTAACATTTGGGGAGTAAGAACTGCAGGACGTACTGATGGGTGGGCAGCGGGGGCAGTGAAGGGTAACAAGTAATTAAGGTGAGGTTCATTTTTGACCTGAGAGACTGAAAAGTGGCGGTGACGTTCTGAGATGCAGGAGAAAGAGGCAGGGACAGGTTTGAGGGGAAACCAATTGTTTGGCTTCGAACCTGAGAGGTTCAGGGGCTCTAGTCCATTAGGAGCAGAAATTCGCCTCTCATCGTGGAGATGAATGTGGGTTCAGAGAGGAGACTGAAGCGGGAATAGAGTAGTGTAAGCTGTCAGGACGTGCAAGTGAATAAAAGTACAGAACAGTGGACAGCACGTGTTGGCTGAAAGTGACGAAATATCTAGCTTAAGCAAAAAGGCAATTTCTTGACTCATAAACTGAGAAAGAGCAGGGGTTGAGCTTTGCACATCGCTGCCTGATGTTTAAATGTTTAAAGGATGGTTTCAGTTTCTCTCCTAGGCTTACCTAGTACTGTGGGCTAATGTCTTAAAAGAAAAAAGAGATCCTCTCTCTCCCGGCAATCATATCAATCCCCAAAAGGGCTCTGTTTGGGGACAAGTTTGGGCCCCCTCTAAACCTCCATGGCAGGTGAAGCGGGCACTTAGAATGACCACCTTATAAGGCACCAGGGAAGAACAACTCCCCGAAGGAAAAGACGGGGAAAACGGACAGCCATTTCTTCCCGGGGAGTGAGGACAATGAGGAACAGGCCTGAGAGCAGCCCCTGGGGGAGCTCTACCATTAAGAGTTAAGTTGTAGTAAAAACAGCCTGATTTTGATAGAAATTACTTTCGTGTAAAGTTGCGGTTTTTGGAGTTAGATGCTATCTAAGGTATGAAAACAAGCAGAATCTCAGACACGGCTGCCGGTGGGAACGCGAAATGGCACAGCCACCTTGGAAGACAGTTGGACAGTGTCCTATGATGTTAACGCATGTTTAATGCCTAAGCCAACCGTCTTACTCTTAGGTATTTACCCAAGAGAAATGAAACTGTGTGTTCGTAGGGAAACCTACACACAGAGATTTATGGAGACTTTAGTTATAATTGCCAAAACCTGGAAACAATTCAAGTTCCCTTCAACCACTGAAGGGATAAAGAAATTGCGGTGCATCCCTACTTCGGGATACCACTCACCACCACGTGACAGCCCATGCAAGGTGGGATTCTGGATTGGATCCTGGCACAGAAAAACAGCCTTCCTGGGAATCGAAATACAGTCTCCAGTTTAGTTCATGGTACTGTACCAAGGGTCACGTAAGACGGTGACATGACGAGAAGCCAGGGAGAGCTGTACAGGAAGTCTCTGAACCATCTTTACCACTCCGGTAAGTTTAAAAATATCTCAGATTTTTTTTAAATGCTATATCTTCATCTCTGGTAGCCTTACACCTTTTCTACTTGCTAATTTGTTCAGGATGTGACAGGAAAAGGAGATACTCTAAACAAATTTTCTAAAATTTCCCTTAATAAATAATCTTGGTGGGGTTCATTATCTTATAACTGTGTAATGTAGTAAGTTAGTAGACTAAATGATTTTCTAGCACAACCTTTATCATGTTTATAAAAATTGTCAGAACACCTAGGAAAATTGAGTATAAGAATTTTATTTGAATTATTTCTCCCCTTAGAAAATATTTTTAGTAAATATCTTTTCTAAATGTACTGCTTTAGAAAATGGCTGGAGAAAGAGATAATATATGAAGACTTGAGAGAAAACTAATAGTTTAAATATAATTTTAAAAACTCTTGATGTATGAATATGGCCTATAAGAAAATTTTATATTTTTGAGGCATTTCTTGAAATTAATAGTTCTTAGAATGTCCTTTTGAGGAAGAAAATTGCAAGGATATTGTATGATTTTGTTCTAGACCTGAGGGATGACATAGATATTACTTTTAAACTGTGTGTTTCAGATAAAAACACACACTTGTTTTTTTCTGCTTTTGTATACTACTATCTTTTAGCATGGATATTTCTCCATTTAAAGAATATGAACATTCAACATTTATAACTGAGAGAATTGAAAAAAAGCTTTTCTGTATACATTAATTCAAATTTCATGGATGTTGCATATGTAATGGTTTTAAATCTTTAAATCAGCCTAGAACAAATACTAAAAAATTTCCGGACTAGGGCGGGGGAAAGCACTTAGACAAATGTAAGCAAGTGAACACATTATCTGGCTGGAAATACCTTGGGACCCAAAACCAATAAGATACTATCAAAAAGAGCTTTTCCCCGATATTAAAATGCATGGCGAATTTTTGAGAGAGGAAGCAAACAGCCTGCCTGAACTGTGCAATTGATTTTGCCTGCAGATGCTGCGCTAGAAAAACAGTGGAAGGAGATAGAGTCAGTCATCCAGGAAGCCGACGGGCACCTGCCGCGATTCTGTGGCGGTTCTGCTCTCATTAAACCCAGGGGCAGGGAGATGAGCAAAGAGAGATTACTTCCTCACACGGCACGATTTCGGCTACCTAGAAGGTTCAACGTGGACTTGGACGCAAATTTTAATCAGTTGTAGGTATTCAAGAACTGCGTAGTGAGTTGAATGGACCTTTGATCAGAAAGGCTGTTGGTGCTAAGTTATGGAGTAAAATGTATTTCTTCTTTAGTGGGAAAAAGGAAATAAAGGAACTGGTAATAAAAAAATTCATCTGAGTCAATTTTGAAGATCTTATTAGCTTTATTCAATGATTCCTGAATCAGGCTACATCGGACCTAATAGGTAGAGAGGAGCTCCAAGGAGCAGAAGGGAGTGGGAACAAGGCTGTTATATTAGACCAAAAGCAGGTTGGTGATTGCACAGTCACTGTCCTTGCAAGGGTGTCCAACCTTTGGGCGTCTCTGGGACACACTGGCAGAAGAAGTGTTGTCTTAGGCCACACATTAAATACACAAACACTAACAGAGACTGATGAGTGAAAAACATGTTTTAAGTAAATTTACGATTTCGTGTTGGGCCGCATTCATTGCCATCCCAGGCTGCGTGCGGCCCAGGGACCTCGGGTTGGACACCCCTGCTGGGTGGCAGGGCTCTATCAGGCAGGTGACCCAACTAGTGCTGATCAGGTGATTCCTGATTGACTGGTTTAAGATTCCATTTCCGAGAGAGCCAAAACCATAAGTAAGTGAGGTCTTGATTTGGTGATGTGGGGCTTAGCATAAGCAACTCCATTTTGGGACTGTTGGCTTGTTTTTAACACCGTTACACCTTTTCTGTTGAGTACTGCTTATTTCACGGAAAATCTCTATGAGGTTTGTGGAATATTTTTCCTGGTTTTTATTTATTAGTTAATCAGTTTGCTTGCTTATTTTGTCTTGCATAGACAGTCATCTGCCTAAAATGATACAGGTCTGTTTTATCTGAAAAAGATATTGATCCACCAAAAATGGATTCCATTTTTGCCCTATTCTATGTTCTGAATGTAATTTCAAAATAAATGTATTAGAGAAATGAATCCCAGAGATACTAGTAGTAACAATGTAATGTCAGTTAATTCTCCTTTGGGTTTAGTATTCTTATGTCAGAAAAGGTAATAGTTTTTTTGCTTAGTTTTCTTCACTTTTAAGGAGTTAATACTGCCTATTCATAAATTTTTTTTGGTAAAAACACACATAAATTTTTTGTTTTCTTGTAAGAATATAATATTTTAAAAAATCTGGCACCCTTGGATCTTGGCTGTCATTTGTGGATAAGATATTATCAGTTGCATTAGGAATTCTTTTTTGCATGGCATTTTTGGTAGATGAGATCTGTACCAACTTGATGGATGAAACTGTTTTCTGATTTTTCAATTTCCTAATAAAGAAATAAAAATGTATCTTCTTATTCTAGCTCTACAAGATAACTAGAAATGTCCTTAAGACATCTGCAATCCTAAATGAATAAAATTGTATTGAATATTGGACATCTATTAACTAGGACAGGGGTGTCAAACTCATTTTCACCAGGGGCCACATCAGCTATGCAGTTGCCCTCAAAGGGCCGAATGTAACTTTAGGACTGTATAACTATTACTACTCCTTAACAGGTAAGCGAGAGCTCGGCGCTGCTGCCGGGTAGAAACAAGGAGCCGGGCAGGGCAAAACCAGGTGGAGGGCCGGATTCGGCCCGAGGGCCCTGTGTTTGCCACCTGGGAACTAGGAGCTGTGTTTTACATTTGCTGGCATTCTTCTCTTTCCTCTCAGTCATACTACGCATTATTATCAAATCACAGTTCTTTAAGTCATCTGCTATTTCTACCTTTATCTTGCAGATTTGCCGTATTGATAATTGAGACCATCGGGTAAATGAAAGAACCCTCTCAGAGAGGAAGACCTGTAATCAATTTAAAAATCATCTTTTATTTGTCAGATTGGGCAGGGCAAGTGTCCAGGTCCTTTCTGTGAGATACGAAAAAGTAATCATTCTTTTTATTTTGCAAAGTAGATAACCAAAAAAACACAGAACTGAAGTTATCACATGCCAACAGAGCTCACTTCTCTGAACTCATACCACTGCGAACTGCAGGCTACAGCTCTCACGAGGTGAGTATATCACCCTCCCGGGTAACAGAGTGAGAAGCTGGAAACTCACCACTGCAACGCAAATCAGAATTTGCTTTCATAATAGTACCTATCAGTGTCTCCTTCAGGTAAGTCATGTGTGAAGAAACATTCTTCCCAGACTAGTGGAAACTTAGGGATCACTCTGGAATAAATTTAGATACACAAAGAAGTCCAAGAATAGATTCGGTTTAGTGCAGCCTATGGCTACGGAGCTTGTCCTATGCACTGGGCACTGTGGGAGGGGATTGGATTCGAGAGTAAATGAGGTTTTCACAATGTAGTGGATACGACAAACAGGAAGCTACAATTTTAATATCACACAGAGGGATTTAAGAGTGCAGAGGAAAGTTGGGATGCCAGTCCTGGACAGAAAGAAGGGATAAAAGAAATCTCACAGAGGGACGCCAGTCAAATTCTGAACAATACACAGGGTTAGCTAGGGGAACAGACTGGAATATTTGTACCAAATCACCTAACAAAGTTATGGAGTGAAAAATTGGTGTGATTACTAGCAGCTTCATGCTTTAAGTCTAGTGGTGGTTGCAACAAAACGATTTACGGGAAGGGTAACAAACAAACAGGTTTAATTGAGGAAATGAGACAGGAGATTAAATACTTCTTTCACAAAGAATAACACGGTAATCCCGAGCTGTCTTTGGGCACGTCCCAACTGACCATGTTTTCTAAAGTCTGTCTGTTCATCTGCCAGTATATGGTCGGTTTTCAATGTCAGATAAAAAGCTAATCTTTAAAGTGAAAACAACCTATTTATATTTATTTATTCATGAGAATTCTAAATGGATAACTGCAAGACATGCTCGCACAGCTAAAGATGTGTGTATATACGCACACATCCCAAACAATACAACTCCATTTGCATTAACCATGTTAAGTCAGATCAGTTTTGCAGACCTGTGGGCCGGAGCTCCGACACTTAATTCTTCTTGATCTTCCACCTGGTAAATTTCGTTCCCCACTGTGTTTCCCTGCTATCTATTTTGAACATTGTATTTGTTTGGACATCGTTAACAAAGAAAGTAGCCTCCTTCTTGAAGTTACAAGATGCAGAAGAGCATTTCAGACATTTCAGTGAGAAAACAATCAAATAAATTCACATTCTCAGCTCTTTGGTCACACAGTCAAATTAAGTTGGAAATACATTCTATTCATGAAGTCTGAGACTATTTGATTGTTAGGTAGACACGAAGGGTGTGCAGATGGATGAGCTACATAAGGATAAGGAGGAATCCAAATCGTACTTCCTACTCCAGAAATATATACTTTAGATGGGGAGAATCAACTACTATTTGTCGAGCATCTGTTATCTGCTGACTCAGTGACAGGCGTTTTGTTAACTTTACTTTGTTTTTGCAGAAGAACACTGGAAGGTGAGGAAATAAGGCTCGGAAAGAGAACCCAGCTCATCGTCAATCACCGGCGGAAGACTTCTGAGTCCGTGACCTGCGCCCTCTGCACGACAGCGGCCCTACTGCCACTTGGAGCAATTGCATCCCTGTAAAGACTGAATGATGGCAGTGTGGTTTAGCTGCACCCATAGGGAAACAAAATGTGTGAAAACCCACATTTATGAGACAGAAAAATCAGGAGACAGTTGTAGGAATTTTAAAGGAATTTGAACATTTGTTCATCATCAACAAGTACAGATCATTTACTGGGCGCCAGACCTTGCGCTCAGGGCTTTATGGTGGTTCTCTCATTCAGTCCTCAAAGTAATTGTATGAGGGAGTCGGTTATAGCCGTGAGAGGGGTGTATGACATTCACCCTCAAGAGTGAGCCCAGACCTCGTTTTGCTCTGAGCTACTCTGCAGCCCTCTCCCAAACTTCCTCGCACATTGGAAGGCTGATTACATGCAACCTTGGAAGTGAGGCATCTTTCTCAGGTGGTATATGTGAGTAGGAAATGAAAAAATTACAGATGCTTTTCATTTAGACAAAATTTTGCAAACCTTTTCTCTGCACATGAATTGGGATTCATCCCTAAAAGTTTAGAGTATAATATTAAACTAACATTACTAAAACGGGAACATATTTTTAAAGTTTAAATGGTTGTCAAAGATTTGGAAGAGATTTTTTCATTTAAAATTCCACCTAACATATTTAGTTTTCTTCCTAGTTGTATTCCAGGTATAGTCTAAGGAATTACTTTATACAAATCTGAGAGCTTAAAACCCAAAGCAAACAATAGTGTCACTTTTGTAAGAGTTAAAGTAGAGTAAGAATCTAGCCTATTTTTTTCACTGCATCTTACCTAGTTTCTTATGGAAATAAGACTGTGAAAAGAGAAAGAGAAAAGAACGTAACTTTTGAGTCAGTCAAATCCCAATTTGCCACTCTTTTGCCGTGTGAATTGGGAGCACAGTCAGTTTCTTCACCTGAAATGGGACAACGATGTCACGGAGCAGTAGTGAGGGCCAGATGGGGCAACAACAGCATGGTCTGGGCACTTGCGGGATAGTTATTGTAGGAATTATATTTCTTATCAGGGCCATTTAAAAAATAAAAATAAAGTAAGTTGTTAGCGTTTTTATTTTAAATAAGTGTCAAAGTAAGGCCTACAACTCAAAATATTTAACAGTCCAATATGATTCTTTGTTCTGAGTGTGGAACTTGAGTGTCTTGGGTTTATAAAGGGAAGTCAGGTAGAAAAGCTAACTAGATAGTCAGTCTCTGACTCGAGAATATCCATGCTCTTGGATTTCTTTCTTTCTTTCTTTTTTTTTTTTTTTACTTTTTTATTTTCCCTGCCCTGGTTTCCTTCTTTAAAAAAGTTTTAGTTATTATTAACATTTCACCTATCAGAACAATTATAATAATAATTACAGTCACAACAAAAAAAGGACACACAGAGAATTGATGTAGAAAGTAAGGGGTTTGTCCTTGTGGTTGTGGTTTGTGGTTTTTTTAATCCTATTTCCTTCAGTTTGCTGGTTGCAAAAAATGGAATGTAGGCCTCATATCCAAGATTTGAGGCACTATTCTTTTCTTTAAAAAGAAATCAATACTACACTCTTCTACTCTGCATGTAAGAACCACCTCTCTGAGTCCTTTCTTGAGGACAGATCTTCAATACCCTTGGAGCGAAAGACAGAGAATAAAATTGTTAGGCTATTGATTTACCAGTAGGGTTTAAAGGGCCGTGTGCAACAACGGTGTGCATTCAATGGCAATAATAATCTCATGAGGAAGCCCATGACCTGCTCTGTTACAACCAGTTTTGTATCTTCGCACACGGCCCGTCTGTGCTGCTGATTCTCATTAGCCCAGTGAGAAAAACGTCGACTTCAGGACTTTCTTTGTTTTAACTTCGTTTGGAAGCTAGAGCTACCCAGCATGCTTTAGTACAGAACAGTTACGAAGGTCACTATAGAAGTAGATGAAATAATTAATGAATATCGGTGTTGTAATTTACAGTTTACAAAAAAATCTTTCAAGTAAGCAGGATATGTCGCTACTATGTTCTAGATCAATTTCAGATATTTTAAATATGATGTCTCTTTTTTTCCCATAAAAGCAGTGCGGATGAAGTGATCACATAATTGAACTTGACAGCAGGATGGAAGTGCATTTCTCTGTGTGAATATTATCTGAAGGTAATGAGAAACAATCAACAATAATGCTTTCTGTATCTATTCCTAGGAAGCTACAAAAGGTTCTCTATTTTATGAAATTGCCCATGGCGGTCAGGTTTTTCTTAAAATTAATCCATTTGCAAAGACGACACACAAAGTCAGGAGTACAAATGGGGGTGGGACTCCCGAATTACTGAGCTAACATCTGCTGGATGAGCTGCAGGTTACTCAGAGAAGTCCTCACAGGTGTTCATCTAGTCCAGGCTCAAGTTCAATATTTCATTTCCTCTGTACCACCATTTAAATTTTCCTCCAGACTTCCCCGCCATGTCTGTAGTGCTGGGGACACCTGCACAGGGAGGCCCCACCGCAGCCCTGGGGACACGTGGAGCTCTGGATGTAGGATCTGGAGGGTAACGCCGATTGGTTCTTACTCTCACAGGTGGCCTTTGAACTGACCGCTCATGTCTGTAAAATGAGGGAGTTGAGCTAACATAGGCTGTGGAGAAACTCTTTACTTCAGCTTAATTGTTCTGTAATGTCAATCTCTTCCAAAGCTCGCCAGTCTGTTTACCAGGGGCACCGGTGAGGCAGCCCCGCCCGATCCTGCCCGGAGTTTTGCGGTGAGCCTTCTCTGAAGTCTCTCTTCTCTGGCTTCTTCCTCTATTTCCTGTAGTTTCTACGAACCAGAAGTTAGAACTACGTTTCTGGTGAGTACGCATGTTATGTGATGTTGGGTACCACACTGCCTCACATCGGAAACATTTTCTGTTTGATCGGTCCTCAGTGCTGGGTAAATTAAACGCTGGACTAACGTCGTTTCATGGTAAACTGCTTGTTTGCTCCCTGGCAAGCCAGAGATTCTCAGAAAGGTGTTGCATCTCGGTTTTTCATATTCCCTATCAACCACTCACCTAATTGTCTTAGGTGATCATTTACCAGGATCCGCAATATCATGAGAGGTTCCAACATGTCGATTACATTACCCTATAATTTTATTATCTGGACTTCTTCCATATTACTCCTTTACAGGTCTGGTAAATTTCCTACGGGCTGTGTCCCACCGCATCCAGCCCACTACTTGCAGCCCACTTGCTTTCAGAACAGCACCCCCTGGCTATGCACATACTGACATGTGACCTGTGGTGGCCCCCAGATTGCTCTGCGGGCTACCACGCCACAGTGTTCTCAGTGGCCCCATCTCTTCCGCAGCCCAGTTTAATCAGAACACAAATTACAACAAGTGTCATTCCAATCCCTTGATTGTGTTTATTAGGCAGCACCAGGGCTCATGCTACAGAGAACTTCACCTCTTCTTCAGCACCTTAAGTGGGTGGCCATTCAGTGTGTGGGATAACTTATTTGCTAAAACATATGCTTGTCGCTCATTTATTATCATCTTTAAAGCTGGAATCGTCTCCCACTCCATAATCTCTCTGGCTCTGGGAACTGCTAGGTCACAGATTTTTGTTTTCACCAAACAACACCAATCCTAAAGGGTAAGTTGCCTACTTAATATCTTTCCATTCAGTAGGTATATTTTATACTATGGTGGACTTTTAAGAAAGATGTCAGGGCATCTGTTAATGTAAAATTTTAAAGCCAATTTTATTATCTCTGTAATTCATTTGATTAGTTAACTAACCAAATAAAAGTGTGTTAAGTAGTTAATTGTACAATGCACAGCTTATTTCATTAGTTTCCAGACAAAGTTTTATTATAACCATCATTTTTATGCAAACCTAATTATTTTCAAATTTTTAAACACAATTTTTAAGTCACCGATGTATTTAAAACGACTTTTATGTGGAACAAGTCTCATCGTTCTCGGTTTCATAGAAGCATAGTTGTTTTTACTTGCACTGAAGCAGTTGATAGTGTTAACCAGAGTTAGCAGAAGTGTTTGCATGCTGAATATTGACTTTCTGACAAATCTTCCTGCAATTTAAACTTCGCTATGGAGACCATGTAATCATACAAAAGCAACCTCAGCCTTTTTAGCAACATAGACTGCTTTATTTCCTTTCCAAATTATGCTTAATTATTTTCATGAAAGTATTTTAACAAAAAGCATCTCCTCTGCTATTTGTTCCAACATATTACTAAGAAGGCAAAATATTAGATCACAGAAACAAGTTTAGGGTAAGAGACTGAATTCATGCAGGAACTAAGGAACTGTAGTTTGACAAAAAATATATATATTTTCTTCCCTTAAGGCCACAGTAGACGAATGTTAAGTTTTCATTGGTTTTCCTGGTTTGGGTGGAATATCAACAACAAGATAGCAAGCTTTACCTAATAAACTGGCTTCCTTATTAAGAATATTTTTATTTTCCTACATGAGCTAGTGAACTTTTAAACTGAAAGAGCTGAGAAGGCAGCTTGTCACAATTTATAGACAATTTTAAAGAAAGAAAAGAATGAATAAGCAAGTAATGACAATTTTGAAAATGCCTTAAGTATTGACATTGTCATAACTTATTTGGAAAGGCAAGATAATTGGCTTCAGTAGAAATGAAACTGTATGCAAGCATTTCCAATTTCTGACTTAATGAAAGTTACAAAATGATGAAAGTATAATTCATTTTTACCACAGTTAAAATACTTTCAAGTATTTATTTATTTTATTTTTTTCTCACCATTATTTATCCTTCCCTATACCCACTTCCACCTCCACCCACCCCTCCCCCATCGTCAGCACACTGCTGTTCGTGCCCATGACTTCTTTCTCCTTTTTTTCCTCTTTTGCCCAATCCTCCCAAGCCCCCCTTCCCCAGAGCTGTCAGCCTGCTCTCTATCTATGAGCCTGTCCCCATTTTCCTTGTTAGTTCAGTTTGTTCATTGGATCTTACCTACGAGTGAAATCATATGGCGTTTGTCTTTCTCTGACTGGCTTATTTCCCTTAGCATAATGTTCTCCACGTTCATCCATGCAAAGGGTAGAATTCTCTTCTTTTTGTGGCTGCATAGTATTCCATTGTATAAATGCACCACAGCTTTTTTGTCCTACTGATACCTACTGATGATCACTTGGGCAGCTTCCAAACCTTGGTGACTGCAAATTGCACTGCAGCATAATGGCCCTTTGGGTTCTCACTGACTAGAAAAAATGGATAAAGTGTTGACAGTGGGCCCTATATGAGACCATCAGAACCATGAAATATGATTGTAGAATAGAGTCAGCAATTTTGAAATATTATAGGTGTAAGGAAATTTCTTCAATAAGCATAAATATCCTCATCTAAACATCATTTGTTGTAAGAAGCTAAGGGCATATATATTCATAGTTATAATGCACTGCCTCCTCCCCAAAACACTGAAGTTTTGGGCTTTTGTTTTTGTTTGTTTTTCAATAACAAACTTAATAAATGAGACAAGTATCGTAACTGAAGGTAAAATGCAAATATTCCCGTCCTCTGCCCACCTCTGCTGCAGAAGGGTGACAGGGAACTCCGAGTAATCCTTCCTAGGGAGCATGTCCGAGACTTTGGCCGCAGCGATTGTGATGGGGGTAGATTTGTCGTCATATAACAGAAAGTTGACAGCCTGGGAGCTAGGTAGATGTGGATTCAAACCCTAAAGTTTCTACCTGCTATTTCAGGCAGGTTACTTTTCTCTGCCTAAGCTGTGTCAATAGCCATTGTTATATCCAGCTCACTCAATTATCTGAAAACTTAATGACCTGACATTCACAGAAGAAATGAAGAGACCATGTATGTGTCGGCATCAGTGGCTCAAATAGGAAAATACCAAGACTTAGAATAAATTTATGATTTTAGAAGTGGAGAAAAAATGGTAAAAATCTAACAATATGGGAACCAAAAACAACAGAAAAATATATAATTATCTTGATATGAAAAGAAAGGTGAATAGTGCACAGTTTATGTTTCTCCATTGACTGAGATGGAATTGTCCACTTCTGCCTTCTTTGTGTTATTTCATGCTAACAATTGAGCAAATAAATTCAGTGCGTTTGTCTTTGCAATAAAAGGCTAAGTTGTGGCAGAAATAGAATATTCTGGAATCAGTCTCACCAAAAGACATGTGCACCCTCCAAATTTGAAAACATCTCCAAAACTCACAGCAGAAGAATATTGATGTTTGTAAAACAAAATAAACACAAACTGTGTGCTAATATAATACTTTCTTATAGACTTTGTGTCCAAAGGTTTATTTCTACCACAAGTAATTGGACAAAAATTCTCTTCATTTTACACTCTTCTATGTTTATGATTAAAATATATTTAAGTTATAAAAATTGCCAGTGCTGAACATGTTAAGCTTATATATCTTTGGAAATCAATGGAAAGGGAGTTGGACATTCTAATATTAATATTATGAAGTTTTTGAAAGGTACATTGGGAGGAGCCAATGAAGAGCAATATGAAAACACTATAAACATTTCCTTCCCTCCCTCCTTCCTTACTTCCTTCTGTTCTTTCTTCCTTCTTTCCATCCTTCCTTCTTTCCATCCTTCCTTCCTATCCCTTGTAAGTCACCTGGTTAAACAAAGTCATTGGTGCCTCCTTTAAGAAACCTCAGCTGGGGGCCATTTCCTACAGGATAATAGCTGGACACAAAAGTCTATGAGAAGACACAATACACTGGCCAGACGACTTGGTCCGGGCCTTGCTGCCACTCTTACTGCAAGGGTCTGGATCGTTGCCACTCCTGAGTCAGTTATGACTTTGCTCTCGCGTTCCAAACCAGGATTTCATTTGTCAACAGGATATCTTCACGTGTCTCTCCTACTAGCAGGTTGCTAAAGTGCTTCTTATTCAATAATTTCAATTACAAAAAAACACTGGCTGGAAGAAACAAAATTTGAAATGAATGCTAGCAGTTTCTTATGGTTGCTGTAGCAAATTACCATAAACTTAGTTAAAATAATACACCTTTATTATCACAGTATTGGAGGTCAGAAGTTCAAAATGGGTCACACTAAGTTAAAATCGAGGTGTTGGCCGAGCTGCATTCCTTCTAGAGGTTCTAAGAGAATGTAGTGGGTTGAACGGTGACCTCCAAAAAGATATGTGCACGTCCTGTAGTTTGTCTGTAATCATATTCATAGGGTAACGCTGGTAACATGTGCCAGCTGAGCACTCGAGATAGGGCCAGCCCAAACTGAGAAATGTCTTAAGTGCAAATTCTGCACCAGGTCTCAAAGACTTAGTGGGAAAAAATATATGGACTATCTCATTAATAATATCAGTCACATGTTGAACTGGTAATATTTTGAAAATGTGACATGAAAGTTAATTCCACCTGTTTAAAAACTTTTTCAATGTTACTAGGAAATATGAAAATACACATGCAGCTTTTATTTCTAGTGGACCGTGCCGGTTTGTATTCTTGACTTTAGTTCTTTGAAGAGCAAAGACTGACCTAAGTACACAGGAACAGCGAGGGAAATCCGCCTACTTCTGTTCTAATTTCCTGGGTTGTTCCTTGTTTTTCCAAATGAATTAGGTAATGGAGAGAGACTTTGTCTTCATAGCCTCAGCATTATTAACTTGGAGCTCAATAAATATACAATAAATAAATGAACAAATGAGATGAGTGAATAACCATATGAATGAATAATCATTTGAATGAATGAGTATATGGAGCAGCACTTACATTATACATTTCAACATTTATCACTGATGATCAATTATTACAGTATGCTTTGAGTACATATATATCCCAGAACCCTGTGAATATACAATTAGAGAAAAAATATTTTTATTCAGGTAAAACATCCCTCTGGCCTCGTACAAGCTGTTCCAAACTTACAAAAGCAAAAATGACATATACCCTCAACTATTCTCTCAGTTTGTATTAGTCATTTGCAGCTTTTTTTTACTTGCTTATAAACAAGTTAATTGAGATAATACTACTTGTCAGCAACTTTGAATGTGAACAAAGTTCTCCAGACCCTTTACATTTAGCGGACATACTATTCATCAACTACTTCTATGCATGAAAAATCTTATGGGGAGCCCATATGACCAGCAACACAGACTAACATTCATTGATTTAACAAAATTTTATAAACGCATTCCATGTACCAGTCAGTGTGCTAGTCAATTCATATGCATAATTTCATCTAATATTTAGAATATTCCAATAAATCTTATTTCCATGTTTTACTAATGAAGAAAGTTGCAGAGTTTAACTAACCTGTCCATACTAGCATCCAGAGAGCAGGTGTGGTAGAAATGGCCAAGAGAGAATTCAGAAAGCTTTATTTGATGTAAATATTTTATTGAGCAGGAAGCAAAATGTTTGCCAACAGTAAAACTTCAAAATGAAAAGTGCTCATTTCTCAGCAGTCCAGCTCAAGAATAAGGAAGTACATTGTTTTCCACTGTGATTGGTTACTAGAGACTTACACTCCTGTTAGGTTAAGGTGATGTGGACTTAAGGAAAGCTTGTGTTTTATTTAAAGTCAGAGTAGGATTTCACAGAAATCAGGACAGTTTAAGTTTGGGTTTCATGGTTTTGGGATTAGCAGTAAACTCCAACGGTGGGCTCCATTTGGGGTTTTCTTCAACACCACAATTCAGTCTTAATGCTTATTCTAAGGCCCCTTTTCTACTACAAAAAAAAATTCCACATGCATGTAAAACTTTCTATAACTTAAACAATTCTTTGATAATCACTTCTCAGGAAGCAATGTTATATTTAAATATTAAATACATGTAATGACCACTGTGCATCTTAGCATTTGGCCCCATAAGCCATCACGGGAGTTAATGGTGATTAACAGGGAGAGAGGGAGGTGTAAAATCCATGCCTCTAAAGGACGTCTCCAGTGTCTGCCAAATCAGGGGTGCTTCTCCACGTTTTGTTTGTTTGTTTTTGTAACAGTCCCTACAATTTCCTTTGCATACCTTACCCATGATGTTTGAACGGAGGTGTGTGAATTTGTGTGTCAGCTCCACTGAGTTGGGACAGACTAGGGAAGCATTACACAACGGAACAGGAACCTAGCTAGGAAATGAGGATCCTTCCGTCTAATCCCAGCTCTGCCACCAACTGGCTGTAAGAACTTGACAAATTTATGTAAATCATCCAGGTGTCTATACCTGCAGGATAAAGGGTCAGTCTCCCTATGACCTCTGGGAGAAGGTCAGCTACTTGTTTGGTGACCTTGCCTAAAAGAAGGTCTGAAGATTCAACACTCAAGGAACTATTAAGAGTTTATTTTTATCAGACCCAAGATGATCAATCCAAACCAAGCATTTGTACCTTGTTTTGGAAATTGTTTATTGAATAACAAATAATCAATATTGACCTGATTAATAGCAATTCATAATGAGAAGGCACAGAAAACAGAAGATTGTAATATATCAAAGAATAAATTCAAGAGAATTTGTCAGTGTCAACTCTTGAAGGATATAAATCTCCATATTGAAAAAGTTCCATTCCTAGACAAGTATTTGTATAATTTTAGAACCAGAGAAATAGACATGTTTCTTGCAGTTTCCAGAGAGAAAGAGATGGGCTGCCCACAGAGGAATGATCAGTGGGGTAACCAGCCTTCCCATCAGTCACACTGATGTCAGATGGTCATGGAGCGAAGCCTCCAGAGATCTGAAAAAAATGGATTTTGGACTAAAATTCTAAGTCTAGCCAAATTTTCAGTCAAATGTTTGGAATAAACACAGTTTCAAGACTTTTTTTTAACAGAAGTACAAGTTTTTGGGAATATCACTTCCCGCACATGTTAACCGAAGAAATATAAGGTAGTAATCCAAGAAAGACGGAGACAAGTTCCAGGATAGGAGGCCTCCTTCCCAGGGAGAAGCCCTAGGATGGCCACTTCGAAACTGTCCTCAGAAGGGATTTGTCCAGATGGCGGTTGGGGACAGAGTGTTCCAGGGTAAAGAGAGTAAAACAAATGAACAAACACTCCATAGAAGGTATGATAAAATTAACAATTTAAATATAATATTTGGATAAAGAGACAAAGAGGGTTAAAAATTAAGAACCTCTTGGTAAATGAAAAAGCTGCAAAAGAATACATTTTTAAGTAAACTACACTTAGTTTATTGATTTAATTGAAATATTGATTTAACTAGCCTAGGAGGTTGGTGAATAGAGACAAAGAAGTAAATAACTCCTAAAATTGAAGAACTGAAAAACAGCAGTACAAGGTAGTATTTAGTGATGGTGGAAAGAACAAGAAAAGAATCAGTTAAGAAATAAGCTACGAATCAAAAGGTAAAATCCAGTTCTAAAATGGGTAAGTCGTGGGGATGTATTATACAGCATGGTGAGTACAGTTGACACTGACTTGCATATTTAGAGTTGCTAAGAGAGTAGATCTGAACAGTTCTCCTCAAAAAAAGTATAACTGTGCGTGTGTTGATGGATGTTAACTAGACGTGTCCCTATGGTCAATATACACAAGTGTTATACCATTATGTTGTATACTTGAAACTAATATAATACTGTGTCAATCATATTTCAATTCAAAAAATAGATAAATAGAAGAATCCTCTAATAGAATTCCAAGGGATCAGCTCTAGACAGTTGACCTGGAGAAAGAGAAGAACGTGTGTCCTTCCATAAGGCTGTCCTGCCCTGGGTGGCATTTCACCAGTGTCACGGTGGATTGTGATGTAAGTATTTTAATTTTTTAAAACTGGTATAACGTTAGGAAAGATTTTAAAATACTTTTTAATATATGAACACAGAATCCATATTACTCTGTATGGTCTGATCTAAATTTAGTAAAATAAATAAATACTTGGTATGTTTGTCTTTTATATGTCAGGTAACTTGTTTTATTTATTAAATTTTATTAAGCTGAATATGTATGTATATGATATATATTATTTTTACTAAGTTTGATGTGTAGTCGATGAGAACACTGAAAAAGGAGACAAGAAGAATGTAGAGAGCCAAGTTCATGCGGAATGAACTGAGCAACCTTAGTATTTGGTGACTACATGGAGGTTCTGACAGTGGTGGCCCGCAGCGTTTACATGAGGCCAGGTAGCGTTTCAAGCAGCAAAGTTAGCTCTGAGCTGCTCGCTCCCAGCTCAGACTCCTTACGCACTAGTTAGTAGGTGTTTTTGCCTTTGTCAAGTGGCTGCAACTCACTGTGACTCTGACCCCAAAAGATTTTTGTAGAGATGGTGCCAAAGGCTTGGGCCTTTAGCCAGCACAGATGGCTTGACCGTCCAGATTGTTGGAGTTTGAGCTTGACCTTGTAGAGCAAGGCAAGGGCTAGAGCAGGGTAGTGGCTTTTGGCAGGTGCTAAGTTTTGGCAGGCTGCTGTAGTTGAATGCGATGCGGGCACGGCTTGGCCTGACATCACTGGCTGGGTTCAACTGAGATCATTACCTGCACGTTTATGGCAAGTCAGCAAGGTCACGCGTGAGCCACACAGCACTGGGGAGCTTCTGGCTTTAAAATGTTACAATATCATATGGCTAAGGCTCCAGGTCTTTTGACTCAGGCAAAAGGTAGTAAGAGGCACTCCATTGTGTATTCAAGGCACAGGTTGAAACTGTGAAGCACTTGACCTTCAATTTGTGTCTAGTCCAAAGGCTCAATCATAGAAAATGAAAAGAGTAGAAAAAAATGTTTGGGCAAGTTTCAAAATGATACTTATTGTAGCTGGGCATGTGGGCACCAAGGAATTTATAGAAGGGAACGAAGAAGACAGTTCGGACTTTAGAGGACCTCTTGGCTGAGGCACCAGCGGTCGCTAAGACCTCAGAGCCACCTGCCTCCCCACCAGCCTGCAACAGCTTCAATGGCAGCTTCAGTTCAGAAACGCTGAGGGTGCCTTTCCAGCTGAAACAAATGCGGCTTTAAGGTGAAATCCTTTTCTGGATGGCAGGGTATTTTTAGGTTGAATTACTTCCGTACCAAGAGGCAAAGAAAGTGTGCCATTATGTACTGGCACCGAATACCTCCCAGAAGACCTAGGAGTCAGTGCTAACAATAAAGCCCCTCCTCAGGAGGGAAGGGCTGCCAGGGAAGTGGAAGTTAGAAGGTTTCCAATAAGTTAGGTGAGAAAGGATTTTCCTGTAACACCTGGATTAGGGGAAGGGTTGCTGCCATTGCAAAGTTGTCAATGTTTTCAAGGCCACCACCCTGAGGCGGGAGGAGGCCTCTGGATACCCTCGTCCCCTGGGGACCCACATATTGATAAATTCATAGTGACAGAATTCATCCTTTGCTGAGCGGTTCCTACCAATTAAATTCATGGGGTGTGGATTCCAGAAAAGTAGACTGGCTGGCAGCCCAATGGCAAGTCAGGAAATCCACCATGTGCCATCTGCCTCGGTTCCTCGGACCCAGGTAGGATGTCCTCGGACAGCACTACGTGCAGGGACAGGATTGTCACCGGGGGTCATTGCTCTAGGGGCTGGGGTTTGGCTTGCATGCAAAATTTGGTGGGTGTGGGGTTAGGCCTAATTTCTGAGTCCTGTTTTAGAGTTCCATTTGGTGTGGGGCGGAAGAGTCTTGGCACTGAACTGAGAATTTCTGAGGCCCTCCAGCATCCTCCTGTTTCCCAGGCTGCAGTTGCTGGAAAACAACCCAACTCCGGACCGGAGTGGTGAACTCCTCTTACTGCACTGAGCAAGAATACAAGTAGGGAAGGATGACTTCTGAATTTATTTTTAAAAGTCAAAGCAATTTCATTTTGGAATTTGTATCACTTGGATTTAACTTGCAAGAGTACACATAAATGTTCTTTGAACTTTAGTTTTTCCCTAGAAATTTAAAATTGGCAGAGGGCTTAAAGGTCCCCTTTAATAGGACATTTCATTCTTGGAATTTTATGAATAGAAAGTCTTTATGCATTGAATGATTGGAGTATCAAGGTATGCCATCTAATTTTTATTGAGATACTTCTGATATTGCGTATAGAACAACCCAGCTAGATATAGCTATGCTTTGGTTTGAAGACTGGAATATTAATACTATGTTGAGTCTCTACATCATATATATTTGTAATTGCATGTATATAATGTTATTACATATAAATTGTATGATAATGCCATATATCCACAACTTTTCAAGGACGAAACTTGACTCGTACTTGTCTTCGGGAACCAGCCTGCTGACAAAGAGCTTAAACTCCACTCTGCTCCTCCCCGCGGAGCCCTCCCCTAGTGGAGCCGGGTCTCCCCGCGTCCAGAATTGCCTGTGGCTGGGAGGGCGGGCGGTAGTGCACAACTCGGCACTTAGCTGACTCTCGGTTTCTCACACGAAGCTACGTCCTCCCACTTAGTCTTTACCAGCAAGGAAGACATTATTATCACTTCCCTCTTCTACTCTGTTTCCTAACCAAGTAGGAACCTGGGCAGCG
This sequence comes from Trachops cirrhosus, assembly GCA_028533065.1. Classification (NCBI taxonomy): domain Eukaryota; kingdom Metazoa; phylum Chordata; class Mammalia; order Chiroptera; family Phyllostomidae; genus Trachops; species Trachops cirrhosus. The sequence goes on along the minus strand of CM052545.1, from coordinate 12,261,168 downwards.
AGGAGTGTCATTCAGCACCCCTCAGTGCAAGAGTGCTATGTGCCCGTGCAATACACTGTTTTGCACACATGTAAATAAGTATATATGTATATATAACACACAAAAGTGTGTGTTCAGATACACTATATGTCAATATGTGTACACATGTATAGCTATACACATATATCGGTGTGTGATGTATGTATATGTGATATATACAAGTTCCTAGTAATACTTACTATCTTCTTTATACATGTTTATATTTCCGATTCTTTTCCATGTAAATTCATTAATCAGAAAAAAGTGACACTGTTAAAAAGACTACGCTCAGTTGTCACCATGAATTGTGTCCTGTCTCCACGTAAGTTCTCCTCCTCTTTTCACAGAATGTCTTCATAAAACTAACGAGAAGTTCTTCCAGTGCGTGTTCCCTGACTTACATGTCTTACTCTTCGGTCATTCCCATTACAGTGTGACCTACTTAAGAGGAAGAGTCTTGTCGTCTCAATTCTAGTTTTTATAATGTGCGCATAGCAGCGTACTTCGCACACAGTGAGCCCTCATAAAATACTTATGGATATTAAGATTCTACCAGATGATTCCTTTTTCCAGGAAATGGGGTTGAACTCCTAAGAAATAATTCCAGAAAATTGGAGAAAAACAATACTCCAGACATATGCAGTGACGTAATTTCACACAAAGGTCACGCCGTGGTTCCATAAGGTTGTTACGGAAGATCTGAACATAAAACTGTATTCCCTGAAGCAGCAGATGACACTCGGGCTCTGGCGCACCTATCTGCTGTCAGGTAAAATAATGGGGCGTGTTTGGAGTCAAGCCTAGGCAAAGTGATTATGGAAACATAGTAGGATATGCTTAATATTTCCTCAGAGGCCATAACAACTCCTCTTGCCAAATCAACAAATCCTGTTATCCCGTCTCTTGAGAGCCTGGATGATTGAGTAACAGGCTGCAGATGTGAAATCTTTAAGCTGTTATCCCTTTGAGGAGCTCATCAGGCACGGCATAATGTGATGGCTCCCCCAGCCCGTGAGGCCTCCCGGCAGCCAGCTCCAGCCCTGGGAGCCCCCTGAAATCACTTGGAAGCTGTAAAAATGACTGATGTCTGGTTCCCAGCCTATCTCTCCCCAACCCCCTGCTTCGGATTTAATTGACCTAATGTGCAAGCTGAGCGTCCTGCGTTGGAAAACCTCCCCAGGGAATTCTAATATGCAGCCAAGAGAGACAGTCCCTCCTTGAGGGTCTCTTGGAAGCCTGCATGCACTCTGTCTCTGTCTACAGGCTGTCCCAGGCACACCTGATTTCTGCAGACCCCAGTGAAATAGCACAGGCTGGTTCACGGTTGGCCTGGAATTGTAAAGAGAATTTTTTTTTTTTTTTACCTTAGAGCTTCATTTCCAGCTTAATGGTGCCCTCCTCAAGTCCCCATTCTCCCTTCAGAAAAATGTGCCTGTGTTGCAGAGGGTGCTCACCTGTTCTGTCGGGGATGAATAGCGTGCTAAAAGTTAGCAAGAAAAAAATATATAAATAGCTTTGGCTATGGAGACTGTTTTTTCTGTCTTACATTAGACAGTTTCAGATTCTCATCTGTCACAGCCAGAATTCCTTGACTGAGAAAAAATGTAATATAAAAGGTATTATATATTTTAAAAGCTGTAAAAAGGTACAAATGTATTTATTAATCCAAGTAAGATCTACATTTTTTAAAAGCAAATGCATGCATGTCTCATTCTAATTAGCATACAGAAAATGTTTAGTACATATGAGAATTCATGAATGCTTCGTTGTAACTCTGCGTGTCCTCCGGGACCCAGGGCTCAAAGATCAATTACTGTTCTATGGCAATAGTTTGCATGTTTGTCTGTCTTACCACTTCTAAGGTATTTATTGTCATATTATCTCATCCTTGGTGGTCCCAAGGTCTAGACAGTCATCCTCATACCTGCTCCCAGATACCAGTGCTGTCCAGGCATCCCAGCTCAGTCTCTCTTTTTTCCTTCCCTTTCCTTTTCTTCTTTCCTCTCCTCCTCCCCTCCCCTCCCCTCCCCTCTCCTCTCTTCTCTCCATCTCTTCACTTCTCCTTCCTTTCTCTCTCCCTTTCTCTCTCCCTCTCTCTCTCTGTCTCTGTCTCTCCCTCCCTCTCTCTCTCTCTCTCTCCCTCCCCCCTTTCTTTTTTTCAAAATACTACTCAAGAAGCTCTCGCTGCTCAGTTTTTATGCTTGGCCTGGGAGCAGTAAAAGCAATACTCAAGCTGTTAAGTAGTTGGTCCTTAACTATCCTTTCTAACTACAAACCATGTCAATAACGTTACATTTTCTGTTGGCCACGAGGGAGTGAGAACTATCAGAGCAGTCATTTATGTGATGAAATATGAGTATATTGTGAGTCAAATACAGCTATGGGAAGTTAAATAAACCTACAGTGTGCTAAATAAAGCTACAGCTTGAAAGAGGTTTGTTGTTAATGTAAAGAGCAGATTGAATCTGTAATACTGAGGAAAATCAAGGGTAAATTTCCCATATAAAAGGATCCAGAGCAAAGAGGGCACACTTCCTTTAAATGCATGTTAATCACGGGCAAATGTAAAATGAAAATTGTCCCAGATTCATCTTCACAGACTATGGACATCCTAGCAATACCTCTTATCATTCTTATCTTTCTTCCTCCACAAAGATGGTGGGTACTGTTGTCTGGTGTATAATTTGCATTTTGGACCAGTCATTAGTGACATGTAATTCTTATTTTCATGTATTTTTTAAAAGTTTACAACCTCAGAATAGCTGTACACTAAATCTCAATTTCTTAAATGAGTCCGGTCAATCATTTCTGTCTGTGCAGTTCTTATGGCCGCCTATTTTACATGCGCATTAGCCCTAGGGAAACCCATTCTCCAAGCACAATTGTTTTTACTCTCTTATCTTCTGCTCACGGCACCACTGAGGTATATTCGTTGTCTTAGCCTAAATAGAACCTTAGAGTCTCCCATTTTCCCCCTCACTTGGACTTTCTGAAATTGTGTTTATGATATCAAGATGGAGTACAGTGAAGTCGTAAACCAATCTAAGGTGGCCTGAAATATTCAGAGCCTGTGTAACTTATTATTTGCCTTTTTGTACCCTGTTCACACTTAGTGATAAGCGATGAAGAATAAATTATGAGCTCAGATCCTGGGTGTTGCACTGGATAAAATTATAAATAAAGCCATAGGCGCAAGTTCCAAAGGTATTTAATTAGAAAATTTAAGTGGAGAAATTGTCACAAGTGATTTTGACAGTGCAGAGCACTGAATTAGCACTTATGCTGCTGAAAGAAAAGATAGAGACTATAAAGAAATATTTATATCCTTTTATGTCAAAAAGCTCAGTTGCAATGATGCTTACTCACAGCTGTCAGATCTTTGTCAGATCTGTTGACAATAAGAGGGAAATTTCCACCCCCCCCCAGTGGTCCTTCCGTGTGGAGGGGGCGGTGGTGACTGGTGCGACCCGTGGACTCTCTCTGCCTGTCTGCACCTTGGGTGAGGAAGGGACTTATCTGATTGGTAACTTCGAAAACACAAATTGCTCTTTGTTCCTGTTGGAAGCAAATCTGCCCACCCGTTCTCTTTTTTCTGTTCCATGAAACTTACTCAGGAAATCCCCTCCAGGTGGGATGGTTGTCCTAGTCCAGTTGCCGGTGACAGGGCGCATAACTGTGATTATTAAGCTGTTAGTGTCCTGAAACTCGCTTGGCTCCCGTGCACCCTCCCCCTGAGCCTTTATCAATAAAGAAGGTAATGTACTGGCCTCCATTTGCTACACATTTTGTCCAATTTACTTAGAACATATATAGAGAGGGGGACAGTAAAACACCAGCATCTACAAAATAATAAGAACTTTGCTGTAGTTGTGAGCTTCTTTTATATTTTAAAAGAATTGTTAGTACTATCCAGGTATCTACTTCTGTAGTCATTTAAAATGACTGATTATTATTGGTCATGATTCTTTGCCTTGGCTGGGCTCAGTTGGGCGGGTCTTATCTAGCATTTCCCATATGGTTGTAGTCACAGGGTGGCTGGGGCTAGATGGTAAAATGACTCAGAAGTCTGGCACCGCAGCCAAGATCCGCTGTCTTTGTCCGAAGGGTCCTCCCGCATGGCCAGGAGGCCTTTCTGGAGGAAAGGGGAGTCTCATGGTAGGTGGACTCCTTATTTGTGATTGGCTTCTCCCTTCATACGTGTTTCAAGAGAAACAGGCAGGCACCAGAAGGCTTTTACTGGCCTAGACTTGGAAGTCATGAGGCATCATTTCTACTGCATTCTGCAGACTATGTAGGACCAGTCCAGATCCAGTGGAGGTGGGACCAGCGAGGACACCTGCTCCAAGAGTCTGGGTACACTGGGCGTGGAGTGGTTAGCCACAGCTGTCATCTAGAAAACACAGCTGTTTGTTATAGGAAACTTCATTTATTAGCGTGTTTATTAGAGGGAAATGCATTTGTTCACTGAAATTTGTAATTGCTTACCATAGCAAGCTGAAATCTCCTCACCCATCTTATGATAATTAAGCGATGGTTATGATTTCATTCAAAGGGTCACAATTTACTCAATAAGTTTAAATTATGGTAATTTTTTTTCATTTTGAAAACCATGTAAAAGACTTTCTTCCTTGTAGGTGTTACTTCTTTTATTTAAAGGAATAATTCTGCCAATTAAAGTTTAAAGCACAACATAGAATTCATTTTTTTCCACAGCAGGGAAACTTTAAAAACGCTAAATGTTTATATGACCACAAGGAGATGCTCATAACCAGAGCTGAGGATGCTACACCGTCTAGAGCCAGCACGTGGAAGAAGGAATCCAGACAGCAGTGTGCAGCAGAACCGTGAGAGACCAGATGGCGTTCCCAAACTGTGTCTGGTATCGGGAGCACGTAGTGCTTGTCTGATCCTCACACTAGGAGGTCAGTGCAATGCCCATCACACGGATCAGGTTTCCCAGCACAGAGCTCAGTTTCTGGAAGGACTGAGAGAGAGGGCAAGGTCCCATAGAGCAACTGAGATGTAGGGCTAGTAAACAGGGACTGATTTATTAGGACTAGAATTTAGTGTGGGAACATGTTTCTTGGCTTTAATAAGGTAATCATAGCTAGTGTAATATATAAAGAACCAAATGTTAGTGTTTTTTTTTTATCAGGGAACTTTGCTTTCGACTTAAGTTTTCAATGAATATTTCTGATTGATGAGTGTCTCTCCTTCAAGCAGTGACTCAGAAAACCATACAGTTTCCATTTTAAGACTGTCAGTTTCATCCCAAGGACATCGAGGTTGTCATGCCCATCTGCACACAGCAGCCGAGAGAAGAGGAGCTGAGTGAAGGGAGCATGAGTAAGAGATTGTCATGGGCTGTATAGAAGTGACACACCAACTTCGATCACACTCGTCTGGCCAGACCTCAGTGGCCTGGCTGCAACCGACTGGGAAATGGAACGTTGGCTATGACAGAGATATTGGGGAATGCGGTTATGCCCAGGAATTGGGAAACAGGGCTTTGCTCAGTGGTTAGCCAGTGTTCACCACAATATGGAACTGCAATTGGAGAAAGAATTAGGAAGGCTTGGTACTGAACTGACTCTGAAGAGCTCTTGACTTTGGTATCCTTATGTTTCTTCTTTCTTTTCAGGCAAGAAGAATCCCAGAATCTTGGGAAGGACTAATCAACAAGGAGGCTTAGTGACCCAGTTTTATAGCTTAAAAAGATGAATGTCATAGAAGGATATTGCATATAATAAAATTTAATTTTGACCAACACTAATTCTACAGATCAAAAGGATATGAATGGCAGTTAACCTAGAGAGCCTAGAGAGGGATCAAATAAGCTTTGCTGAAGAAGAGGAGAATAGACAGTATAGGCTGGGAGACATGTCAATAACAAAAGGTACAATCATAAGGGACGTAACTGCTCAGAGAGACAATGCCGTTGCATAAGAGAATTTAAATTTGGTTGGCACTGTCCTCTTGTGAAAATAAGGAGAAATTTCTTCTTGAACCAAAAATTCTCACCTTTGTTAATTTTCCTAGTGAAGATGAACAGCACTGGTTAAGTTACGGGCATTTATTTTACTTTGACTAGCCACATTGGACTTGATTTTGCCCTCAGCACTGTGAAGCCACCACTGAAATCAGACTTAATCTTCCATTTCATTCTATCAGCCTCAAGAGTTAAATAACAGTTTTCTATAACTTTTCCCTTTTGTACTTTTAAGCTGATGCACATTTTTATCTTCGTTTTAAGTTTACTCTATTTCTTAGCCTTAAGGCAGTTACATTTTTCTACATGAACTTATCATTTGCTTTGGAAAAATAAGTGTCATATCATTTTGGTGCCTCCTGTGTACAGGGAGCTCAGTGGGGCCACAGACAGTGAGAGGACAGGAGTGTCAGGTCCCTGCAGCCAGACCAGCTGAGTCCTCACATCTGAGAGCAAGGTGGGCAAACTTGCTTCTGCGATGCCTTCACAAGGCGCACATGAACCTGTGAATCCCCAAAGTATCGATACAGAGAGGACATATCCCTGACAAGACCAGGACGCCACCTAGTTATTTTCTTAACAATGTTCTAATCCATGACTTAAGCATTGTGGCTTTGCAGTGATTCACGATGGAGGGAGGAAATGGTTGCCTAATTGCCCAGAAGAATTTCCTAGAGATGCTTCAGTAGCCACGACTTCCCTTCTTCTGCTCATGATCCATGAATAACAGAACAATTGAAAATGAAAGTAAGACTGAATATATTACAATGGCATCTCCAGTCAAAATAAAGCACAGCTTTGAAATAACAATTTGAGTAAATCACAACTCTCCTCCACCCCCCCAAAAAAAAACCCACATAATTTCCATAATTCTGCTTTCTAGTGCCTGAGAATAAAGTATTTAATTACTTTTTGTTTTACTTGATGTGTGAACACATTAAGCCAAGGGATAAAATGTCAAGAAATCTCCCACTTTTTCTGCTCAACTGTCTCCCGCCCCAGCCCGTGCATTGTCTCCCTGCTTAGCGGCCACTTTCTGCAACACGAGGCCTGGATGGAGAGTCACACTGCTTGGGTTCACACTGTCCCGCTGTCCCCAGCTGTCACGTTGCTTCCAGATAACTCACTCCATTTTCCTGGATCTCACCTACAAAGTGAGGAAGATGATAATCTCTAGAACCTCCAACTACTTCTATGATTCTATTTTATCCTTTTAAAGAGAAATCTCCTAAGTGTAAGCTTCAGCGAGGCATCCAATGTGGAGGTCTCCACTTTAAAACCTGGGTCGTTGACGTTAAACTCCCTTAGTCTGAATCTTAACAAAATCCACCAGAAGGAAAAATCTACTTTCTTTTGAATTGTCATTGTATAACAATGGTAGACTTTTCAAAAATTTGTCATCTGCCTTCGCATTCTCATAGAAAAAGATTTCCCTTCTGCATAGATCTAACGATCTGGGTATTGCAGACTAAATGAGCAAGTTTTACCAGAATTCAGTTAACGTTTATCCCTAGATATACATTTTCTGATTAAGTGATATCATTAGCATGAGAAAAACTTTGCAAGGTTTAAAAAGTATTATAGGAACTCATTGTATGGCCTGTGTTAGCATTCCATGATACAGACCAAGCCAACTGGTACGCAGATAACTAGCAAATGTGCTTTCTTTTGCCATTATGTTTTAAAACTAAATCTTCTGTCTTTCCCTCCAGAGTTACCTCAAATCCTTTCTGGAAGTATAAATTCACACTCTCCCTTGAGAACTACCCAGAATTGGTCTCCTTGAGGATATTATTAAGAATGGTGGTGAGAAGAAATTAAGCTTATACATCTGGACTAAACTGATCAAGGTATGACTGTGAATTGAAACAAAAGGAAATGAATTTTCAGAGTGCATAGAAATGCTTTAACTTATTTCAGAATGAACTGTGTTAATTTACTAAAGCAATGTGTGCCTTTTTAATAAAGACAATACAGAATACCCCCCAAAGTGAATATGTCACCGGTCCCTTGTCCTGTGAGCTATAATGAAAAAAGTGAGTTGCCTTGTGATAAATGCATATTTAACAGTGACCACGGTATTATCTCTCTTTTGCATGCTAATGAGGTCACCTTTTAGGTGTTCCCCTATTGAGAGCCCCCTTCCACATAACTGCGCAATACTGGCTTCTTGGTGAAGAAAGTTAGCTGAGAGTATTTTGCTGCCATTTCAAAGGGATAAAGTGATGCTAGGTATAGCACCTGCATTTAATAGAAATCATGCTTCAAGCACTGAAACTTGAGTTTCCTCGAGAAGTTATGGCTCCTGAGTTCCCAACACTGTAGTAGATGCAATTATATATATATATATATATAATTTCTAATCTTCACAGAAATGGTGGAGCAATAAATTATTCCCATTTTAGAGTTGCTGGAATGGGCACTTGGAAAGTTTAAATTTCTTCAGTGTCTCAGTTAGTAAATGGTTGCACCAGGAAATGCATCCAGAAGTGTCCCACTCCAAAATCTTTCAGCCTCTCGACCTGTGCTGTCCGTGACAGTAGCCACCAGTCACAGGTGGCTTTTGGGTACTTGAAATGTGACTGTCTAAAGTGATAATGTGAAAACTTAGCACAAAAATATGAGAAATACCTCATTCATAGTGCTATGGTCTGAATATTCATGCCGCCCCAATTTATATGTTGGAACCCTAATACCCCGTGTGATGGCATTTGAAGGCAAGACCTGTGGGGGCTGCTCAGGTCATGGGTGTGGAACCTCATGATTGGGACATGCACCCTAATAAAAGAGACCCCACGGAGCAGAGCTTCCTTCCTCTCTCCACCATGTGAGGTCCAATGAGAAGTCTGCAGCCTGGATTCTCGCCTGACTGCGCTAGCAACCTCCAGTTCTGGATGTCCAGCCTCCAGAACCGTGAAGGATCCATTTATATTGTTTATAAACCACTCGGTCTGTGGTATTTTGTTACGGCAGCCTGAACAGACTAAGATAAATAGATTTTTATATGGATTGCCTAATGAAAAAAATAATATTTAGCATATCTGGGTTAAATACAGTATTAAAATTAATTTCATCTTTTTGTAGCTCCTGGCTAGGTGATTGAAAATTGAATAATGGTATTTGTGGCTCACACTGTATTCACAGGCGCAGTACTTCTCTGCACCACGTTACCGTTTATAAAAATCCATGACACAGATGACACACCCTCACCGTTTCATAACAATCTCACAGGTTTGGGCCCAAACCCAAGTTAATGCCTGGAACCATTTATTAAAATTAGAAATAGCTTCCTAATAATATCAGTTAATAACAGGCATTTCATTAACTCAAGGAATTCAAATTAACTTAGGTAAATCTAGTCGTTACTTTTTAAATTATCTTAAGGTAAGTTTGTAGACTATTCTCATTAAAGTTCATTTCTAAATAATCTGAGTCACATTGGTAAATTAAATACTCTCTTTTCAAAAATATACCTTTGTTCCTTGAGGACATCCTCTAAAAATAGTTTTTAAAAAAAGAAAGGAAAGATGAAATTCAGCTGGCTAATGGAGAAGTTGTTTAAGATCCAGGAGTTTCAAGGAAATGAAACTGTACCTAGTGTGTTGCTGGGTTTGAGGCCAGAAGAACTGGGTTCAGTTCTTCTTAAAATAATTTACATGAAAAAATTCTGCCCAAATATAAGACAAATCACCTTGACTGAAATAGGAATTAATCCGAAAAATTCTCACAATGGAGCCATGCCATAGACATCCACACTGACATTTCCCATCTTCCTTCACTCCTTTAACCCTGTGGAAGGAAACACCGTTCACCAGCTGTGCTTCTTAATCAGACCTCTTGTCCCCAAATAGTAAGTTCCATCCCCCAACCTGGGCAGCTGCTTTGCCTGTGAGCTTGGACTTCAGGCATCAGAGCTGGACTCGAGGCGCATGTCGTGGTCTGCTTCCTCTGCACCCGCTCCTCTGTTCGTTCATCGGGAACTGCATTTGGAGCGTCTATACTGCGCCCGGTGCTGCTGTGGGTGCTTAGGATGTGTCGGTGAGAAATGCAATAATCACGCCACCCTCCTGCAGTTTTGAGGGTTAATCTGTGGGATCTTCCTGGTCTAGGTCATTAACACCAGGGAAGATTGCGAGGTCCCAGGACTACTAGAAGAGTCAGTTATAAAATAAATGCTCCATCGATCAGCTAGATTTATAGCTGTTCAACAGGCACTGAAGTAAGCCCTTTCGTTTGTACTCTCTCATTTCGTTTGTATTATCTCACCTAATAATAGATATTAAGTGATGAATGGAAACAAAGTCACAGAAAGATTTAAGTTCATTTGAGATCATATTTCTGCAAAAGAAAAATTCTATTCTGTGGAATTACACAAGAAGCTTCTATAAGATATAAAGTTACAACCAGGGTCAGATTCTTCAAGTAACAGACCCCACAGCAAGTCAGGGGTCTTAGGACAGAGACATGGAGGAAGTGGGGAAGAGGAGCTTAGGGCCTGAAACACTGGAGATGCATTCTCCCCTCCATTAGACCCATCTTGAAGTCACAGACCACCAGTGCATCATGGGCTCGCAGCCCGAGAAAGAAAACACATCCTTCTTTCATAGTATATATTCCCAGGCTGGAGATTCAACTGGACCAGCCACACTCACAAGCCCTGGTGAGATCTTGTCTTGGCACTGACTAGCCGTGTTACCTTCAAAATGTGGCTCATGCTTTCTGAGCCTCTGGGCTCTCACTGGTAAAATAAAGGCATTTACAGTATCCCGGGCATTCTGTGTGCTGCTAATCCTGGGCATAAGGGCTCCATAATCAACCTTTCTTAAGTTTGACAATAAAAGGTTGTTTCAGTCTCACTCTCTACTTCTATAAAACCCTACACGAGGGAACCAAAGATTTTAATGTTTTATAGAAAAACATAGAACCAAAGGAAAAAAACACTTTTTCATTTAACTTGAAGGAATCCAGCTTTGAACAAGAGTTCTCTTGGTCACATTTTATAAAGCAGATAATATACACTTCTTTTTATAGGGCCCTTTTTATTAGCTTCATATAAGAGCCCAGGAAAAAATCTTCTCACAATTTTAATTTTAGAAAGTCGATATAGATATAGATCAAATTTCCTGGAGAAAGGTTAAAGGTATGAAGATCGTATTTTTCTGGCTGGGCTCAGTCTTTCTGGATCCTTTATTCTTTGTGCGTGCGATGATAACTTTGTACTAATTCCGCAGCGAAAACAGCATCGTGGGATCAAAGAAAGAAGGGGTGCCGGGCTGTTTCTCTAACATGCTGCTGCCGTCCCTAGGATGTTACCTGTCAGAGGAGACAGTGACTCCCTGGAACATGGGCCAACTTCATCTCAGATCTCATCTTCGTTTTGATAAATTTTCATGCCACTATTGTTAGGTGCTTTTTACAAAATCTGCTTCGTGAACTGCGATATGACCAACACATTGCTAGATATTTAAGAGAAAGATTTCATCCATTGGTTACCATTCGTTGACTTGCTAAGTTTACATATTCTTTGAGAAATAATTTTACTATTCTTATTTTTAACTCAGTGCTTGCTTTGCTTTGTTCTGTTTGACTGTTTACATAGGTTTGAAAAAAATGGACAGAATTTCAGCTGAAGTGGAAAAATTAGAGCTCCTTAAAACTCTTAGTGTAAAGAATATACTTTCAGGGATCATTTCTATAGTTCGTTAAAACTGTTAGCACAACCTCTCTGTCACTGGCCGCCTGTCACCTGTTACCGATACAAATGCCTGGTGGCTGCATTAAGGACAGTATGAAACGTTAAGTAGGAGACTCACCAAACCCACTCAGGGAACTAACAGCCAACACTGGGTGATGCCGGGGAGAGTTACTTAGCTTTGTTTAAAGGCATATTTATTTTTCTAACAGTCTTAGGAGATAAGTTGGAGAATACAAACATTTGTCACTACATGCTTTGAAGACATGTTAAGCAAATTAATATTGATGGCAGCATTATATAAAAATCCTGTTTCAGAACATTCTCTCCAACATTGGGGACTATCCTCTTTTAATTGTCCATTTAATAAGGTTTTGTGCTTTTAAATTGTGTATATCTTTGATGACTTGTCAACTTAAATGTGATTTAACATGTTTATTTCTTCTTTTGAAAATTTCTTGCTCAGCTTCTTCTGATTTTTCTTTGGGGGATTCTTATCACTTAGCATGCATTCTTTAAGGCTATTTTTAAAGGAGATAATATTTAGAAGCTAGTAAATCAGATCACTTTTATCCTCAAAGATCCCTACTTCCTTATCAGACTGCATAGCTCCCAGTTAGGTATGTGGAAGATGTAGGAAGATGTACTTACTCTGTGGACTTTGGAGAGAATTCTCACCTTCCCCCTCCATGTGAAAGCTAACCCAGGAGGCTTGTTGCCATACCATGGAGAGATATAGCAAAGAGAACGGAAGACCCTTCCCTTCTGGGACGAAAGGTAGAAAGGAGGGAGAGAGCAGTGAAGGGAGAAGAAGGTAATCCTAAGGGTCTATCCTCACCCCAGACGCTCAGTGATTCACTTCCCAGGAGACTAACGCTTCTGTCTTTGGAAATGTACACATGTAATTAAACCAGAAATTTGCTGGTGTTCCAGACACAGGAAGCGATTGTAAAACCCTCATTTTACCTACAAATACTTTCATCTTCACACGTGATTTTCCTTTTGGGCTTTCCGCCACCTGTACCTTCTGTGATCTCACAGCCTCAGAGACGCCAGTCCCCAGGCTGCTCCTGACTTCTCAGGCTCCTCCCCACTCTCCACCGAGCAGTGGCTGGGCTGGTTGTCACTCAGATGGGACTGGGTTCCATTTAGTAGTTTGAACTTAATGTTCTAGCACCTTTCACGGGAGTCCCTGATTCAGGCCATTTGTCATCGGTTTATAAACCCTTGCCCAAGTACCTTTCTACTTCCTCAGTAGGCACACGGATACCTCTTGGTCCCTTGCTGAGGTGCACAAGCCAGTGGGCATGGGAAGCACTCCCTGAGTGTCTGTCTCACTATCTAATGTCACCTCTGAGCCATCACTCCAGTACTGTGATGTACTGGATGCACCTGTAATTCTGCTCCTAGTATATGGCAAGCCACTCTCTGCATGGTCTACTCCATAACTTTTTGAATGTTTTAAATCTGCCCTTCAAGAAGTAGACTCAGGGATGTGGGGATAGGGAGGGAGACAGTGATCGATAAGTCACAAGTCTGCCTTCTTTACTTGTATCCTCTTTGCCATCCCCACCATTCCTGGGGCCAAAAGGAGTGCACATAGCCTTTTTCTACAGATATTTCCCTTTTACTCTCTAGGGCTTTAAGATTCGTGGCTGAGTATTTAGGTGAATGAAATGCCACTAGTCAGAAATAGAAATTAGTAGGGGCAAAAATAACATCTCTATTACCTAATTAAGGATAGAAACCATATCCATTATGTTCATAACAAATAGCATCCTAGAAATGTCTTATCATTTCATCAATGTTTTGATGAACAACAATGTTTTATTTTTATGTAGAAAATATAAGAATTTTTCTTTATACTTTAAAATATATCTTGTATATTTATGAAATCCTCTATTCAGATATCAGAAGAATGTTTATGTCAATTATGTATAGCATTTTATAATAATATGTTTGTCATAAACTTTGTAGTATGTCTAGAATTTATTTTGACATAAAGAATGAACTAAAAATAAAATGTTGTAATTTTCTAAATCATCACCTATTGCCTGGAACCGTTCAATGAATAGTCCTCCACTCTCTAAAAGTGTTGTTTCCTTCATCACAAACAAAATAATTATGAATGATGGGGTTATCTATTTTGCTGTGTTGATCTGTTGATTTTTTAACCAGTTTTATGCAGTTGTATTTTAAATCTTTCTAATACTAGGCTCTCTTTTTTTCCTAGCCTTTCTTGCTTATTTATTCTTTCAAATGGTTATTGTGTTAAAGTCTAAATAAATCTAGCAAAGATTTGATTAGAATTACATTAAACCAAAACACTAATTTGGGATCAATTTATTTCTTTAAAATATTATTTTGCCATCAAGAAATATGGTATGTGTTGCTCTCTATGTTACTCCATAAAATTTTAAGGTTTTCTTTCTTGTGTGCCATACAGTTCTTATAATGGTTGATTTTAAATATTTC
>CM052545.1:12211615-12246494 GCA_028533065.1 Trachops cirrhosus | reverse complement strand
CAAGTGATTATACATAATTTAAGGACAAGCTCACCCAGAACCAGATTCTGCAACCGCCAACATCCTGCATACTTAAAATGTGCTTGTTTGATGTTCCATTTGCACTCAGGAAAAATATATCTCTACTTGCAGGGTACAAATACCTGTGTAGCTCTTTGCACAATTGGATTCTTTTATAGTCCAAGCATAGTCCCACAGTTTTCAGGAGGGAGACACGGCTATTATTTGAGTTAAGAGGGTACCTTGTCTCTGCGGTGTTTTGATAAGAGTGCACTTTTCGGGATGGGTGCCCGGAGAACTGGTTCCCTGTAAATTCATTGTGTTCCTAAAGGTCAGAGCTTTTTCTCTTGCTTCCTTGACATAGAGCATTAATATCCTAAGACAGGCTCCTCACCTCATATTCATAATTCAGCAGCTCAGAGGGATGAGTTGAAAAGAGAACTGCTCTGTTTCCCTTGGCATGTGGTCAATACAAAACAGCAACATGCTCACCATTACAAATGGAGGGTATGATGCTCCTTTTCCCAACCTCGTCTTCTCTTCCACGTTTTCGATAAATGGCAAGGCTGCTTCTGATGCTGATAGGTTTGTGGAGAGAGCCCCAAGCACAGTTTTATTTTTTTGGTCTACAATTTTGTAAGTAGATAGATTGTCTGTCTTCACAACAAGAATGTGAACTCTCTGAGGTCTACCACTTTGTCTTATTTATTGTTTTCAAAAAGGAAATGATTTCACTCATATGGGGAATCTAATGAACAAACTGAGCAAGTGAATAGAGACAGACTCATAGAGATCAGGCTGACAGCTAAGGGAAAGAGGGTAGGGGGTGGAGGGATTAAGCAAAAAGAAAAAAGGACTCATGGACACGGACGACAGTGCGGTGATTGCTGGGGCGAGGGAGGTGTAAGGGGACTAAATGGTAATGGAAAAATACAATTAAAAACATTTTTAAAAAATATTTACGATAAAAAGGAAGTGAATTTTTCAGTACATCTTAGAGTTTTTATAATAAAGCATATAATTTAATGTATTCACATATCCCATAGATAAATTATGTCTTTTGTAACATAGTTCTGGTGTTACATACTTAGCATTATGAAGGACAAAGATACTTTTCAGAACCAGAATCAGACTAACATGAAATAGCAATACAAGAACAGTGGGGGAAGAAATCATTGTTTATCAGAACCAGAGACATGGAAACATGGAACAGAGTGACAGTGGCCAGAGCAGAGCGGGGAGGGGGATACCAGTGAAAGGAAGGGGAAGGGACTAGTCAAAGAACATGTATGAGTGATCAGTGGACATGGACAATAGTATGGGGATTGACTGTGGGAGTGTGTTGGGGTGGGGGCAGGGTGTCCTGGGCAGAGGAGGACAAATGTGGAAAAACTGGGACAACTGTAGTAGAATAATTATTTTGCTTTCTAGGTGTCTCATTTGTGCTATTTCACTTATATTTCACAAATATTTTATATATAGTATAGAGATAAGGAAACAAAGGCTGAAATGTCCAAGTACCTTGCCCAAACTCATGTAATCAATAAATAATAGAGTGGGATATTCGAACCCAGTTCTGTGTGTCTCCAAACGCCAACTGTATTGGAATTGCTGGGTTTTGCCCAAGTCTGGATTATTTTCACAAGAAGAGGCCATCTTCAAGCTCGCCTAGTTTTTCTTATTAAGATGTTTCGAGTGCCAGGGCTTTTTAAAGCACACCAGGAAAGTTTGCATGGACAAAATCAGAGCCCTGAAATTCCACTCCGTATGACTTGGACCGAGAGGTACCCAGTTTCCTATTTTTAGGATGGTGCAGCAATAAATGACTCACATGGAAAGTAGATCATCAAGAGACCATGTTGAGAAACAGCCTCAATTCAAAAGAAAGTGTCGAGGTCGGTGTAGTGAAAGGGAAATGATTTTCTCCTTCATGTTTGCACAACTAGCACAAGTGGCTTGCCCTAACCCTTCATGAAATTGAAGTAAGGTCTGTCCTGTACATCTGGATGGTCCTGGGATACAAATCAGTTGGGGTCCTAATACGAATCCAGGCAAAACCAAGTGAGATGTTTTGGAGACTGGGAGTTTTAGATGAGCAAAGGATCTGAATAGGTATTTCTCCAAAAAAGATAGACAAATAGCCCATAAGTACATGAAAAGATGCTCATCATCATTACCCATCAGCGAAATGCAAATCAAGACCTCAATGAGATATTACTTCACACATATTGAGATGACTATGATAAGGAGTGACTATGACTATGAGAGGAGTGTCAGCAAGGGTATGGAAAGTGGGCGCCTCATGTATTGCTGGTGGGAATGTACAATGGTATAGTTATATTGGTATAGTTAATATAGTTATATTAAAATGGTATAGTTATAAAACTGGCAGTTCCTCAAATGGCTAAACATAGAGTTATCACACAATCCAGCAGTTACATACACTTCTATATATGTGCTCAGAGAAATCATAATATGCGTCTATGTAGAAACTGGTACACAGATGTCTACAGCAACATTATTTATAATAGCCCAATATCCATCAACTGATCAGTGGATAAAATGTGATGTATCTGTAAATGAAATATTATTTAGCAATTAAAATGAAAGAAATACTGATAAATACTACAACATGAATGAAACCTACGTGAAAGAAGCCTTTCACAAAAAGACCATATATTATATAATTTCATTTATATAAAATGTCCACATTAAGTGCAACCATGCAGATAGAAAATAGATTAGCGGTTTCTTCGGCCTGGACTGGGGGGAGGAAATGGGGAGATGATTGTTAAATGATACAAGGTTTTTGGGGGGGTTGATGAAAATATTCTGAAATTGATTGTGGTAGTTGTCTCATAACTCTGTGAAAACATTACAAATCATTGAATCACATACTTTAAATGAGTGAATTGTATGGTATGTAAATAATATTTCAATAAATCAGTTATTCCTTTACATAAAAAAGGGAGAGGGGGATTGGAGGAGGCCATTATTTCCAGCTCTGGGGGCAGAGTAAAGGAATTTCAGTGGGGATGACTGAGCACACAGGATGACTGAGTACACAGGATGACTGAGCACACAGGATGAATGAGCACACAGGATGACTGAGCACACAGGATGACTGGGTACACAGGATGACTGAGTACACAGAATGAGCACACAGGATGCTGAGCACACAGGATGAGAGAGCTACAGTTTTTCATTGAATTTACTGAGGTGACATTGTTTAATAATTTTATAGGTTTCATGTGTATAATTCTGTAATACAATATAGAGAACTGTGGATTTGATATAGCGGAGGGAGGATTGCCCAGCAGATGTGGTCTTTGTAGAGGAATGCAACCTTCGTTTACTCATGGCCTTGCAAGGAAGAGGCCAAGAGAATTTTTACCCAGATTTATCTCTGCCTTCCACACTCTAATCTCTACCTGGTGTGTTTCCTTGGTCAAGTTCAATCAGCCCCCGTTGGGATGGTGCAGCCCTCAGAGGTCAGCCTTCTGGTGCACAGAGAAGATGAAGAAGGATTCTTGAATTGGGCCTTGGTAGATGAGGAGCTTTTCCAGGCAGCCAGGACAGAAGCAAATGATGGAAGAACTTAAGCAGTACATTCTGTAGAGCAGCAGCTGTGTGGAAGCTCCCTGTCTGTCCCTCCAGATCTGTGCTTCACCTTATCCATCTCCTCTGTGTCTGCATTTGCTGCATTTGCTGTGTCTGGCATATAGCAGGTATATCAGTTATCTGTGCCTGTGTAAGAAATTATCCCCAAAGACTGTACTTAAAACCACCCCCACTGGACTGGCTTATTTGCCTCCAGTTGGCTGTAGGTCAGGTAGCAATTTGTTGATTTTGACTGGGCTCCATACATCTCTGGGGCTGGGCTGAGCCACCTGGCTGACTGGGCTGGTCCACATGGTCGTTCAGCCTCCAGCAGGCTAGTATGGGCTTGTTCATAGAAGGGAAGTACACAGGCCACTTGAAGCCTAGGCTCAGACCAGCAGAACTTCACTCTGCCACTGCACTCAGTTGGACAGAACAATCAACAAGAATTTTGGATTTAAGTGTAGGGAAAATAAGCTCCATCTCCTACAGGGAGTTACAGCAAAGTCACATTGTGTAGACACTTAGGACAGGAAGGAGAATAATTGCAACATTTTTCTAAATAATCTATTACATTAGACAAGCGAAAGATAGTTATATCAAATAATAAAAATCACAGCTAACATTATTGCAGGCTTACTCTGTTCTAAGTCTTGTGCTAAATGTTTCATAGGCACTAGTTTATTATATTTTCTAAAAATCCTTTGCATGTGAATAACGTGGTTGATATTGTCTCCATATTTCAGCTCTAAAAATGAGGCTTGGAGTGGTTAAGGAAGAGGGATGCACTAAGTGACTATGGCAGGTTAATGAACCCTGTCTTCTTCTGTTGCAGTAATTGATAAAATCAGATAAGTCATGCAGAAAACAATGAAAACAATCTCAAGAGACTGTGTGCATATGGTTTAAACTTGTTAGACCTTGGAAATAGGTAGAGCGGTGTTTCCCAACATGTCCAATTGTAAAAGTCACCTTGGGGGCACACATTAAAAATATGGAATCCTAGGTTGTATCCCAAACCACCCCAATTGGCAGCTCTTGAGAAAGATTCAGCGATCTGCATTTTTAACTAGCACTTAGATGACTTTTAGTGATAAGCAAGTCTGAAAACAAGGAGCTGGAACACTTGTTACCCCGAATAACCCCAGACTGTCAGGAGAGGGGAAGAAGAATTCTTCCTTGATTCCCTTAGTGTGTACACAGAACAATTAGCTCCTGGTGCCGTAGTCCTCACTCGTTCCAGGTCAGAGCACACCATTTCATTTATATACACATTATATCCATACATATACATGCACACATATACCTATACACATATACATAAGTGTGTACACACACATTCCCCCCACCCCAGCCAACCATGTGAGACTGTTTCTGACATTTGGATCCAACACAGAACAGGACCCTTAGGAATGATGGCATGAGCCAATGTTCATATCACCATAACCAGGGTGCCAGGGTGAAGGCAGAGATAGTGAACCATGTCACGCATTAGCAGGGCAGAAAATAAGGAAGTCTGCCAGGGTTTATATTTAACACAAACTAAAGATACATAAATCCAAGCTAGCATCTTTCTTAAGTCCCTCCAAAAAGAGGTCTGCTCTTTGGGGAGTTTCAGAAGCTTGCTCAATGATGAGATAAGAGCATATTGCTGGCAGAGGCTAATGGAAGAGGGTGTAGGGCAAGACTTCCTTTGCTAGGATGCTCAGCGCCTATCCTTCTGAGTGCCTGTGTTTAATAACAGCAAATTCCCCAAAATTTTTCTCTGCAAAAATGAGACATCATGTGGGCAAAGTAAACCCTCACAGGGAGTGATTCCCTCTGGGACCTGAGGGTGCACTGTGGTTGGGTGCCTTGAACCTCCCACGTTGGCCTCTCTTTGTCATAGGGGGGCACCCACCTTCTGCGTGGCAGCAGACCCTGTGGTTGAAAGCAGATAGAGCTGACACTGAGGGGGATGAGAAGTGAAGTCAATTTTCCTGAGTAAGAGAAAGATTAAGAGAAAAGCTCTTTCAGTCTTTTAGGTTATTGATTCCTTCCATTTGATGTTTTCTTTATAATTATATTCTAGTTAAAATGATATTTTTCATAAATCACAGCTCTTGCTCTATTAGCTTTCTTAAATTTTTCTTTGGGTTGACTACAGTATTCATTTTCTAAGACTAAAAATAAATATTAGCAAATTGATATCACATGTTTCTTTTTTCTATTATAAATATTTAAAGCTATATAGAGGGATCAATAGATGTTTATTGGATAATCTAGTTAAGTAGAAAAAATCACATAGAATTAACCACAATAAACTTTAAAATAAATATATCTGTATTTTCCATACTTACATGGTGACAGTGGAAATAATAAGTCAAAAAAAATCATAAAATATTTGCATGTAGCATTATGTTTAACCTAAACTCTGTTTGTTTTATGTATATCATGTTTAATTTATAAAAGATTTCAATTTGGATGTTGATAGGTATTTGAATAAGTCTTAAATTGTGGATGGGACATTCAGTCTACCTCCTAAACTCTCACCTGATCACCCAGGAAACACCTGGTCAGCAACACATCCACCCCGCTATCAGATTATCTCTACAGAAAATGATCTTTACATTGGCATGCACTCCAACATCATTAGTCTTCCAGAAAATTTTTTCAGTTACTAAATCAAAACCTCCAATGGTTTGTCAATAATTACTTCCTCTGGTCCTGGACTCATTGAGGAAAAACAAACAACCATCATTCTCATTTTAAGATAAATAATAATTATTAAAAATGTATTATTGCTTGTTGTTCCACTTAAATCTAATATTACACACATGTACATATATATGCATATATTTATATTTTGTATTTAAACCTTCAAGATTACCAATTGCTGTGAAAAACTTTTTCTCCTTCAAGGATCAACTATTTCTCTTACATTTAGAAACGTCATTAACTCTAAAAGAAGATATTAAATGAAACCTCAGAATATTAGACCCCTTTATTAATGGATATAAGGATTTGTTTTCCTAATTAATTAGGAAAAACATTAGTTATCACTGTCTGAAAAATGACCCCAGTTGCTATCACAGAAACATAAGAGTTAATCAACTCTTTCCCAACTTTACCATCATTGGCTGAATTCACAGAACCTCAGAATTAGAAGACACCTTAATGTTACCTAATTCAATGATTGAATGTTTGCATTGAATGGTTTAAGTGATTCTGTCAGCTTGTGCAGAGCTGAGACAAAGAAAAGTGACAACTAGAAAAGGATGTCACACTAATAACTCATCTTTGGAGAAGAGCTATCATGCCCTGGATAACAAAATGTCCTTTTAAGCTTTGTCCCTGTCTGAGAGCAGAGAGAAAAAATGCAAGCAAAAATTCACATCACCTTTTATTACTATCAGAAGGATACTTTTCATGCCTTGATGCTTTAACACAACCTGAAGCTTACTTACACTATACACGGTTGTCTTTTTTCTCTTAGATATACCAGCAGAAGAAAAGCATGGTAGTGATTGTACAGAGGAACACCGGACATCACAACCTCCCCATTTTTGCTCATGCCTCACAGCTTAAATACAACCCTATGCTCTGGAAAGTGCTTAATAGAAGCCCGAGGGGTTAGGGAAACCATCTCTCACTTTAAAAGACCCCAGGGAAGGGGACACATGTGATACTGTCATGTTCAAATTTGCATTTTATAACTTATTTAATGACAGTATTGATGATGAATTGTCTGTGCAAGACAACATTCTCAGTACTCTCCTGTATTAGCTAGCCCATTAGCCCTCCCAACACTCATATGTGAAAAGTGTTTGTATTTACTCCCATTTTATAGGTGAGGATACTTATGCACAAGGAGATTGTGCCTTTTGAAATTGCCCCACAGTTCTTGGATGTTCTGTTCTGGTTTGGGGTATATTTGTTTGTTTGTTTGTTTCTCTTTTCTCCTTGCATTTATTATGGGAAGTTTCTACTGACCCATCTTCAAGCTCACCTATTCTTTCCTCTGCTATATCTTATCTACTGATGTACATCAAAGGTATTTTCATTTCTGTTACAAAGGTATGTTCATTTCATTTCTAGCATTTCCTTTTGGTTTTCCTTAGTTTCCACTTTTATGTCTATATTATGCATCTCTTCTTTCCCATTGCCTACTTTTCCAAAGTCCCCTGTGTTGGGTATCTTTTCCTTCACTACACTCTTCCCCTTGGTGAATTTATCAGTTCCTATAATTGTATCACTGGTTGGCCAGTGAACCCAGATCCTTTTAATTTCTAGCCCTATGTACTTTTGAAAAGCCTTACCCGCATATCTTATAAACTTTTATAGACTTCTCTTTGCCTGAATTATCAAATATTATCTTAAAATCAATACATCCAAAACCTAATCTAACATTACCTCTATCCCATTCCCTGTCCCCAGAATTTCCCTGTCCTACTTCTGTTGACGTTACAATTGTTAGGTTGGAAAAAAGATCTTGAATTGATTCTTGATTCTTTTCTTATTCTCAATACCTACATCCAATCATTTGGCAAATATTAGAGTCCTCTACTGTTATGTAGGGGAATGTTCGCCTGTCCAATTGTACTTTCAAGTGCAAAGTTCAGGTTTTTATTCTGTTTTATTTTGACTTTTCCAATCAATCGCCTTTACTGTCCAACAATCCAAATTTTAAATTAATATTTCTAAACACAACTCTGATCATGTCATTACATGTTATTAGCTGTCTCAAAAACCTCCAGTGAATCCCCTCGAGAAACTGAAGTAAGTGCCTCTGGTTTGAACTTGATGTGATGAACTTGATTAATCCCACCTTTCCCATCTTTCCTTCCTTCAGTCTTCAATTTCCCTTGCTTCATCCGAAGTGAACCTCATGCTCATTCTGTGCTATTTTTGAAGACGTCCTTTGTTTTTTCAAATCTCTTTTCTCCCTCAACACCCCTCTCACATTTTGCATGGACTGTTTCCTCACTTTCATCCACTCCCTTCATCCCCAGATTGATGAGAATTTCTGTTTCTTTGAGCCCCTATAAAATAGTTGTAATTCTAAAGTTATCATTTTCCTTCTTGCTTTAGTTATATGCTGCTATCTTTCTTTTCCTCACTCACTATTTGCATGTTTGTTGGAGCAGAAACAGGGTGAGTCATTTTTATATTGCATTAAGTTCTCAGTGTACCTTCTGACACTTAATAGTTATTTAATATGGGTATGTTTGAATTGGATAGATACGCATTTCATCTCCCTTTTCTAGTTCAGTTATTTATAATGTATATTTGGAGTGGTAAATTAAGAAATGCTGTAAACATAAAATATTTTGTTCAAGTTTTACTTTAGAAAATGAGTTTGACAGCTTCACAAAGAGCTAGATAACAAGTTGATCAAGAGGACTGTCTAATAAGAGCAGGTGATAACGGCTGGATATCAAAACCTACAGAGTCTCAGCAGCTTGCGAATCCATGTATTTGGTTATATCCAATGGTAGATCTTCATACTGTAACTTCAAAGTTGATGATTACATAGAATGAGGCTGCTGAAAGTTTACTGTTTGCTTCAAGACTAACACTGCCAGCCCTGGCTCAGATTCATTAAGAAGCACTCGCTCTTGGGTGTTGCATAACGATAAAGTATCTTGGTGCCGATAAACTTGTCACATGACTGATGCTGGAGTTCTGACAGCCTTAGGAACCACGGTTGCCAAGCCCATGCTTTTACATTGTGGAAAATCACTGATGCTTCAAGTGCAATTCCAAGTGGGAAACCAGACAGGGAAAGAGGTTGACAATGCTAAGGTAAAATCCTGGGAGCTGCTCGTGGCCTTGCGGGAAGCAAAATGTCTCTGAACTTCTTGCCAAACCTTAGCGTCTGTGTTCACCTGGCTTTGCACTTTTCATCCGCAATGTCAGAGAACTCTCTTCATTTTCAAAAAGTTTTTGCTATTAAAAAATGTGAATGCCAGGCTTTGGCTTTAGTTTTTTTTATTTGTTATTTAAATTTATTTCTGTATTTAAATTTCATAGCTTTTTAATTTTTTAAAGGTTTAGATTTTGTTTTTTTCAATGTTTTTAAAATTTTTTTTTTTTTTGTAATCAGCCACTTTTGAACACTGGCCTCAGAGGAGAAACTTTCGTCTCCATAGCTTTAGTACACCTAGGTTAAGAAAAGTACTACTTTTCTACCATTTTATTCAATTTGTAAAGTCTTTTGCATTCCTTATTTTATTTCTTGTTTTCCCCTTTTCTTGTTGTGTTTATTCTTGCAGGTGGCCATTAATCTAAAATATATTTTTGTGTCAGACACATACAAAGATGAATTCGTTTCTTAGCCCATAAGAAGATTATAATCCACAAGAAGAAAAATGCCATGTGGCCCTGGCTGGTGTGGCTCCGTTGGCTGGGCATCGCTCTAAAAAGCAAAAAGTAACTGCTTCAACTACCAGTCAGGACACAAGCCTGGGTGGCGGGTTTGGTCCCTGGTCAGGGGGTGTGTAGGAGGCAGCCGATCAACATTTCTCTCCTATATTGATATTCTTGTCTCACATTGATGTTTCTCTTCCTGTCTTGCTCCCTCCCTTCCCCTCTCTCTAAAAATAAATAAATAAAATCTTTAAAAAAACAAAAAAGAAAAGAACCATGTGAACCAATGCAAGAATGTGCTATAGGTATTTGATCTAAGTGATTCCTTTGATCCAAAGGAATAACTGATCAGTTTTATCTGGATTGGGCTCAGAAAGTCTTCATAGACAGTGATGAATGAATTGAGTCTTCAATGCTGAGCACATCTTGGGTGAACAGACCCATAGGTGAAGGAAGCAGCACGATCGATAGCTTGGCAATGTCAACATGGTATATCAAGGATGCCACATGTTCAGGATGGCCAGGGTACGGGAGGCCCATGATAGGCAGGAAGTCCGGATTACTCCATGTCCGGTGAACTTCAAGGCATCAGTCCCAAAAGCAAACCTGCCCTTTCTCTGTGGTTTCAGGTCCCTCTGACCTTTTTCTTTCATATTCCCATGTTAGTGCTATGAAACATTTTCTCTGACTTTCATTAGCTTTCCAGCTCCCCCACAATCCTTTTCCTTCACTTCTTAACCCTTGCTTGCTCTAATTACATTATCTAAGGCTTGCTTTATTTTGTAAGCTTTCTGTCTCCAAACATTTTTACATAATATGACGTTACAGAAGCACTTTTTAAATCCATACGCTGGACCACATTGTTCTTGAGCACCAGTGACAGCTAAAGACATTTGCACTGTCACACATTAGTTAGAGACAGGGAGAGGAGCAAGCATCAGCGTCTGTCATTATCATCTCCAATAAAAAGTGGGTGACGATCATGAAGAAGTAGGCTTTCTTCTTCGCACTAAAATAAGGTTTAATGGAGGTCCATGTGATTATTAATCAGGAGAAACGTGCCATGGTGTTAAAATGCTGTGTAGTGAGAGAAACAGTCTTCACAAATCAAGAGAGTAAATGTTTTGAAATCCAAACTGATTTTTCAATCAAACCACATCTTACGTGGGAAAACTTAATTAATAGTTCTAGAGTGAGTTGAGTAGAAATGTATTTTATTTATTTATGCTGCCTTCACCATCGATCTGGTGGTGGTCATGGTTCTCCCACACAACAAGGGATAAGCCAGAATTTCTACCACTTATTTAATGCCTACCGCGATGTTCCACGCACAGCCTGTAGGTCTCGTACTTACATACTGGTCTTTCTTCTGGGTATTGCTACAGCCTGTGCATTAGGTAGTGTTATTCTAGTTTTATAGATTATAAAAGCAAGACTTTAAAAATTAACAGTGTGACCAAAGCCCCATCCTTTGGTTAGTAAGCAGATTCAGTAACTGGCCCCAAATCCCAAGATTAAAGTACATTGATTCTCATAAATAATCTAGATAGAGTTCTGTTTAAATAAAGGTGGAAGCATATTATTTTTTCTTCTCTTTTCTTTTTAAAAATTTTTTAAAAACTACTTTATTGTTGTTGAATTACAGTTGTCTACATTTTCTTCCCATCAGTGCCCCCCACCCCAGACAAACCTACCTTTCTCCCTTGCTTCCATCCTCCCCCTTGGTTTTGATCCTGTGTCCTTTTAGTAGTTCCTGAAAACCCTGCTCCCCACTGTCCCTTCCCCCTCCCCTCTGGCTATTGTTAGATTGTTCTTTTTTTTTTTTTTTTAGATTTTATTTATTTATCTTCAGAGGGGAAGGGAAGGAGAGAGGGAGAGAAATAATCAATGTATGGTTGCTTCCTGTGCATTCCCTGCTGGGAACTGGCCTGCAACCCAGGCATGTGCCCTGACTGGGAATCGAACCGTGATCTCTTGGTTCACAGGCCCGCGCTTAATCCACTAAGCTACACCAGCCAGGGCTGTTAGATTGTTCTTAATGTCAATGTCTCTTGTTATATTTTGTTTCTTTTTTTTCTTTTGTTGATTATGTTCCAGTTAAAGGTGAAATCATATGGTATTTGTCCCGTACCACCTGGCTTATTTCGCTTAGCATAATGTTCTCCAGTTCCATCCATGCTGTTGCAAAGGGTAGGAACTCCTTCTTTCTCTCTGCTGCATAGAACTCCATTGTGTAAATGTACCATAGTTTTTTGATCTACTCATTTACTGATGGGCACCTAGGCTGCTTCCAGCACTTGGCTATTGTAAGTTGTGCTGCTATGAACATTAGGGTGCATAGGTTCTTTTGGATTGGTGTTTCAGGGCTCTTAGGGTATAATCCCAGCAGTGGAATTGTTGGGTCAAAAGGCAGTTTCATTTTTAGTTTTCTGAGGAAATTCCACACTGTTTTCCACAAGCCTTTACAGTCAATTAATATTTGACAAAGGGGGAAGAAGCATAAAATGGTGTAAATATAGCCTCTTCAACAAATAGTGTTGGGAGAACTGGACAGCTACATGCAAAAAAATGAAACTCGATCACCAACTTATGCCATACACAAAAATAAATTCAAGGTGGTTAAAAGACTTAAATATAAGCTATGGCACCATAAAAGTCCTAGAGGAAAACATTGGCAGGAAAATCTCAGACATTCCATGCAGCAACATCTTTACTGATATGTCCCCTAAAGCAAGGGACATAAAGGAAAGAATAAACAAATGGGACCTCATCAAATTAAAAAGCTTCTGCATGGCTAAACAGCATTAAAGTGAAAAGAGAATCAACTATAAGGGAAAACATATTTGCCAATGATACCTTGGACAAGGGTTTGATCTCCAAAACATATAAAGAACTCAGACGACTCCACTCCAAGAAAAAAAAAACCATTAAAAAATGGGCAAAAGACTTGAACAGACACTTCTCCAAAGAGGACATACAGAGGGCCCAGAGACATATGAAAAGCTGCTCAGCATCACTAGCCATCAGAGAGATGCAAATTAGAACCACAATGAGATACCACCTCACACCGGTCAGAATGGCCATCATAAACAAATCAACCAACAAGTGTTGGAGAGGATGCAGAGAAAAGGGAACCCTAGTGCCCTGTTGGTGGGACTGCAGACTGAGGCATATTATTGTTTACATATAGTAGCAGCCATCTATTCTCACTCTGGAGGGGTCAGTTTTGTAGAAACAGACTTTTATCCTGGCCCTATGAGTCAGCAAAATGCTCTAAGTTTGCATTTATACACACAAGAGCACCTGCCTCCACAGAGACCACTGATTTTGGGTACAAGATGCCTGCAAGTGGAGATGTGGGTAGCGGACTATTCTTAGGAGGAGTCTCATTTTCCCACTTTTGCTCTGCACTTGCTGTGTAACCAGCTTAATCTAATATTCTTCACCATCCTATTGGACTTAAATTTTATCAAAAATTTAAGTAATATCCATGGCCATCTGAAGAATTTCTGAAGGACTTTGACATAATCTAATGCAGTGTTTAATACAACCACCCAAAGCTATAGTTCTTTATTACAGACAACACAAAAAAATATCCTGAGGGTGTTATAGCTTCTGGTCTCTAATATATTTTCCCAGATACCATATTTTTATTTCCACTTCTCAGAAAATTCAACTCCAAGTTCTTCTCCAGGGACACAAATGCAATCAAAACCCCTAGTCTTTTTAGTGTAGCATTGCGGAAACAACCAGCATTACTGAGGAAATACTTTTTTCATAAGATAACTTCTTTGAAAATGAAAGCTGCCACAATATTCAATTTGAGTAGAAGACAGTACACTATTATGGAAATAACTAATCTAAATATAGAATCTACAATACTGCCTTATTTCCAAGATTATAGCTTGTATGGAAGCTTATCAGAAATCACACAATACTGTGTTTGAGTTCTTTTAGAGGCTCTCTAATGTGATAGCAAATAATAAAAAGATGCATCATGAGATTATAATTCTAAAAGTCTGGGTGAAAAGCGGGGCAAGCATCCTCATTATTCTACCTTGTGTGTTCATCGGTCCCCAAGACCACCCCCAGGTTTGATGACTCATGAGGAAGGCTCACAGGGCCCAGCAGATCACTGGTCTCATGGCTGTGACCTACTGCAGTGAAAGACACAAAGCAAAGTCACCAAAGGATAAGGCGCACGGGGAGGGCTCTGGAGGAAACCAGACACCATCTTCCTAGACTCCTCCCCCAGCATATTCATGTGGGGTGCACTGACTTCTTCTAGCAATACCTGTTATTTGCTGGTATTGTCTACATGAAGCTCATTAGAGATTCATGTAGCCCCCAAGGTTTTTCTTGGACACTAGCCACTTATTCACCCTCTGCCTAGCACATGTGAAAACTCCAGACACCCAGAAGGAAAACAGGTGCTCAACACAGACCACATTATTTGTACAAATGCTTTAGGCACAGTGAATCATGTTATCAGTTCCTGGAATGGTGGGAACCCTTCTGAAATCCAAGGTCCCAAACATCAGCCAAGGGCCAGCCTTGCAAGCAGGTTAAATTTGCTACCCAAAGGGTAGCAGGCTCAGACCTGCTACGTTAACTCTGCACACCGTGGTAGCTTGAAAATAACACCACTTCCCGCCCCGGTGCCTGACATTGGCCCAAACAGAACTTAGACAGAAAGATTGAAATCTGTAGGGAAAGAGAGGAGAAGATAAGCAGACTCCTCAAAGTAACACTTGAAGGCGTTGCTTATTGAGCTATTTCCCCAAAGCCTTCGAGTCTAGAGCTACGCCTACTGATGAGAGCTAAAAAGGGAGGGGTACTGACCTCTCTCAAGCACATTTGCTTTCAGAAATAATAACTAATTATAAAAGATTCCAATCACATTGCTAATGTTATTTTGCATCAAATGACTTCTTCTTACAGGGACCTAAGTAATAGTCATGTTTACAGTTCTTTGGAGAAATACTAGGCATCTGTGGGTTCGCTGCTTGGCTTCCCTGTACTCAGGCAGTTCCATCTCTAAGATGAGCAAGGATAAATTTCAACGGGCCAACCCCAGGGATGATGGGAGCTAATTTAGTCCTTCGCAACGATGTGCTAATGCTCCTTCTCAGGCATATGAAATGGAAGTCAGCTCCCTTGTGAAATATCAAGAGGGAGGAAACCATGGAACCAGAAAATAAGTTCAAGGCTAAGTTTTGCTCTTCTTCTATAAACCTTAAAACTGTATTTGCATGAGGCTTGGATTAGGAGTCAGTGGGAAAAGGTAAAGGAAAAAGAATGCCTGCAATTACCACTGTGGCAGTTTTCCATTTTTCCCTGGTGTCCAGTGCTTAAAAAGAACAAAATGAATGACAGTTTGCTAATTGCTTTGAAGTGTTGCAGGCAGGTCTGATTTTATGATAAGGAACACAATTAAATTCTCTGAAATACCCTCTCCAACACAAGAACTTCTCTCTGGGGAGCACAGAAGCCAAGAGAAAGGATTCAGGAATGAGTTTCTGCAAATTGTTCGAATAATCTCCATTCCTACCTCATCGGCTTTGAAAAAGCAGAAGATAATTTGTAGGAAACTTTCAATATGCCTCTGTAGGTACTTTCTTAGCACTATAGAGACTTTAACCTTGCTGTTCTAAATAAGCGTCTGATTCATAGTTAAAGTGTCTTGCTTTTTTTTTTGTCTCTCGTCTCCAGCAAGGAAAGAAGAAACATTTTGCATAGCTCTTCCACAGTTTCGGATTTTCACGTGCTCAACTATTCATTCAAAGTCAAAGTATGAAAGGAGCGCCTGCTCATTAAACAATGTGAGAGAAATTTAATCTTTACATTATTTTGTGATTTTTCAAGATAGAGCTCCTGCAGAGGATCGTGATCCACGTGATTAATCACACGAGTGCAGTTTCCCTTCAGAGCCGGGCAGCATTTTCAATGGAATCCCTTTGACTTTCTCCCACGTTCTCAACACTTTTCCTTCAAAAGAAATATTTCCTTTCAGACTATTGCACAAGACACCCTTCGTGTGTGAAATCCTTCCCCTGAAAACTTTGAGGAAAATATTCATCAGGCTTCAATTTTACAAAGACATACTAAAACAGTATTTCAACTCTATTAAAGACGTGTGTTTGTTCCTTTTGTAACTGTCCCTGTAAATGTTCAAAGGAAAGTCTGAAGTGAGGAGGGAGATGGATTCACGTCACTTCAGATTTATCTCTGGTGTTGGAATATGCGTAGAAAACCAAGCAATTTAGACAGCCCTTGCCTTCCCAAAGCTAAACAAAGATTACTGGAAAACCACAAAGACAGCTGGGTGACTGCCAGCTAAGGCAGTATGTGCTGATGTTGACCAGACGTGAACTCAGCCTGGACCAGACCACGGGTTTCCCCGCCCCCACCCCCCACCATCTGAAAGTACAGCCTTCCCGTGAAACCTTCCCTAAGCTGAAACTGCGCAAAGTGAAAAAGCAGTTACCATGAATTTATATGACAATTTGTTTAGCTTTTCAAGGCCCTCCAAAATAACCTACCAAGTCATCCTAAATACACTTAGTTATGTCCAGTTTTATGATAAGGATTAACACCCTTATGAGTTTTCTTAGGTTTTTCTGATACTTTAGGACATGTCTTGCTAACAGATGCACAAAAATACATTGAGATACAGCACAGATGCTCAGAGACACAGTTCAAAGCTTTGGGGCTTGATGCTGCTGCAGTTTCTGGGGAAGGAGCTGGGGGGGCCTCTCTGGCTGCTCAGGGTGCTGCTGCCTCTCGAACGCTCCCTGCAAAACCAGTGCTGAGCCCTGACTTTGCTTATCACCTTTTTTCCTAAAAGGGAAAATCGTCCTTGGATTTCTTTTCTTTAGTGAAAAGTGGTACTAATGTAGGTCACTCCTAAAAGCAAAGTGGCATAATGCAAACTTTTGAAAACTGAGGGGAAACTATGTCTATAAAAACTGAAACTCCAGGTTCATACTGACTGCAAGGTATCAGCTGTCTAGACATTTACTTAAAACATCCTTTTACGGGCCATGTCTCCCACTGAGGATCTAAAGATTAGATTTCTTTTCATACTTTGTCCAAATTTAGGCCCAGCTCAGAATTCTCAAACCTACTTTTTTATTCTATATTAGCAGATTATTACCTTTTTCTCCTCTTGGAAATGGGCATCAAAAAGACATAGCAACAACTCAGCCTCAGTGTAAGAAGTGGGACATTGTTGTGCTGGAGAGGGTACTTTTGAGAACTTAATTGTCTTCCTTAATTTAAAATGAAAAGTGGTTCTTTTTCTGCTGGTCAGCATAATCTGGTGAGAAAATTGTTATTATTTGTAACTGTATCATTTTTCTTATGAAAGATCAAGAAGGTAATCCAATAGTAATTCAATCCCTTCCTCCTTCAAACCCTGAGCAATTTCCCTTTTTCTGGCTGAGTTTTGGGACATAATAAGTTAGTTAAGAGTTGAGATTCAACCCCACCGCTACCGGACAGCATTTCCTCTCGGGGAGAAACCAGGTCGGTGAAGGTCTATTTCAATAGACAGGCACTGGGGAGGAACTAGAGAAAGAGTTGCTGTCGGAACAGACCACAGGCCCATGATTTGTGGGGCTCAGGGCAAAATGAAAATGCAGAGTCTCCTGTTCAAATATTTAATGCGGTGACAGCAGAGCACTAAACGGAGAGCGGAGCTTTCTGGGCGTGGCTCCTTGTGTGGCCGCACAGATTTCGTGCCCAAGAAGCTGGCTGGGTGGCAGCACCAGCCACACATGGGTGGCACCCACCTTCCTACCCCACATCAGGCCCGTGAGAGGGGCTGGCTCTGCCTATACACTGTGATCCTCTGTGCAGGTCTCTTTCTCGGGGTCCCCTCATTACTGGCATTGGGGTCCTTGGGTTCCCCAAGATAGACATCCAGAGGAGCCACCAGAGAAATGTTGAGACAAATTGTATTAAGCCTATGCTCTGGTATAACGGAGACAGCACAGAGGAAAGGAAGGCCTTCTCAGAGGCTTTCTGCTTGGCTGCTTTTATAAACTGGGGACAGGGCGGGTTTGTGCAAGGTAAGGGCGGAGAGTGGAATTTTCCGTGTCAAAGTCAAGCTATTTCCCCTTTCTGTCAGGTTGCTTAGCAACTGTCTTCACCCCTGCACAGTGAGGGCCAAAGTAGTGGATAGCTCACTGCTGCCGCCCAGGAAGGTTGTGTAGCAGCCAAACCTTGACGGACTGCCTCTGTGGGGCAGTGGTTTGCACATCTGCAAGGAGGTAAGTGGTTAGAAGGGAGGTAAAAATAACTACTTCTACATTTCTTCTAAGAAGTGGTGGGGTGGTTGCATTCTTGCGGTCAGCTTATCTGATGTTCCTTCTGGCCCTCTGGCACTCCTTCAGCTTTGCGCCCAAGGCCCTCCGCTCTCTCACTCAGAGGCACCTTTGGCAATTGGACAAGGATATCACTTAACCAAACATTTAAGGTGTGTGTTTAAAGCCTAGTCTAAAACCAAATCTGGATCTCGGACCTTTTTCCCCATCGTGGGAGCCTCTCTGCTTTCCGTGCCATCCAGGAACACAGGTGAATACAACGGGCGCTGGGCCGGCCACAGCAGAGGGCTGCTGCAGGCCCTGGTGCCACCGGAGACCCAACCCTACCATGATTTGTGGGGCTCAGTGCAGGTTGGACAGTGAGCGGCTTTATCTAACTCGTCTCAATGTAACTACCGCCACCTGCCCCCTTGCACTTTCTTAGACATGCCCTCAGGAAGCCTGGACGTGTACCTGGCTTCCGTACTGTAAACGTTCTTGTGAGACACAGCAATGCGATGAGTTTAGATGCAATGAATGGAACAAGTGTGGCCCTGATCCTGTGTTTCTCGGCGTCCTCACGTCGGGGTGAGCTTCAGCCCGGCAGCTTCCCTGCATTCTAACAATGCCTATCACTTTCCATTGCCTCTTTTCAGCCTCATTCCTTGATCAAGCCTTAATTTGTTAAGATATTTGACACATTCACGTGCCAATTTTAAGTGCCTCTGATTGTGGTGGGGGGACAGGGAGCAAAGTCACTTCTCAGACAACCCAATTGAAACTGGGGTTCAGCTCACACCCCTGGATCCACCAGTGTGTAGTTTCGGAATAACCCCCCACTGAGCCATAAATGAGTAATTTGGCATTTCTAAATCCTCTTGCTTTCAAAAATCCAATCAAATCAGGACAAATAACTTCTGCTCGACACATTGATAAAGATTTTGGGGAAAAAGTATTGAGAAGGGCAATGGAGCTGTACTCAGCTCAGGTTAAACTAGCATCATCTCTTATAAGAATAGTGGCAATCAAATCTGTTCTTGCCTTTCTCAAAAACGTAATTAGAATGCAGGAGAAGCCTATGAAAAGGGATGTGATTATTTATAAAAGTTTTAGAATAAATCTTTCTGGGTCAGGAGATTTGCCCAGTGGCAGGAATTTAATACATAAGCATAACTCCTTAGAGAGCTCATGCTCCAGGGACTCCCCCCCCCAACCAGGGGAAACTTGAGGAAATGAAAATTTTCAAAGAGATGTTAGAAGTGGATAGGCAAAACCCAATTTGATCTCCACTGTAATGGTATTATCCCATTTTTGCATTAAAGAATAATATCCGTAATGTGAAGATTATGCCAAGTGCTCCATGAAAAGATACAAACCTTGAGGCAGTCATCTCTGACTCGCTTCCAGCGGCGCTGCGGAGGGCGCGCGCGCACACACACACAAAGATGTGCGGAGAAGTGCGGTGTCAGCACGGCGGTTGGGGCGGGCGGTTTGAAGAAATAGGTAGCTGAATCCCACCCCCGAAATGCAGAATCCACGTATGTATGAATGAAAACTGTCGCTTGGAGGTTGGAGAGATTGTCTACCAAATAGATACGGGTACACTTAAAGTATGAAATAATTCTAAATTTGGCTTCCTTGATTAAAAAGCTATCATATATATATATATGTAGAGAGAGAGAGAGAGAGATACACACAAAGATATAAATATAGCTATATATACACACCACATATGTACAAATGTTTATGTATACATATACATGTATATTTCGCATACTGTGTATATGTTTTGAAACAAGTCACACATAGAGACACTATAAAGTGTTGATGTTCTGCAGACCTCCCTCTGTGAAAGCCCAAATTTCACTTTTGTACCGTGTTATGCTGACCTATATTGCTGCTCTGTCCATATAAAAAGATCAGAGACTTAACCGCAAGCAGCAGTTGCGCTTTATCTCACATGCCAAATATAGTGTAGCGGTTTCCTAGAGAGCTGTTAAGAAGAATCTTGTGTCTGTGTCCGAGATTAGCAGGAATGACTACGCTGATTGATTAGCGATGTCTTCAAGGAAAACTTGACTATGAATTTTCCATCTCTGTCCTGGACGTAACCAGGTTTGGGAAATAGATGCACGGAGGTGAACTTTTAGTGTGGGGTGATGGAAATGGTTTGGTGGTTATGGAAGTGTACAGGGTCTTTTTTCAAGAGTGACCCGTCTGTGACCCCTTTGGGATCCAATGAGGCCATGAGCTTCCTGGCTGCCCTGAGCTACTTCATGAGCATGGCTAGGGCACTAGCACCAGGCAGCTTTTACTCGACGTGAGGCTCTGCCAAGGAGCAATCTTCGCCCTGCGGCTCCTCAGGCCTGACCTAAGCTTTCCCAGAGACGCGCTGTAGTTTGACCCTGTTCTTACCCAGTCTTTTTCTCTCCTTCAACAAGTCTCCTGCCTGAATGTCACCTGAAGGTACTCTCGGCCAACTCCTGTTCTCTCTCAGTCCCCTTTCTCCCTTACAGGTTGCACAGATGTTTTCCCAATCAACATCTTGACTTTCTAATTCTGTCTTCAGGATCTTATTCATCAAAAATTGTCACATGGGATAAAAATTGACCCTACACTTGGGAGAGTATCTCAATAAAATAAAGTGTATTCTCTGCTTCCCTTCCCTGTTGCAGTAAAATGTAAGTAATATCAATATTAATTGATACATACCTTAACACAGAATCTCCTCTATATAAAATTTTCACAGAAATAACCATGTGTTCGACAAGAACACATCATTGGCATCTACCACTAATAGTCTGATGGCGTACAATACCTTTGGGATTATGGATTGGTGTGCACCTTACCCAACCCGATGACTGGCAAGTGGCGAAGATTCTCCGGTGATTAGACTGAATGCAGAGAAAAGGAAGGGAATGTCTTTCAAACCCATCTGGCTCCTCACGTGAAGCTTTCAATTGTACCTACATTTACCGTGATGGAAATGATGTCTGTACCTGTTATTGTTGGCTCAGAGGGACTTGGTTTTGAATTCGATAAAGCATCTTGCCTTTTTTTAGCATGGTTTATGCCTGGATATGTGTCATATGAACCTAGTTATTTTAACCACTAAAAATCAAGACATTGATTGCACCAGCAGGTCAAATCAACCTCAGATAAGCAATTCCACATTGACTGTCAGCCCTCACTATTCCTTACGGCCACGCTTCCCCAGCCCCAGTCTTGTGTATTAGATGGGAGGACTTCCCACTTGCCTTGCTTTTCCCACTGTGATGTGCCTTCGTGGACCTGGCGTATAGTCAGCTTGGTTCTCGCCCTTCTTTCAGGAACCTATAGGCCTGGCCATTCATTCACTCCAACAATGTATCACTCCAACTATGCAACCTGTCTGACCTGCTCTATTCCATCACCAGCTGTATTTCTGTACTTCCAAGTATGGCTGTGAAATGACAGGGTCAAACCCATAGTGTTCAGTCAGTTTGGGTAAATATGAGTTCAAGGCACTGGAAAAGCATTTTGCAAAACACTTTTATTTTATTTTATTAATTGTTGTTCAAGTACAGTTTCTCCATTTTCCCGCCACCACTTTCCCCTGCCCCACCCACCCCCACCTCCAACCCTCTATTCTACCCCCCCTTTGGCTTTGTCCATGGGTCCTTTATACATAAAGGGACATTTACTGTGTATCCACTTTAAATAGCAAAGGTTTTTTTGCTGTATCTGGTACAGGATATATATTTTATTTAAATATTTGGGAGCATTGTGGATTCCTTCTCATTAAGTTTTGTTCCTTAATGTTTCATTTACAATTTTATAAAAATCTCAAGTGAGGACACTGACATAGAAGCATCTTGAGAAAGAAGCTAGCAACAATAGTGAGAGAGAAAGCTTAGTCTCTTCCAGACTTGAGCAGAATTCTATCAGGTCTGATAAAGAAACAAAGAATTCTATAACATGTGTTACAGAAAGATGAAGGAATAACTTTGCCACGTAGTGGGACACAGCTTAATGATCCGTTTCTTAGGTAGCAGCAGAATATTTTCTTGTTAGGATTTTAAAAGCCTATTCTTTTTGGGGGGGTGGATTTTTTTTCAATCTTCCCATATTATGTCAGTTCACTGTAGAAGCTTCTAAAATTCTTTTCATAGGATTGAATTTCATTTTGTTTCTGGTGAATCTTTCTGAGAAATCACAAAAAAAGAGAGCAGAAGTCTACAGCCTTGGTTTCAGATCATATTTTTGGACTTATCAGCAAGGTACAGAATACTGATTAGAGATTAAAAAGAGCCAAACAGTCTTGGGCAAGAGCTGACTCTGCTTTGTAACTAAAGTACAGATAACAATTTCTATTGGAAAAAAATCCTGAGTACTTTTGCTCACCAGCCATAATACACTTCTGCAATTTTGATTTACCTATTCATAGTCATTTGTTGAGGCCTCCATTTAAAAACAGATATATTATTTTTTCAACCACATCACTGAATATTTTAACTTAATTTAACCATGGTACTTTAAGGTTTACACTGGCTGGAATCTATGGTTGAAATCAGTGGTCATTATCTAGTTCAGTTTATTGACAGAAGATTAATTCTAAAAGGAACTACATTCCTAAAATACCTATGATTAAAAAGGGTATAAGTGAATTAAGTGAGTCAGAAATGCAGTTCTTAAGGCTTTTGGTTTGATGTATATGGTTATCTATTAAACCAATAATCAAAGCCACCTAATGCTTAATGCATGCATTTCAGCTGTTAACATCCTGTACAGTCTTTCCTTCGTTCAAACGAATGACTGATGAAGTGAATGCTTTGATATTATTCTCTGGTTGGTAAGGGCATATAGAGTCTATTGGGTTCCTTATACAGAACATCACTGGAGTCAAAAGGCTGATTTGTCCCTTTTCAGAGCAGATCTCAACAGCACACTCCACGTCCATCTTCTTTACTGGGTTGCAACTTGTACAAGGTTTTCACTTCTCATTTCTGGCCCACTGCATTGGGTTCATATCCTGTTCACCCATCTGGCAGCTGTGTAATCTTGAGTAAGCTACTTCACCTCTATAAACTCAGATTTCTTATCCAGATATGAGGTCAAAACACCAACCTCAGATATAGAGATGATATTTTTTAAAATGTACCTAAAGTGTTTAGTAAAATCACTAACAAGAATAAAAAAAACATCACGTTTATACTTTTTAAACACAATAATTCACATTTGAGACACTGCCTTAGAGAAATAATCTAACATATAAAAAACTCGTATGTACAAAGATATTCAGTGGTGATATAAACAGAAGTGAGAAATGGATAATGATGGGTAATTCTAGAGAACTCTTAAAGATCAGTAAATAATGCTGATGTTATGCAAAAATGGAAAATGATGGCCCTAAGTTACTGTATAAAAAAGCAAAGTACAATACTAAATTCACTATATAATCTAAAATATATAAGAATATGAATGTCCAGAAAAAATATACCAAAATTATATCATGGATCCTTCAGATGGTAGATTATGAATGAATCGGAGGAAGTGTTTCCTGTTTTTCAGGATTTCTATAACGTGGTCATATTCCTTTTATAAATAAGAATTTTACCAAGAACCTTATCATAGTTGTGTGAGATTCGAAAGCTTGCATGATGAGAGGAGCGAGCTCCCCTCTGACCTGGCTCTAGGACCCTGGAGATGACTGGAGGGAAGGCTGACGCAAGGTCAAGGGGTCTGGGAGACATCCCTGACAGAGAAGGCAGAGGACAAAGACCAATTTTAATTCCGAAACAAGTCAAAGGGTTCTTGCGTATTATTTCTACCTTCGGTGAAAAAAAATATTTTTAAAGTTTTTGTCAGCTTGCCCCATCACCATCACCACGACCAAAGCCCAATAAATCTTAAGTACTAAGAAGTAATACCTGGATCGTAAACCCTTGAGTGGCATTATTTTAAATGGGTACCTCGGGATTACCTAATATTACACACATGTTTAAATAATCTTCAACTCTGCAACCCTGCCCTTTCAACTTCTGCCCAACCTCTACCCTCTAATCAATGCGCGATTGACAATACTAGCCCCAAGGAGCTTCTCCGCAGTTACTTTGGCTTTGGGTGATCTCATTCCTAATTATCACCATTTTCTTCTTTTTTTTGTTGACTTCATCCTTGCTCCCGTAAATACACCCCAAGGCCACTTGCTCTGAGCTCTCTGGAACCCCTGTGCTCATGGAACGCATTGACTAGAACCACATTTGAGAAAATCACTTCTCTTTAAACTCTAAAAACATTTTGAAACGGACATTGTCCCCACCCCAATTCTTATGCATCAAAAGTTAAGAGAAGGGAAATCACCTTGTTCTCACTTGCTATTCTCAGTTGTTTGTGCTGCTTCCTTCGCCTCTCCACTTCTCTCTTCAGCTTCAGAACATCCTTATCGTTACTACAGAGGCTCCTTGTGCAAAAGCCAGGCCGAGAGCAGTCAGACCTTGCTGGTAATTTTGGATTTATTTCAACTTCTTCTGAGAATTTCTGGCCACAAACTTAAAAAGAAGCAATGAGATCCAAAACAACATTTAAGAGAAAATGTATACACTATACAGCAATCACCACCACAGGACCACAGCGGTCCCGATCTGTATAAAAGCAACCACGGCTAATGGCCCATTTACTCGGTCGGTCCTCAGGGCTGTCTCATTGTTGGAATAGAAATGTCAGTTCCCAGGCTGAGTTCTTTTCCTCCTCCTGGGACAATAAGGCAAGGCTGTAAAAGTTTTCAGAAGACGAGGTCTTTCTTTGGTGACCATGTCATGTCACACTGAGCCTTTTCCAAGCTTTCTTGCAGCAGGTCTCATGGACTGAGCTCTTCAAAATTCTGTGTCATTCACATTAGGACGTGCACTCATTTCACCACAACTTTTGCCTGTTTGATGGTGTCGGAGTGACATCAGCAAGATGGCAGAGGAAGAAGCCCCAGGCCTTCCCAGAGAGACACTGACTCAATTACAATACATGGATCCATTCCGTCGTGAGAAATCTAGAAAACAGTTCAGAGGTTCCTGCACCCCAGGCGAGCATGAAACAGGCCACCAACTCCGGTGGGAAAAGTTGTGGCACCCACTTGCTATAGTCCCTCCCCAACGCTCGGTGTGGCACAGTTGGGGAACAACTCCCAGCTCCTGGTCTCTCCATGGTGAGGGAAACACGAGACTGAAATACTTCTCAGGGGGCTGCCCAAAGAAATGGTTTCTGTCTTGCTTGAAGCTTTCTAAGCACTGACAGGAAAGGGCCTCAGGTGGGAAGCCGCTGAGAACAAAGGCAAAGGTTTGGACTAACAGCACTCACTCACTGTGGCTCCTCTCCCTGGATCACCGCGGGGAGGAAAGCCCAGCTCCCAGCTTCTCCCTGGGTAGGAAAAGAGTGGGAACGTGGCTCAAATGTTCTGGCTTTTCAGGAGAGTGCCGGAAGGACTAGTTTCTGACTCTCCCAACTCAAGGACTGACGGAACCAGCATACTCCAGAAGCTCGGGACCACTGAGAAGAAAAGAGAGCTGAATGGTTTGCAGCATCTCCAGAAAACCTGCATTAAAGGTAAATTTCTAGACCAACACTTTTCAACCTTTTGCATCTCATGACACACATAAACTAAATTCCATGGCACATCAGAAATATATATTTTTTGCTGATCTGACAAAAATAGGTATAATTTTGATTCATTCCTACCAGACAGCTATTGTGTTGGCTGATGTCATTTTTTTTATTTGATATTCTAAAGAAAAAGAGGTCAGTGTCCCTGACTAAATAGTCAGGTATTGCATGTTTCAGAATTCTTGCAGCACCCCGGTTGAAAATCACTAATGTAGACAAATAAAGAAACCTGTCATACTATAACTGCAGTATTTTAGACAGATGCCAGAGGGATGAAGTAATTATGAGCTTCTGAAAAACATCAGCAAACCCCTCTAGTTGGGAATTTACAACCTCGGTGCAAAGGAATCATATCCATTTTCATTACAGCATTATTCCCAACAGCCAAGGTGTGGAAACAATCAAGATAGGTGAATAGATAAATAAATACAATATATACAAATATTGGAATATTATTCAGCCTTGAAAAAGAAAGAAATCCCATCATATGCTACAACATGGATGAACCTTGAGGACATGATATTAAGTGAAATAAACCAGTCACAGAACAAATACTGCATGATTCCTCCTATGTGGGTTATCTAAAGTAGTCAAATTTATAGAAGCAGAAAGTAGAATGCAGTTGCCAGGGGTTGAGAGGAAGGGAAACGCAGAGGTATTTTCCCATGGTGCTGTGAACTGAACTGTGTCCTCCTCAAATTCATGTGTTGAAGCTCCAACCTCTATATGACTACACAGAGATAGGATATAGTCACTAGAACAGAGTTCTGGTCTAACGGGATTAATGCCCTGTAAGAAGAAACTCAAGAGCTCTCTCTCACTCTCTCTCTCTCTCTCTCCACTCCCACCCCCAAGAAGTCATGTGAACACAGAATAAGAAGGCAGCCACTGGTGAGCCAAGAAAAGAGACCTCACAAGAAGCCCAAGTTGCTTGCTTCCTGATTTCAGACCCCCAGCCTCCACAACTGTGAGAAAATAAATGTCTGTGGCTTAACCCATCCTGTCTACTGTAGTTTGTTATGGAAGCTGGAGCTCACTAACACAAACGGGTGTCGAGTTTCAGTCATGCGAGGCAAGTTCTAGAAATCTGCTGTACAAAAATATGCACACAGGTAACAATACTATACTGTGTACTTAAAATTTGTTAAGATCTCATCTTAATGTATTTTAACCAGTAAAAAATACGAGTGGAACTTTGGTAAAGCCTCCGGTTCCCTCGGCAGCATCTTCTCTCGAAGCCCATGTACTGGCCCAGCGACCAATCATCCGAGCCTTTTCACCTGCCTCCAGCCCAGGCTCGGCCAATCACCGTCTAATTTTGTCATTATTACTTATATTATATGCTTATTGTTTTTGTATCACCTGCATTTTCTTTTTACTTCTAAAAAAATTAATTTTATGTAAAAAACAAAACAAATGAACAAACAAAACAAAATAGAAGCAGACTCATAGATACAGAGAACAACCTGGTGGTTGCCAGGGGGTGATAGGTAAAAAAGACGAAGAGAATTAAGAGCTACAAATGCCCAGCTGTAAAATAAATAAGCCACGGTGGTATAGTGTACAGCATAGGAACTATAGTTAATAATATGGTAAGAACTTTGTATGGTGACAGATGGTCCTTAGACTTGACATGGTGATCACTTTGTAAGGTATATAAATGTCAAATCGCTGTGTTGTACACCTCAAACCAATATAATATTGCGTCAACTACACTTTAATTTTTTAAAATTTATTTTAAAAAGTAACAGAAACACATGGTATAAAATCCAAAAGACACAAAAGCATATACAGTATCACGTGTCTTCTCTACCTCTGACCTCTACCTTGCAGCCGCCAAATGACCTCTCGGAGATGACCCCTGTTTCTTGTGCGGTCTTCCCGAGGGGTCTCTGCACAGATGGCAGAAATACATTTTTCACTTGAGTAATAGTATATAATATGCAGTGTTTTTCGCCATTTTCTTTTCACTTAAAATTATGTCTCAGAGATTGTGCCATATAAGTACACATAAGTGTACCTCATTTTTAAAAATACAAACAATAGAAGGCCTCATTCTTTTGTAGAACAAGGAATGTTTATGCCAATGGTTAGACTAGGCTCTGAGTTTAAATCCCAAATCTCCCATTTAACAGTACCCTGGGCAAGTTTCTTACCGCTCTGTGCCTCAGTTTCCTCATTTATAAAAGGAGAGTAATTGTCATCTGACCTCACGGGTTTAGAGAAAATAAAATAGTCTATACAAATAAAACACTTAAAATGATGCCTGGTACATACTAAGCACTCGACACTTTTCTGCTAATGTTTATCCGGTTGCCCATTGGAAGGCATTAGGTCATTTCCAATATTTTGATGTTACAGGTAATTCTATAGTAAATATCTCATATAAAGTCATTCTGTACACATGCAAGAATATCTGGGGGATGGTCTCTGAAAGCAGAAATGCCCAGGTCAAGCAGAACATGCATTTATACATCTGTTCACCTTGCCAAGCCGCTCTCTGTTCGGGTTGTAATAAGTTACGCGCCGCCAGCAGTGAGAGGGGAGAGCCTCTCCCCGTGCACCGTGGCCGACGTGGCAGTTACACAGCGATATTGTAGCACCATTCTAGTTCCAATCACCTTTTCACACTGAGCATTTTTCCTACGTTTAGGAGCCTCTTAAATGTCAATCTCTCTTTTTTTAGGATCAGCTCACATATGCTTGCCCCTCTTTTTATCCCTTTCCTTCTTCAAACTCTCACATTTTTGTAACAGGGCCACTGCAGACCCTCTCACTCACCC
Organism: Trachops cirrhosus; assembly: GCA_028533065.1. Lineage (NCBI taxonomy): Eukaryota > Metazoa > Chordata > Mammalia > Chiroptera > Phyllostomidae > Trachops > Trachops cirrhosus. The sequence goes on along the minus strand of CM052545.1, from coordinate 12,217,822 downwards.
CCGTTTCCACTGAAGTTGCAGCCTTTGCCTCAGAAATGCTCAGAAGCCTCTCCCTGGACATCGCCAGGGAGCTCCTAACCACCGCCTTCACTCCTGTCTTCTCAGCCAGAATTCTCGCCTTTCCTGCGATATGGACCACGCTTACCCAGCCCCCATCCTGGGACATTAGGGGACTTCTGGGTCACGCACCTCATGAGGCCTCAGCGTGCTCTGCTTGGCTTGCTTCTCAGTTCTCAGTTCTCCGGTGTGACCATGTGGGCCCTCTGCCAGTTAGGTGTAGGGCCACCATCTAACCTACCAGCTACACCAGGATACTTTCTGGAGTAAAACTAGTGCTTTTAACAATCATTCCAGGGCAATATTTATAAACAAATTCTGCTCCAAGCAAACCAAAACATATGCTCACTCTAATCAAGCCCCATAACTATCTTTCTGTCACTTATTTCTTCCTTCTCAAGTATTTAGAGCTTCCCTTACTAGCAGGGGTGTCCAACCCACGGCCTGCAGGCCACATGCAGCCCGGGATGTCTGTGAATACGGCCCAAAATCATAAATTTACTTAAAACATTATGAGATTTTTTTGTGATTATGCGTTGCAATGTATTTAATATGTGGCCGAAGACAACTCTTCTTCTTCCAGTGTGGCCCAGGGATGCCAAAAGGTTGGACACCCCCACTACAGCTGTGGTGATTTAGCTTTGCCGTTTATTTCTTGCCATTGGTCCCTTCAAAGATGAGGCTAGCAGAGTCTATTCCCCCAGCTTCCTTGTTGTACCTCAAATGAAACGTTGAATCATTTGGAATGTTAAGGATTGTTGTACTAATAACTTCAGGGGTATCAGACAGGGCATAGTAGCAGATGTGCCCATGTCTGAAACAGTGACCCAGTAGCTAAAGGGACAACTTACGACAAAGCACACAGCCAGAGAAGATGAGCTGACCTCTTAAAGATGGATGATACTCAAGGGAGTTCCAGAAGCTTGAAGTGGCCACACCTTTGAACAGATGATACTATGTTTAGTTTTAAGTCATTGAAAAACTCTGATTTTGTGACTGCTCATCTGTGAAAACCCCAATTGCTTTAAATTTTCTTGAACCAAAACACTGGAAGGCATTCACGCTCTGCCCAGACAGGGAGACAGCGCTGGAATGAATGGTGGAAGGAGGACCTCCACCGGGCGTCCGGGGCTGCGGGCCTTGAACTCCGTTGGCTGGGAAGCAGCTTGCCTACCCCGGCAACCTGCTCCTTCTATTTCTTTCAGGCTGAACTTGGACTTCATCCCTTCCTACAGCCATATGTAAGTCTGCTTTATGGAGATCACCGTGTGATCTTTTGTAGCAGATAAAAGGGATTTTGAGGCTAGAGGCTAAACTCTACGATATAAAGGTTAAGCTTGTGGAACATGAATTGGGAACGTGAACACTGACTCACCTCCATAAATAAATTTTATGTGGGGCTGTGTAGAGCCGCTGGTTACAAGCCAGATTCCTCACCTTAATAAAGTCCTCCGTAGAAAAGCACCTAAAGGCACGAGAGGTCACGCAATGGGGACGGAGAAGGAAACAGCTTCAAATACAAAGCTGATTGTCCCAAGATTTTAGGTTATGCCCCCCTACAGTTTGGCATAAATCAAAGTTCTCATTTACTCACATGTCGTGAGAACCTCGCAGGCATCAGGCACACGGACGTGTCAGCGGACCGAGGAGGAACAGTCTGGGGAAGACAGGAAGGGTGCAGCGAACCTGTATAGACAGTGGGGAAACATGGAATAATCGTTGAGAAGAGCTAGGACAATAAAATGTTGAAAATAAAGCCCAAATAGGAAGGGGAGGATAAAAGTGGATAGAATACGCAGCAAGGTTAAGAGGTGACAAGACAGGTCAGAAGCTAAACGCAGTCAGCTGAAAAGACTGAGCTTCAGTGAATAATTTTGGCTAAAGTGGGGGTCATGGAGAGGCTCCCCTTCCTTGGAGAACAATGTGTACTTTCTTAATAATGTCTAATAACAACTTCAATGTGCCACAGGGGACTGATTAAGTGCGAAGTCTATGAATTGTTTGGCGTTTCCTGAACTAGGACTGCTAAACAGCTCACCTCTTGATTTCACAGGGAGACTCGCCAGGCTGGATGCTTACCCCAAACCTATTTCTGCCTCCTTCCTCACTGGCGCAACCTAAGTCAATGAGTCTGACTTACCAGTTTGGCTTTTTCAGTTTCTCCCCGCTCTAGTCCATTCTTCATTCCCAGGTCAGCTCTAATCATGCCACGGCCTGACTCAGAACTGCAACAGTAAGCTCCTGTCCTCTGTCCAGCTACTGAAGCCAGCTCACCACCCAGCGCGTTACTGAGGCGCCGTCCCAGTAGGGACATCCGGGGCTTTTCCTACTGGTCCTCGGGAAAAGATGGGAACCTTTGCAGTTTAATTGCCTTGCATACCAGAGCCGCCCAGACGTTCCCGCAATGCATGAGAACAGCGTGGTTCCAACATAGCTCTATCATGACTGGAAATAAGAGGTAGCCCAGAGTGCCTGGTGAGGATGCTTCATAGATGAAGGAATAAATGCAAACCTGTAAATCTATAGGACCATACCTATGCTGTAAAAGGTTAACTCAGCAGGGTCGAGGAGCTCAAATCCTGCACATTCCAAATAAAAGTGGCCTTTGCCAGCTCCTGGGAGAGATTTTCAAAGTCCTTGGAATAGCCTCCACAATGAGTGTCTTTGTACGGACCTTGGGCCATACTGGTGAGTCCATGTGAACCATGTCATATGTATGGGGAGTAGAGGGGGTGGAGCCTGAGCCACACTGTATCAGTTTGATCTCTGAAGAAGCTGAGGGGTAAGATCATCCACATGGGTGCTCTGTGCCAAGGTGATGACCCCCAATCAAAACCCTAAACACCAAGATTCAGGTGAGCTTCTCTGATTGACAGTGCTCTGTAGGTGTTACTGCACATTGTTAGTGGGCGAATTAAGTGCTGTCCATACAGCCCCACTGGGAGAAAACAACCAGAATTTTGTGCCTGGCTGCTCCTGGACTCTGCCTTAGGCCCCTTCTAACTTTGCTGATTTTAATCTGTAGGTTTTCACTGTAATAAATCATAACCATGAATATACCAGATTATCAGAGTCCTGTGAATCCTTCTAGCAAATCCTTAAACCTGAGGAAGAACTTGGGGTCCCTGACAAAATGCATCTCAGTGGCTTATTCAGAGTTAAGGGGAAGTCTAAGAGCAACAAGGTTATCCGAGGCGTGTGAAACGGACCTGTAAGGTCATGTAATTACATTTGTATTGATATCTTACCATAGGCTCTCTTTTGAGCCTTCCAAAACCCTATGAAGTGAATATTATATTCATTTTTTTAGATGAGAGACTGTATTCATTTTTATTATTATGGAAAGAATGACCTCAAAACTTGCTGGATTAAAACAACGAGCAAGACCTCCCCTCATAGTTTCTGAGTCTGCAGCCCCAGAGCAAGCGACTTTGGCTCCGGGTCTCCCATGGGGTGAAGTCACTCGGGGCTGCACTGTGTTGGAAAGCCTTGACTGCAGTCCCAGACTCTGCCTCTGAGAAGACTCACTGCAACGGCTCCTGGCCGGAGCCCTCTGCTCCCTGCTGGCTGTCTGTCTGGGCTCTCAGTTCCTTCCACGTGGGCCTCACCGCAGGGTTGCCTGAGTAACCTCAAGACGAGGCAGCTGGCTTCCCCCAAAGCACATGCTGCCTGAGACAGAAACTGCAGTTTCTCTCACTTAAACTCAAAGGTGACCTCCCATCATCTCTGCCATACACACTGATCACACCGATGAAAAACCCTGTCCGGTGAGGGAGTGGATTACACAAGGGCCCATCAAGGGCCCTCTTGGAGGCTGACCACCTCCGGAACTGAGTAGTCAGCAAACAAGGGTAAGGTTGCTCTCAAGAGGCAGAGCCAGGAACTGAGCTCCCACCTCGGATTCCAGATCCCTTGGAAATTCCCCACAATTGGCCCACAAGCATTCCTTTGGACTATCGGGGAAGAGAAGCAGAGCAGGAGCTAATTTAAGCCTTGCATCGCAGCTTTTAGTAAATATTATCTTATTTTGTACATCAGAATCCAGGTTCAGAGAAGTTACCTTGCTCTAGTTTAATGGAATAAGGCTAAGGAGTAAACCTAATTTGTAGTGATTTGAAATGTTTCCCTGGTCTATTTATTACTCTTGCCTCTGCATCATGCTATAGGAGCTATATATAAACTCAACCACCCATCTTGTTCCTCCACTTCTCTACTTCTCATTACTGTTTCTCTAATCTGAGATATCAATGACTGTACTACTAGGAAAGAATGCTGCTGATTAAGTAATGAATCAATGCTTTAATGAATGTCCTGCATAATTCATGAATTAGTCATACTAGACTCTCATTGCCTTAAATTTTTTTACACCTCTCTGGAGAAACTGGTCAATTTCCCCTGCCTTCAGTTGCATTGTCTGGAATCTAAAAGGCAATCTTTCTGTATATACATCATTATGAAAGTATAACATGGCTTCATTATTTATTTGTCAGTATTTTCTTTCTTTAATGCTTTGCTTTGCCAAAAGAGAAGAAATGTATATTTTTAGTTATTCTGCCAGCAACAAATGTTTGTCTCACGAAGAGCAAATGTATGGCTTGCTGGAGTTTTTGTGCCATTTTTGCTTACACAATGATTCATTCATTGCTGATTAGATTTGACCTGCAGTCAGAATAATGCACATAATAGCAAGTAAAAAGAAGTGACAAAATTAATAACAGCGATGGCTATGTTGTGCACAGCTACCTGTCTGGGACTGGTGGTAAAATGTCATCAGTTCTACAATGAGTGTTGACTTCTAACACGCTAAAGCGTGAAAGCCTGAATGTTTGGAATCAATGAAATTCTATTACTGGCCAAGTTTTTACTCTAATGGTGGTTGTCTGGGACACCACTTGGTTAATTTCAAGGTGCAATTCACTCTAGCTAAATCCAAACCAGGCCTCTTTCACCCCACTTCTTACACCTTCGAGCAACTCTTCTGTTATATTATGTTTAGGCTCTCCCAGGAATAAGTGAGAAATCAATTCAAAATACTAAGACTGATGTCCAAAAGAGAGTCAGCAATTAAAGCAGATTCCAGCCATGTGGGCCCCCACCCGCAGAGCCTGAGGAGGCTTGGGTGCATAAAAGGGAAAATAGCAACGGTCCGCACAGCAAGGTCTGGCGAATCCAGCAATCTCAGTAAACGTGCGCAAACTCTCAGAAGAAGGGCAGGAACGGGTGTTGAGCTCTAATGGAGTGAGATGGGCCGAGTCGCCAATGCCAGGTGTCATTACGTCACCTTGATACAGACGCAACATTGAGGAGACATCTTTCGTTTCTTTTGCGGGCATTCGTTTACAGTTCAGCAGTGTCCATTTTAGGCACAATTTGTGTTCACCTCCCATTGGCCGCCCTAACTAATCGCCACACGCTCAGTGGCTCGGCACAACACAACTTTTTATCTCACTGTTCCGGAGGTCAGAAGACTGACACGGATCTCATCAGGCCACCATCAAAGTGTCAGCAGAGCTGTGCTCCTTTCTGTGTCTCTGGGGGAGAACACATGTGCTGGCCTTTCCCAGCTTCTAGAGGTCATCCTCATTCCTTGGCTCACGGCTTCCTTTCTCCATCTTCAAATCTGCAACGCTGGATCCGTCTGTGCCTTTCTGTCTGCTGCAGTCCCAGCTCCCTCACACTCTCCTTCCGCCTCCCTCGGCCACTTCTGGGGACTCCTGTGATTACATCCAGCCCGCTCGTCTAGTGTTGGGATCCATTTTAAGATCAGCTGGTAACTAGCTATAATTCCCCTTTGTGATATAACCTAACATATTCCCAGGTGTGGGGATTAGCACATAGGCATCTTTTTTTTTTATTTATTTTTAATCATTATCCAAGAACAGTTTCTATCCTTTACTCCCATTCCAGCCAACCCACCCATCCCTCCCCTCCTCCCTCCCATTTCCAACCCCCCTAGTTTTTGTCCATATGTCCTTCCCATTCTCCCCTGAAATTCCCTCCCCTCTCCCATCTGATCACTGTCAGCCTGTCTTCTATTTCAGTGTCTTTGGCTATATTTTGCTTGTTTCTTTGTTTTGTTGTTTAGGTTCCTGTTAAAGGCAAGATCATATGGTACTTGTCTTTCACTGCCTGGCTTATTTCGCTTAGCAT
>CM052545.1:12190838-12211115 GCA_028533065.1 Trachops cirrhosus | reverse complement strand
TTGGCTATATTTTGCTTGTTTCTTTGTTTTGTTGTTTAGGTTCCTGTTAAAGGCAAGATCATATGGTACTTGTCTTTCACTGCCTGGCTTATTTCGCTTAGCATAATGCTTTCCAGCTCCATCTATGCTGTTGCAAAGGGTATGAGCTCCTTCTTTCTTTCAGCTGCATAGTATTCCATTGTGTAAATATACCATAGTTTTTTGATCTATTCATTTACTGATGGGCACCTAGGTTGTTTCCAGCACTTAGCTATTGTAAATTGTGCTGCTATGAACATTGGGGTGCTTAGGTTCTTTTGGATTGGTGTTTCAGGGTTCTTAGGATATAGTCCCAGCAGGGGGATTGCTGGGTCAAAAGGCAGATCCATTCTTAGTTTTCTGAGGAAGTTCCATACTGGTTTCCACAGTGGCATATAAGCATCTTTGGGGGCCAATATTCTGCCTAACACACTACTTTTACTCTTAAAGTGGTTTCTCATTCAAATAACAGTCATTTCAAATTTTTTGAGTGTATCTTAGAGTGCTAGAGATTTTCAGCTCACTTATTTCACAAAGCATAATTTTCATATTCACTGCTGGTTTCATGCAAGACCCAGGACTGAGGTTTAAGATGGAGATCGGAGTTGCTTTTCTACTATTGACTTTGTGAGGTAAACCACATCTGTCCTCTGAATGGCGGTTTCCTGATCATAATGTGTAGACAATTTCACATTTTCTACTCACCTCATGGAATTATGATGAGATGAGCAAATATATATTCAAATATTAATTCTCATTGCTATACAAATATGAGACAACATAGCAATGAGCACTAATGTTGGTTATAATAATTTAAGTATTCCAGTTTAACTCCTAGTTCCTTATCACAGAGCTTCAAGACACTAAACATTATAGGAGCAAAAGGCCCGTGGGAAAATGTCTCCTGCGTTTTTAAAGAATAAGCTATTGCATAAGAACAGCATTTGCTTCCTGAGTAAACGTTTTTAGAGAGCCCTGAAACTCCTATAATCTCCAGGGTGCCTCATCTCCAGGGAATTTGGTTTAAAATAGACCGTAGACCATCTGTATTACAGATGTCAGTTGTGGGCAGTTGTGATTGGCTGTATCTTCCACCTTCTGCAGGTGGCACGTTCTTTCCCTTTCCATACCTACAATTGCATCAAGAAAGGGGACTGTTGCTTATTTAAGTGTGAGGATACACGTGGTGGGCCAGGGCCCACGTTGTCAATTTAAGGGCACACTTTCATTTTCGATGCAATTAGCTGTCTAATTGAGCATCCAAATTTAGCAGTGCATTTGCATGTGCAATTAATTATGATTTAGAAGCACTCTATGTTAATGGTTTCTTTTCCATTATCTACAAATGTAATTACTGAAGGATGGATGGACTTCGGAAATCATTGGGGAGAACATCTCTGAGCCCCTGGCGCCCAGTGCTGTAAGTGGTAATAGTGACATCACAACACCATACCCAGAGGCATGAGGCTGAAAAGGAAGCAATTTTGGCAATAAGGGCTGCAAAAGAGGACCAGATTGCTAATTTGGGTATATAGTAATCGTTTTCTGGCTTACTGGAGTTAACTCAAATTATAGTCACTGTACGATTTCACTTAGAAAAGAAATAAACCCTAGATTTGCAAAAGTAAATTTCAGAGGGGGGAAAATCACACTGAAAAAATTCTAAAAGAAAACAATGATTTAGTAATTGATAACAAGTTCAGTTTATGAACATTTGTATAGTTTTCTTAATTAAAGAAAATTAAAATATAACCTTAAAAAACTGAGATAGAAGTCAGATTAGGAGGCAGTAATAGTTAATAGAAAATCGACTGAAAACACATTCATTGGAGAAAATACTATAAAAATTCTGAATAAGTAGACCCCACATCCTTTCCATTGCTGAACAGCTGAAATACTCTGCTCTTATTTCCCGAGGAAAAAGAAAACATAAAGCATTTTGCTAACATGAGATTTCTATAAACAAGCCCAGAGGTTTGCTGTGGAAGAAGTAAGTTCCAGGACCATCACAGGAGCTCTGTATCCTTGTGCCCACAGAGCACAAAGACTCTGAAAGACACGGGGACACTCACCTGGGTTGATCTCCAGAAGCCTGGTTAGGAGGGAGTCTGACCTCCTTGCTGACTGCTGCTGGAAGGGAAAGTGGTCGGCGCAGAAGGCAGGGCCCTTCAGAAATGCAGAGAAGGGGAGCAAGGGCAGGAGGACTGTGTGAAAGAAAAATTCTCACTCATTATTGGTTTTTATTGTTCAAAATAAATTGTTTGAAAAATGTTATTTAAAACTGTATTTTAAAATTAGCTAACGTTTTCTATGCTCCAACTTAGAACTGCCCATTCTTTCTGCCTAAATACGTTCTTGAGGCCCAGTGGCTTGGAGTCCTGTTATTTTGAAGTATGATACCGAACAGTGGAGGAAGGAATATGAATTTTCTGTACCATTAGAACCCAGTGGTTATACGACTATTGGCATGAAAATAAACTGTTTCTCAATACTTTAGAACTAGAATATACTAAATAATATGATAATATGATTTATGCCTACACATTCAAAAATGGGGGATTTCTACAGGAAGCCTTAAAGTTTTAGGTTGGTGTTAGTGAGGAATGAAATTTTAGACCACTAAATTGGAACTGTTTTAACTGCCTCAGCAATTTTCCAACAGCATCAAGCAGCGGGTGGATGCCTAGTGGTCTCTAACCACCCAGACAGGAGGGACAGAAAGAAAAAGGACAGATGAAAGGAGAGAGGGAAGGAAGGGGAAAGAGGGGGAAGGAAAGAGGGTCAACACGTACGAAGCAGCTTCATTCTCTAACCCATGGGGTGAGTATTGAGCGTGCACACATTCACAGAATTGGCACAGAGGATACGCTTTCATAAGGTTGCATCTGGCCACGCAAAAGTGTTCTTTCTCTTCTCTGCACTTTTCCGCAGAGGAGCAACGTAGCTCGTCATGCCGCTGTTCAATTCCAGTTCCATGGGATATGTTGCTACCAGTTCAGCAGTCCCTAAGGCAAAGACAGAACTTCTGGAACTATAGAATCACCCCTGTTCCAAAGCACCTGCTCTTTGTTCTTGCATTTCTGTCCTCATTCCAAGCACTAAATCGTTCAGTAATAGAGCCAAATGGCCTCACCCACAGCAGGCTGACTCTTCAGAGTTTCAAATGGAAAGATGAGATTAAGCACGTTCATTCTGGATTTTTCTTGCTGGGAAGACCGTTAAAATCTGGGAGTAAACTGGGATGATATTGGGAGAAATTGGGCTTTTGGGGCTCAATGAGGGATTGAGTATATTGGAAATTTTGGGAAATGAATACTCCCCCTCTAAAATTCCATTAGACTTGAAACTTAACAGTCTGAAACTGTTGCATATTTCAAGCTGTCTGCTGAGTGTGGAAGCTCTATGATTCAGATTAATCCCTGGCTACTGTCTCCACCCCCATTGTTTTCTTTATTAAGAAGCCAAGGTTCCCATATGTTTCCTGGTAAGACAGAATGACTCAGGCGTTTTATATTTAATGCCCCCTTGGATGGCTGTCTCAGATTTTATTCGCTGGGACAGGAGCGCCGCAATCGACTATGACACCGTCTGCTGATGGAATGTAAAGAATGGCCCTCGAGACAGAGTTTGACGTTCTGGTTGAAAATATGCAGAAAATCTGGATCTGTTCGATGCTATTATTAGCCAATCTCTCTCAAGTGGGCTCTTTTTCTTTATCTAGCACTAAATCTAATCAAATAATACAAGTAATGAGATCTCCTTGATGGATTTAGAGGTCAGGTGCAAGATGCTTGTCTCCTAACAGTCCTCAGCGACCAGCAATGTATTTACAAGAGCTCCTGGTGGGCACTGAGAAGAAGAACTAGGAGAGAAATTCCCCTTCCCTGCCAACCTCCCCTGCTACCACAGGCTTCTCCCTGCCAACTGTGCCTTCAGCACACGTGGTGAACCCTGTCGGAGGTATAGAGTTCCTGCAGGCCTCCGAATACCAACACAGAAAGCTGGATTGATGAAAATGTACTTAACCATCATTACTTTCACATATGAATTTTTAAATGCTTTTCACCAAGAAGTCTTAGCGTCATTCGCCCGATCAAAAGGTTTGATTCTTGTAAAAACAATTCTAAAAAACCCCTTGAGAATCATTCTTCATTCGTGATCTAAAAATCCCATAGTCAACAAATCCCATAGATTCTGCTCTCTAAATATGTATTATTTCTGTCTCTTCCTCTTCTAATTTCTTCATGAAATCTCAACAGCTCTGGCTGCATATGATATTCATAATTAATCACTTGCACGCAGTGTGCCTTCCCTCTTATCTGTAAAGCCACTGTCCACACCAGTGTCAATGCAAAAAATTGCACTGGACACAGTTAAACAGGCGAGGAAGACTTTGTTGCAGACCATTGCAATTGGAAAGAGAGATTGAACTCTGCTAAAATGAAAAGCTGGAGAATCTTTAAGAGCCTGGGCTGGAGGAATTGTATGACTCCTGTGTTTGCCAATGACCTTACCCAAATAAAGAGTAACCTCTCTCCTATCTTCATGACAGGAAGTAGTTTTACAATGTGGAACAAGTAGGTCAAGGTCGTTAGGTTTCTACCTCCTACAGAGACTGGCAGATAGGGGAGTGATCTTTCTTGGTGCTTACATTTCAAAGGGACAGCTCCTAGGTCCTGAGAAAGGTATTCCCCAGGTTGTAAATCGGCAAGAGGATTTTAATGAGATTTATATACATTTCATAGGAACAGAGAAAGAATTTGCAATTGTTAAGTTTTCTAAAGTAAATACTCTTAGAAAAGGGAGGTCAGGAACTTATCCATGTTTCCTGCCATCCTATTGAGCTGGCCCCGACTCCCGGCAATCCTGTGTCCACATGTCCTGTCCTCAACAGTCATGCCCAGCTCCTCCACATGCCTGTTTATGGCTTCTTTTATGGAAGCAGTCCGTTTCACGTTTGGTCTTCTTCTCTTCTTCTCCCTTTCTATTTTTCCTGGCATTATTGTCTTTCAGAAAGGACCCTGCTTTCTCATGATGTGCCCGAAGTAGGGCAGCTTCTGTTTTATCATTTTGCCTCCAGTGGTGTTCAGGCTTAATTTGCTCTGGAGCCACTTGTTCATCTTTCTGGTGGTCCAGGGAATCCCCAGAGCTCTCTTCCAAAAATGCATTTCCGGAAATCTACCTAACATTCATTCAATCTAAAAAAGACTTTAAGACCTTGGTCATGGACAGCAAAGGAATCTTTCTGAAATACAAATATGAATATATTAGTTCCCTGTTCAAGAATCTTTTATTTCTGTACTTATTTGATAGGATAAAACTGAAACTTCTAACATGTCCTACTGATGGGGGAACTCAAGAGTTGAGAGGTTTTAGTTTTAGGTAATAGTTTATCAGCTTGGTAGCTAACGCAGCTGAAAAGATACTGTTTCCGGAACTGAAGGTATGGTCTTCCCTGACACCAGGATGTTACAGAACGGACCTGGAGGTTACGGGGGTCCCTCTGTCACTGCGGATTCTCTGCCCACCACCAGGGAATTGGAATTATGGCTCTCAATGCCAGAGTTTGGTGAAAGCAAAAAGGAACTGTTTATTCAAAAGTTATACAGGTTTAGAATAATGACTTAATGGTGCCATTAAATACTCAAAGTCCCTTAAAACACCCACAAACACACACAGTCCTTCCTTCCCCCTTTGCCCTGGTAGGCCAGTTTTGGGTACCATATCAAAAAAAAAAAATAGAAGTCCAAGGCTCACTTCGCCAGGTTCCTCTCAGTCACCCGTGCTCAGCTGGCAGGCCTGCCACGGTTCTCATCACCAGCAGCTGTGTCGTCGGAATCTCCAGTTCTTAATTCAAACCCACGTGACACCTTCTCAAGCCCCACCAACAAGAGTCTTTTCACCCCTTTCCTTCCCTGCAAGGTCTCGAATTGTCCCTGTCCCTAGTCCTACATTGTCTCTCCTGCATTCTAAGCCACATAATAAAGGGAGCCCCAAAACCACATAGTTCCCTCCAAAACCATGTGGTTCCCCACCCCCAAGGCTGCCGCACCTGTGTTTAAATCCCAGTGCAAATCTTCTTCTGCAGCCCCATTTTTGGGTTCCTCCCACAATCAGCTACACCAGCCAGCACTTCCGTATTTTTCCAGCCTTTCTGGGCTGCCACAGTTAGTCTGGGCAGGTGTGGCCCTGTGGCGTGAAGCAAACCATCTCCAAGCTCTCACACAATCGCTGTAACCAGGGGAAGCTGCCTCCCAGTTACATCATGAGTCAAAGTCACTCCCATCTCTCTGGCTCAAAGCATGGCCACAGCTACTTAACTTATCCAAGAAGCTAGCCATCTGTCATAGATATGCAAAATAACCATTTTTGCAATCAGATATGAAGCTGTCCAACCGTTGATATGCAAAATAACTCTCAATGGCCCTGCTCCATGTGTCCCATCCCAGTTCAGACTTGTGAGGGTGAGGATATCCTATATGTTCATAATTCCTGGACACCCCGAGTTCTGGACCCCATTACAAATCCCTCTTTGGGGGCTACCTGGCTGCACCCTGTCATAAGGAGACTGCAATAATTCCACCTTTGTGCCCCAGGAGGACTGCAAGCAATCAAGATGGTATCTGAGCTACTATGTTCCAGGGAGAGGCATTTGGGGAATGCAGGCTTTTCCAGTTTCCCTACAAGACCTTTTCGTCCTGAAGCCCTAATGGCTTTTCTGTGCTCTGTGCTTTTGGAGTATTTGCAGCCCTTTAAGCATAGCCTACCTTCCTTGCCCCTGTGTCTTCATGCCATCACACAAGCTGTCCTTTCTATCGAGGACACGATTTCCTACTTGCTTGCCTACCATGCTCACATTCCTTCTTTGAAGCGCATCTTTCATGAAGTTATTTACTCCTCCAACTGACCACATAGCTACTTTTCCATAATTCTAGCCTGGACTTACAAAATTGTATTTCCATGAGGTTGTGCGGGCTAAAAAAATTTCATACTTTTCCTCCCACCTTCTGAGTTCTTCTGGCTGGGCTAATAACCAAATTAACAGAGACAGATAAACAAGAGAAAATCAAAGCTGAACACATGGGCATGGGGAATTCACATAGATATGATCCATCCATGAAAATTCCAAAGACAGTGAACATTTCTATCCATTGGGTCTAGAAGACATTTTTGGATAAAGGAGAAAAGCGGGGAGCGGGGTATTAGATTTTAGAAGGGAGAGTGGGCAATTTACAGGTGGTTGAGGAAGGGCGGAACACACAAAGCCAGGAAATCCTTGCTGGTTGACTCAGAGACAATGGGACACCCTGGGTGTCCAGCTCACAGCACCTGCCTGAAACCCTCTTGTTTACCACATTTAATTTAAGTTGGGGTGAGGCAGCATCCTAAAACCTCCTTCCCAAAACAGGTTTCTCCGTCTGCATCTCGAGGGCAGGAAAGGGAGGAGGGTCAAAGCCTCTTTCTGAGTTGGGTCTTTTGTTTCTTAACAAACAGCTTAAAATCATTAGCCCCCAAAGCAGCTTCCATGTGGCAGAATTTTGTCCCCTTCAGGGTGTTTCTGAGTCTCTTGAGGACTGGAGCAAGAGTAGGTGGCAGTTGTATATTTTTCATATTGTCATCTTGGCACTCATCATAGTGCCAATTATCTTGAAAGTCCTCCTTTAATATTTTTCAACTAAAGAGGTAGTTTTTAGAAATCATAGTAGGACCTACAAATGGAGCTCTTAAATGGTCTTAATCGTCGCAAAGCACCATCTTTTGAGGGTAGAATTTAAAAAAATAATAATCCAATGCAATTTAGAACTATATTTGAATAAAGAATATGATTAAGCCGATTTTAAGAAATCTGTAATAAACATTTCCTGTGATTTAAAAAATTAGCTCTTAAAGTTTTGAGGAGAAAGATTATCATTTAGATGAGGACCTAGACCCAAGGACCTTCAAGGGCAGCCCTGTCTGAGATAAATGGGGCTGGTGTGCTGGCTCACAAATCAGTCTCAGCATGCTATTGGTATTTGAAAAACAGCTCTGGGAAGGACTGTGTCTTCGGTGAATTCTTAGTGAATGTATGACTAAATATTTTAGAATATTCCATTGTTTAAGACATCAAAGCAAAATAGGGACTAAGTCCCCTGGCTTGAACACTTTAGCACAACGGCTGCCCTAGAAAATCAAGCTGCATGTGATAATGAATCCATTAGTCAGGCTGCTTGTAGTGCTCAGACTTCCCCACCGAGCAGCTGCCTTACACCTGCTAGGGAGTGAACTTCACTCACTCAGTGCGCTTAGTTCAATTTAAGGTTGGTTCGTATCTGTGAACATGAATTATGTAGAAGTCTTAGGAGGAAAAAGATATTCTTTAAAAAAAATTTAAAAAAGATCAAATCTGACTACATTAAGTTCACTCCACAGAGGGAGAAATGTCTCAGGTCATGTGTATTTGACTAAAAGTAAGATTGGAAAGTTTAAAAATTTTTTGTCGAATATAATTTACATATGGTGAAATGCAGAAATCTTCACTGTACATGTCATGATTGTGACAAATGCAGACATTTGTATAATCCACCCCTCCATCAGGGCACAGGATGTTTTCATCAACACAAGAAGTTTCCTGTGTCAGTATGAAACTGGAAAAGCCGTGTTCGTGCTGCCTGTCACACACCAAACCCAATAAGCAGAGACAGGGACTGAATCTCTATGGGTGCTTTATTCAGATGGCCGGCAATCTGAGAAGATGGTGGGTTCACACCCTAACAGACCGCCTTACATTTTCTTCCAAGCCAGCCTTTTTGTAACAGAGAACAGAGTGTTGTGAGGGGTTTTGAAATCCAGGGAAAATTGGATTTAAAAACTTCCTCATTCTTGCCCTGGGCGGTTAGCTGTCCCCGGGCAGGCGGGTGGTGTCTGTCTCTCTCTGGAACACAGTGGCTGGGATGTATCCAGCTGTGCCCCAGGTGGTGGTCTCCAGCTGTGCCCCAGGAGGGTGACTGTCTCTCCCGGGAGTCGTGGGCCATACCTGCCGTTCCTGAAACGATAGCTTTAACGTATGCATTACCTACTAGGCTTGTTAACTATTCACCTTAAAATAAAAATTTTCCAACTCTTGAGTCCCTTATCACTTTCCTGTTAAAACTGCACCCGAAGCAAATGCCATAGATATGTTTTGCCTGTTCTAGAACTTTAAATAAATGGAATCTTACGCTAGGTCCTTTGTTGCTGTCTCTTTTTATTTAGCATAATGGATTTGGTGAATTTTATAACTGTGAATCTCAGGATTCCCCCATATTGTTGCATATTTTAGCGACTTGTTCCTTTTTATCGTTGCCTAGTATTCAGTTGTAGATCCCATTTTATTAGTCCATTCTCTTTTTGGTGCACACTGGTTCTGTTTCCAATTGAGGACAATTATGGATTAAAGTGCCATAACATTTTTTCGTCTCTAGGAACGTCTCTTGGGGGTTTTCTATGCTTGTCTACTGAAGAAATTGCCAAACAGTTTTCCAAAGTTGTTGTACATGTCAACACATCCCGTTTCAGCAATGAACCACATCTCTCCCCACCATCTGGTGTTATCAGTCTTTTCCATGGCAGCCATTTCAGCTGGTGCATGGCGGACTCTCACCGATGACTAATGATGTTGAGCATACTTTCTTGTTCTTACTGGCCATTGGTTTATCCTCTCTAGAGAGGTATGTGTCAAGTATTTTACATGTTGGGTTCTTTTTCTTTTTATTAAATTTAAGAGTTACTTAACATATTCTGGAAAATGATCCTTGGTCAGATTTTGTGTCAAGAACACTTTCTCTAGTCTGAGGCACCCATATTTGTTTTCTTAATGGCAAATTTTCATGAGCACAAGTTTTAATTTTGATGACCTGCAGTCCATCGATATTTCTTTATGAAACATTGCTGAGTGTGCTCTAATAAATATTTGCCTAAATCAAAGTAGTAAAGATTTTCCTGTTACCTCATAGAAACTGTGTATGTTTAGCTTTAGGTCTAAGACCATAATTCATTTAAAATTATTTCTCATGTATGGTGTGAATGTTTTTTCTTTCTATATCCAGTTCTTCAAGTTCTTACTACTTATTGTAAGATTTTGGTCTATTGAATTGCTCTGATATCCTTGTTTGAAACCATTTGACCTATATAGGCAGGTCTGTTTGCAGATTCCCCAGTAGAAACTGCCTGGTCTCCAGTACAAGACCTAGGGTGCTAGGGGTTCACCTGAGCCCCCCCCCACCCAGCCACAGTGCCTTTGCACCTGTGTGTGGGGTTTCTCTCAGCTCTTAGTCTTCCTCCAACGATTGACAGTGATTGCACAGCGCTGGGTGGTGGGAGGCTGGCAGTTCCTGTGAAGCTGCTCTCAGATCCCATTCCTGCCTTCAATTTTAGACATGCTCCTTCCGTGCGCACCTCGGAAGGGTCTCTCTCAGCCATCCGCCCCATCCGCAGTCAGAGGCTGCTGCCATCGCCTATTCCGCACAAAGCCTGGAGTGTGGGAGGGTTTCCCTCGGCAGTCCTTTTGCTCTGCCCTCAGACTGCAGCAGGCCAGGACCCTTGCACCCAGCAGGGCCTCCCGGTTCTGCCTTGCCACTGGTAACTCTGGTGAGCACCAGTGAGGTCCTGTGCTGGGAGGCTGGCCGGCAGTGTGGTCTGTGCTGCGTATGGGATGCTGAGGGTTTCTGACTCTTACACCAGCCTGTGCTCTTTCTAAGAGGAGTTCATATATTTTTAACATGAGTGTGCTTTCTTGGGTCAAATAATATGTATCTAAGCTCTTAAATCTCCCTTAAAATCATTTGGCATTAAAATAAGGGGCTCAGAGACCCTGTTTCCTTCCTATTGAAAATAGAAAAAATGGGAGTGAACATTAATTTATGGAAATATTGGGGGACCCAGAAAAACTCAGAATTGTCTTCTGAGGAGGGCAGGTCTCTTGTAGTACAGGCTTCCCCTGCTAGCTGAGTGTTCTAGGAACCCATCTGTACCAGTGTACCATCTGGTGTTGTTGTGAGAGGCTGCATTCAGCTTCAGTGAATTTTTTTAAAGACTCTTTCAATGCATTTGCCCATTTCATGATGAGTGATTCATGAGAGCACCTGCTCACACCACACCGAGTGTCTCGTAGTTTTTGACCAAAAACAACAAGACCACCACGCTCCACCCTTCCTATTCACACCATCTCATCCTGAGTGACTTTTTGTTTTGTTTTGTTTTGTTTTGTTTCCTTGGGTGAAAGAAGTCTTCAAAGGGAAATATTTTGCTGATGTGGAAGTGGTGAAAAAAAAACAATGGAAGCACTAAAAGGCATCAAAATTGACAAGTTCAAAAACTGTTTTGAGCAAAGGAAAAAAATGTCTCGATAGGTATATCGCATCAAATGGAGAGAACCGCTACTTTGACAGTGACTGAAGTTTAAACGTGTAAGAATAAATACACAATTTTTTATAAATAAATTCTGGGTTTTGGGGGTCTCCCCTTGCACAGAAATTGTACTTTCAGGTATCTTAATTGTTTGGTTCAGTTGAATCTGTAGTTATCACCTGTCTCGTTAGATCTGCCCAGAGAAAAACTATCTTGCAGTCATTACACGCCTTCTGTATGTGAGACCCCAATCTCAGTGACACCAACACAAACAAACTCCGAAGGAGATGGAAATTTAAACATTTATAGTGAGACGGACAACCGCTGAAGGCTCAGACACGTGTCTCCTCAGTCCAGAACCTTCTCTCCCTGCCAGCAAGCCAATAGGGAATCATCTTTCACTCAGCGATTCCTCACTGAGCAGCAAGTCAGAGTGAAGGGAACGAGTCAAATCAAACCTTTAGGGAAGGTCGGGCTCTGAGAGGCTGGGACGCAGGACCCTGTGAGAGGAGGGCAGCTCTCTCTGGCGATGAGTAATTCAGCTTGTGCGCCAAGGGGCTCTGTCTCCAGGGAGCAGACACCGGGCTTCCCCTGGGCTTGTTGGCTCTGGGACACTCTTTTATCTTTGCTCCATTTATGGCCAAAGCTTCTTGTCCTGGACACACTCTTTTTATTCGATAGTCATATGACCTCTATCCATACAGTTGTACCCCACACTGTGCCTCTTTTAAAAGACTTTGCCAAACTTTAAATTCATCATTCTGTGCAAGGTAAAACTTTTCCTTCACACTTCCTTCCAAGTCTAACCTTGTATTTTATTTTTCCATATTTTTAATTGTTAATATTGCCAGCACCCGCAGAATGTTTTGGTTTGCTTAAATAATAAGATTAACTAGAAGATGAAGAAAAAACATTAAAAAGAGTCTAGGAAAGTATTTGAGTATGTCTATGTGGAAGAGTAATCATTTAATAAAATGCAAGTGATTAACTTTGAAAATAATTAACTGAAAGTAGAGGATCGAATTATTTAAAAAATAATTGTTCACAGTGATTATTTCTAAGTTACAATACTATGCAAGACTTGAGGTTTAATTTTTTTCCCTGTTAAAACCTGAATTATCAAATCTCCCCATAACAAACACGTAGGACTTACATAACTCTAAAAAATCCATGAAAGAACAACAGCTGATTGGGTCAGCCACAGTGAAAGGTGTGGTTGTGTCAGAAATGGAAAAACCGTATCAGTATCTGGTTTACGCAGGAGCCGCATAACCGACTCAAAAAGCTGCATGTGGGCCTCCTATTAGGGATTGTTATCGGTCTCTCTGCAATGGATTTCTTCTGAAGGACTGAGTATCATCAGCTTTATCTCTTCCTTTTTGACCCTACATCATTCACTGTCACTGGCAGGTGAGCCGATTTTGGAGGTCAGCAGCCTCACCCATCTACCCATCTGGTCGCACACACTGGCAAGCAGAACGAATGCATCATTCACTAGTACCCTGGGAATGCAAAAAAGAAAGATTTCTCCCGAGAGAAACTTGCTGCCAACTCAATGCTTGTTTTGAGAAACAAATCATACCTGCTTGAAGATAAGTTGATTACACTCACAAGATAATATGATACTGTGGCATGATACATAGGTTTTTACTGAGGATTATGAAAAGGCGGCGGATCGAAATGTCTTAGGCTGTCTTGGGAAAAGAGTTTAGGAGAAAGTGCTGCTTACCCTGAGCCTTAGAGTGTACAGGATGGAGACTCGCAGGAAGGAAGGTCTTCATTATTCCAGGATGGCATAACTGATGAGGTTAAGGGAAGGGGAAACTTCAGGGAAAGAGAGAGATGAGATTGGAAAATTTAAGTGGGCCCATTTGATGGAAAGTTTCAGAATCCAGATAGAGACATTTGTATAGAGCTTCAAAAATTAAGAGAAGTTTTTGAACCAGTCTCAATAATTCAGTTAATCTCCCACAACTTTTCTATGGCACCCACTGTTGGGTGCTTTAAGGGGGTTCAAGGATGCTCCATTTCCATTTTACCATTTCCAGGCAATACCAGCCCCAACCAACAACATCCTTTCCAAGACCTCTGTGCCAGGTGAGCTCTCAACACCGCTCTTCAGCCACACCGGCCACCCAGAAACACCCTGTGAGCTCGACGACAGTCTGGCTAGGCTCCAAGACGTTCTGTTGGACCATTGTGCTAAATGACGCTGCAGAGTTTATGTGCTGGGGAAGGAGTTAAAGGTCTGAGTCCGTGTGTGAGTGGGAGTGTGAGTGTGAGTGTGGGGGGATGTCTTCTTGACTCTCCTTTTCTCTAGGGACTTTCTCCCTCTCATGGGCTATGTAGTCCCTCAGGCTAACCTTCCTCTATCTAAAGATTAAGAAAACATTCCATTTTTTATTTTTCCTTACTGATATTTTTTAAACTCTCTTGACTTTGTGCTGAGCATTGAGATTCAGGAGACGGGTTTATAGTGTCCAAGTCAAGAGGGACCATAGTGCTATCATCCAGCGTAGACGGCAAAGGTTCCATACGGGGATTTGGAGGTGCCAAAACTTAAAGTAGTGAGAGCTGCTAGTACAAATTGCTGTCTGCGTTCTTTTAATGTACATACTTCTTCCTCAGAAACCTCTCTGGGGGAGGTGGCTGGCAGCCCGAATTTGTGCTCCCTGTCCGGGGTTTCTAAGAGGATACCTTAATGTAAAACCGAAGTGTCACATTCTTTCTGCAGTTGTCCAGCCAAATGGCTGCAGAGAACACGGAGTTGTACAGATACGCAAACCAGGCAGGGGCAGAGGGACCCGTGACTACAGAGCCTATGCTGTCGATTAAGATACATGGGACTGAGCTGAGAATTACATAAAACCACAGAGTGACCTCAAAAAGTCACTGGAATCTCTAAAATGTAAATGACACAAAAGAAGCTCTAAGCCAGTCTCGACAATTATTAGAAAAGCCAGGGTTCATGCACTCGATAACTTGCCCCAGAATATAGCAGCTCCAAGTGGAATGAGCCGTCAGAACTCCCTGGCAATTGTTCCAGCCCTGACCCTCTGTGGAAACTGCCTCCTTTTTCAAACACCAAGCAGCATTTTGGATTGATTGATTCTTCTGTGAGTGAGGGCTAGGAAATTCAAGCAAGATCCTCCAGAGCGGCAATTTTCAACCAGTGTTTTGCAAGAATTTTTAAAACACGCCATACCTGACTATTTCATCAGGGGCACTGACCTCTTTTCCCTTCAGTTGTCAGATAAAAAAAATTGACAACAGCCAACACAACAGTAGCCACCCAGTGTGAATGAATCAAAATTATACCTATTTTTTTCAGGTCGGCAAAAATATATATTTTTGGTGTACCACAGAATTTGGTAATTAATGTATGCATGCTATGGGGTGAAAAAGTTTGAAAACTGCTGCTCCATAGTAACAGTTTTTTTCTGAAGTTATTTGCAGAAATGTGTACAGAAAAGATCAGATTCTTAGTCCCTGGGGAAAGGGATGGTGAGTAAAAAATAAAACATAATATTATCCTTGTCCTAACAGAGAACAACCTGTGAAACACTGAAGGTCAAAACATCGTAAAAACTTTACTTAAAAGTGAGCCAGGAATGAGAGATGTACACATTTCTTTATGAGTGAGGAGACTGAGACTGTCCCCGGGCAGGAGACAGTGCAGAACAGGTGAAAATGAGGAGGGCAAAGCAGCCTCAGCGAAAACCCTGAGGTCAGGGCAAAGGTACCAGAAGGGCTGCTTCGAACCCCCTCTTTGCTGAACTTTTACTCATCCATAAAATATTTGATGTTAGCTCTCCCAAGAGACATGCTTTAACCTCCAACAGGCTCCTTTCAAGACTCCTGAGTTCCTATAACACTTCTAAGAATGCATCTACTAGTAGGCTGCCATGCAGCACAGTCCTGAGTTAGAGAAGACAGGGGTGTGACTCTACCTCCTCTTCCCCAGCCCCGTCCTCCTTGAGCTCCGGGTAATTTAGCTCAGAAAGGTGGAACACTCTGAGTTACAACTCCCAAAGTTCTGCAATACACATTACAGAGACAAAGGGGAAATGCTGAGGCTTTGCGTTTGCTAAGTCTGTCCGATGGAAAGTTACCATGCAACAAATTCTATTAGCCTTCCTAACAATGATTTCCATACATTTCAATGACTTCCAGAGTCGAAGAATATTCTATAGCCCAATTTTTGCCTGAGAACAATCCTCAGGTGTGTTCTTATCCCCAAATGGCAGAGTCATCAACTTATGTTCTAGTTTTATTGATGAAATAACTGAGTTTCTGAAAAATCATATGATATTTCTACAAGGAGTTTCATTCCTAGAGATTTATTCTTCAAATTGTCTCTTTGACGTTCTCTGAATGAATTTTACTGTTGCATTTCTTGTCTCTAGCTGTCAATGGTCACACATGGCTTCTCTCTCCTTCTCTGTCTCTCCCCGGTTACACACACACACACACACACACACACACACACACACACACGTATACATGGACAAGTGCAATGTTACCAATACTAGCACAGATTTCTTCAACTATACCTGGACAGCCAAGCACCAGGGAGTTCTCATGAGGTCACACTACTCCCCGAAGACAGCCATTGGCCCTTGGGGATATCAGAACAACCAAGACTGAAGAACTAACACACACCCAGGAATTGGGTGGTTAAGTGTATCCTTCCTTTTGAGACAGAGACTCTAAAATTAAGCAATAGTGTTAGAAACCACAAATCTTTGTTTTTGCTAGATCGGCACACAAGACCCCCTCCAGAAAGGGGAGGAGAGCACGCTGACCCACGTCCCAAGGGGATGGTATTCATCACGTTAATGGCTGTGGCTCCCAGAGAGATCACAGAGGCAGCTTGTATGATCTCTGATGCACTTGATGGTTCGGGGATCCCAGTGGAAAGGGATTCATTCTGAAGCTAATGTAAATTAAAGTACCTGCCTTTGCATTGCAGTGATTTGAAGTGACATTCTATTAAAGGTGTTCCTGACACAAACAGGATTAGGTGGTAATGGGACAATTAAACAAGAATTATGCTTGGTTGGTAACCTTGAGCCTAATAGTCTTCAAGAACAACACAAGTCTTCCTTGCGCTCCGTTGGTTTTACCCTCTAGTCACTTTTTACAAGTGGCAACTTCAAAACCTGTAAAATTATAGATTTGAACCTCTGTTTTCTACCACCTTTTTTCACTACTATCTGCTCAGAGAATTTTCTAATGATGAGAATGTCAAATCAATGTAAGTTCCATGTTAATCGCAACCTTGACACTTCGCCAATAAAGAAAGAAGTGACCAAATCATCCTGGCAAGAGCATGAAATCCTTCATTAGCAAGGGCCATGATCTGAAATATAAGAAATAACCGTGACCTATTCCAAGACATGCAAGCCCCCAGCTTCACCTGACATGGGGGTCAGGATACAATACAACCTAGACAGTCTGAGAAGGACAAAAATTAAGAAGATGAGTAAACAAGGTCATATATCAAATCAAGAATTAATATCACTAATGTAATTAAGTTATTACATTCAGTGGCAGTAATAAGGTAACACTGCAGGTTTTTGGTGTAATGAGATAGGTGAAATCTAGCAGATGGAATGGCTTGAAAGTGAGTTGGGAGGGAGGATAAGAATTTGGGATATTGTAGTGTTCGCTGTAGTAGGTGAGATTTAACCAATATAACCGGTGCAACTGAGTGTTGGCGTCGGAATAAAGGTGAGAGAAGGCAGCGGTCAAAATGGCTTAAAGGTAGCATTTCCCAGGGCAACCTGCCACTAAGCTGAAAAGCACAGCAAATAGATCATTTGTTTTGGCAGTTGACTGGTGAAATTTGATGGGTAAAAAAGGCTAGCACGCTATTTCTCTTAAGACCAGAAGGTATTAAAATAGAACTTTCTCAAGAAAATTTTGAGCAGGTGAGTACAGTACTTGTTTCAACCTGGGGCTATCCTCAGTTTTGCTGATTATAACTCTTAAGTAGTCACCTCACTAGAGTAAAAGGAAGCAAAAAAGTGCTCAGGGGAAGGAAGAAAGATACGTAGTACCTACTCTGTGCGAAGAACTATAGTCAGCATCTGATTTAACTCATCACGATCCTGATGGGCGGATGATACTGTGAGTTCGTTTTTAGAGATAAGAGAACAGGCTCTGAGCAGTTGGGCGCGTTGCCCAGGATCAAATGGCTGAGACCGCATCTGGTTTCCTGTCTCTGGGAAGTCTATTCAGTAACGGCTGTGGCCTCCTGGGATGGCTCAGAGGCCAAAGCTGTCTGATGTCAAACTGAGTTTCATAGTCCTGTGGCTCAACATGTGACCCACGGACTAACAGCCCCACGTGCTCTAACCCTGAGATGTGCACTAAAGCACAAGTGTCACAGGACACAATACTGACTGACCCTTCAACTTAATGGAGAAGAAAGGGTATTTCCAGAGAGGTTTTCTTTAATCTTTTTCATTCACAAAACACACAGAGGCTCTGATGAAAACTGTGGGCCCTGTCTGGACAAACAGCATATGCACACCGTCACACACACTTATGTTTTCTCCCTGAGGGCTGGAGGTCTCCTGAAACTATGCATGGACAGCCTCGTTACCATCGACCCCAGGTTAAACATGCCTTTGAAAGGTGATTAAAGTGACAGAGAAATCAAAGCAGTATAGAGTTTGAAAAGCACAACATTTGCCACTGTCCAGCATCATGAGATAGTACTGTAGTGCATACTGGTGGCCTGGGATAGGATCAGAATTTTAAAATTTGAAGCATGGTTTCTACTTGGATGCATATCGTAAAGACAAAACATCATTAGGTTGAACCATTGTAAGCTGGGACTGTCTGTATTTTAACACTGGAATCGTTCAGAATCACTGGCACATGGTGATCATAAAGGCAGACAGACTTCCGGTCAGTTTCTTTACATCTCTTATATTTACTGGAGTGACATTGGTTAGTAAAATCATGTAGGTTTTGAGCGTACCGTCCCATGACTGTTTTCCAGTTCTCTGCAGGCAATGCACGCCCTCGAAGCCTACAGCGCCCACAGCCAGCCCTCGGCGCGGCACTGTTTGCAAATGTTCATTCCTTTGGGCACATTTTATCTTATTCCTTAGTTAAGGAATGAAATAAATCCTTAGGGACAAGCCAGCTCTGTTGAGAAAGAGTGTGACTTCATAGGAAATCAAGTTCCTTCAAACAGGGAAAGTCTGAAGGCCAAACAGATGTCCCGAAGAAGAATGATCTCATGGTGGTGACATGGGTTATCCTTTATCCTCCCTTTGCTGGTTCAGAGTTCAAAAGTCTTCTTTCTGAGCATAAAGACTTCCTCTGCTTACAAACCTACTCTTCCTTACCAAAGGAAAAATCCCTTCTCCAACGACCACGTCACCCATCAACAAGCCGTTCAACTGAAATGCAGGTAATAGCATCATTGTGGCCATTTCAATAATGTCTATCTGTAGCTGCCTGTTTGCTTTGTTTCCAGAGAAAGCCACTTTGCTGATCTCTCCACACTCTTAACCTGTGAAGCTCTGAAAAATCAGTCAAATGACTAGCAAAGGCAACAACTACTTACAAAAGTACTGCCTATGTCTACAATTGTGAACTGAATGCCTCTCCTATAGAAAGTGTAGTATTTTTCTTATTATGCTGTAGTATGGATAACAGGCCTGTGCTTCTCACTGTTTAATAAAATCTTGGCCACCAAGAGCCTACCTTATATTGAATAGAGTGGAGTTCTTTATAGCTGAGATGTTTAAAGCAATGCTATTAATAATGCTGTGTATAACAACTGCTTTTATTTATTCATAAATACAGCACAAAC
Organism: Trachops cirrhosus; assembly: GCA_028533065.1. Taxonomy (NCBI): domain Eukaryota; kingdom Metazoa; phylum Chordata; class Mammalia; order Chiroptera; family Phyllostomidae; genus Trachops; species Trachops cirrhosus. The sequence continues at coordinate 12,191,896 of CM052545.1, read as the reverse complement.
ATCTTAGTTGTCAAAAGAAAAGTGTTTTCTTTTACTATAAAAAGATAATTAATTCAGGCTGGATAAACTTAATGGTGCATTTGCCATCTGGACAAAAGCAAACAAAACACCAGAATAGAACTGTGTGAAGAAAAAATAATCAAAATAAGGAATAAAAATATGTGCTTAAACTCTGTTTTTATTTCTTTAACTACAAATAATTCTCCACCCCAAGTATTATGCTCATGCTTATTTGAAAGAAAATATAAAAGGCAATAGGACATCGAATAAATACACAGCTGAGTGTGAACAAAATTTCAGGTGATTTCTTCCTTTTTGTGTTTTACACATCAGTAATGTAAGCAAAATGGTTTATGGGCTCTGCATCTCTTCTCATCTGCACCCACAGGGGACAGAAACTCTTATAAAATAAAATAATACAGATAAAAGTGCTTTGTGAACTTTAAAGAACCATAAAAGTGTAAGAGGATTATTATTTCCATCAGCCTGGTGTGTCCTCAGAGAGCCACACCGGGAGCTTTGACGTTATTAAATCAACTCAGGAAACTGAACTTGGCTGATGATCGTGATCTTTAAAACCATTGAAAAGATAGTACTTGTCATGTGGACCCATCACTGCGCTGACATTCCAGTCTCACCTTTAGGCACTTAGCTGTCCCTTATTCAGAAATATTGCCCCTTCGTTACCCTGTCCTTAAACACATCAGCCTTCGTCTCCTCTAAGCCACTATCCAGCCTAACCCCAGCGTCCCTGCTTCTGTGTAACTGTGCTTTCTCTCTCTCTCTCCACCATGTCACACCTGCCTTTCCCCTCTCCACTTCCTGTTTTAACTACACCCTGTCCACAGTCAGCTGCTGCCTCGTCTACCCTCTTTATCTGGATGAGAAGGATTGGCCTCCATCATATCAAATAGTTCTCATTAAAATGGGATTTTAAAAGTTCCTTTTTTTATGCTAAGCGAAATAAGCCAGGCAGTGAAAGACAAATACCATATGATCTCACCTTTAACAGGAACCTAAACAACAAAACAAAGAAACAAGTAAAATATAACAAAAGC